>PVJO010001220.1:0-183026 GCA_004026905.1 Hystrix cristata
TGTTAACAATAGGATGTGCATAGGTAAAGAATACATGGAGACTGTGTACTATTTTGACATTTTTCTGTAAATCTGGGAATAGTTAAAAGTAAAAATTTGTTTTTTAAAAGTCCACCTGCTGGGCTGGGGATTTAGCCCAGTGGTTAGGGTGCTTGCCTTGCAAGCACAAGGCCCCGAGTTCAATTCTCAGCACCAAAAAAACAAAACAAAACAAACAAAAAACCAAAAAACAAACAAACAAAAAAAAACCACCTGCTAAAACTTCTAAGGCAATTGTTCACAATCTAAGTAATCCTACGTATACCAAAATACATTATTTGAACAAAATACAAAGAAATGATATTCTTAATTTTTATTGGAAGTAGTTGTAAATTCACAAGCAGTTTTAATAAAGGACACAGAGATCCTGTGTACTTTTTACCTGGTTTTTCACAATGGTAACATCTTGCAAAATTATCTTATAATATCTCAACAAGGATACTGATGTCAATATAGCGAAGACAAATATAGAACTCTGCCACCATCACCCTGATCCTTCATGTGACTCTTTTAAGCTATGCTTTGTTCTCTCTCGTCCATAACCTCCTTAACTCTTGACAACTAGACTGTTCGCCATTTATATAACCTCACTTCATCCTTATGAAATCACACAGTAACCTTCTGGGATTGGCTTGTTTTCACTGAGTACAGTTCTCTACTGATTTATCCAGGTTGCCACATATCATTAGTTCATCCCTTTTTATTGCTGGATAATACTCTATGGTACAGATGTGCCACAGATTGTTTAGCCGCTTACCTGTCGAAGAACATCTGGATTCTTTCCACCTTTTTGCTTATTATCGATAGAGATGCTCTAATAATGTGTGTAGTTTTTTTGTACAAACGTAGTTTCATTTCTGTGGGATAGAAACCCCAGAGGTATGATTGTTAAGTTTTATAGTAAGCAGAATGTTTAGTTTTTAAAGAAACTGTCAGGCTGTTTCCCCAGTGGCCTTACTAGTTGACACTATCGCTAGCAGTGTATGAATAATCTAGTTTCTCCGCATCCTTGTCAGCACTTTAGCTGTGGTTTTCCCTAATGGCTAATGATGTTGAATACCTTCTCATGTGCTTATTTGCCTTCTGTATACTCTCTTTGGTGAATTGTCTCTTCATATTTCCTGGCAATTCTATAATTGGAGTGTTTGTTTTACTGTTGATCTTTCAGCATTTTTTGTATATTCTACTTACTGGTCCTTTCTCAAATATGTGATTTACAATTATTTCTCCCAATTTGTAGCTTGTCTTTTTATCTTCTTCATGTAATTTTTCACAAAGAAAAGCTTCCCAATCTTTAGGGGGTAAGCATTCTTTTTTTAATATTAAATATTGTGTTAGCTAAAGGTTTTCATAGATGGTTTGCATCAAGTTAAAGAAATTATCCTCTGTTCCTATTTTTCTTAGAGAGTCATTTTAACTGTGAACAGATGTTGAAAGTTGTCATTTGCTTTTTCTACATGAACTGATACAGTTGCATGATTTATATTCTTTAGCCTAGTGATATGATGGTTTTTATGGTTTATATCCCGATGTTCACCAAAAGCCTCATGCACTCCTAAGTGGGGCTTGGGGGTGTGATTGGATAATGGAGACAGCAAATTAGTCCACTAATGAGTTCATAGCTAAATGTGGTGTTGGGAGGTGAAGCCTGGTTGGAGGAGGTGGGTCACTGTGAGTGTGGCCTGGAAGGATCTATCTCTCTCCCTTCTCTCTTGACCCCTTGCTCTCCTTCCTGTCTGCCATGCCATGAGCTGTTTATACTCTGTCATGTCCCTCTGCTATGCCACCCTGCCTTGGAGCCTTAGAGCCAATTATGGACTGAAACATACAAACTGTGAGCCAAAATAAACCTTTCCTCCTTTAAACTGTGGGTGTTGGGTATTTTGTCACAGTGATAAGAAAGTAAGATGAGGGATTACTGTTATGGTTTGGATCTTAAATGTTCCCCGCAAAACTTGTGCTAAAGGCTTGGTCAACAGCTGTGGCACTAATGAAAGATGGTGGAACCTTTAGGAAGTGGGGCCTAGTGGAAGGAAATTAGGTTACTGGTGGCTTACTCTTGAAGGGAACAAAGGGACTCCCACCTCTCCCTCTCTCCCTCTGTTCCCCACCCGCCCTTCTTTCTGGCCATCATGAGATGAGCAGCTTTGCTTCATCACATATTGCCTGCCATGATGTTCTGCCTCACCAAAAGCCAAAAAGCAATGGAACCAAGCAACCATGGACTGAAATCTCTGAAACTATAAGCCAAAATAAACCTTTCCTCCTTTGAAATTGTTTATTGCATATATTTTATCACAACCATAGAAAGCTAATTAACACAATGACACTTACTGATTTCCAAAGATTTATATATTCTTGCATCCCTGGAACAAACTCTACTTGTTTGTGATGTCTAATTCTCTTTAAATATTAAATATTGCTGAGTTTTATATGCCCATGTTTTGTTAAGAATTTTTGTGTCTAGGTTCATGAGAGATACTAGCCTGTAGTTTTCTATTTTTCTTTTCCTCTTTTTTTTTTGTAATGTTTTTGTCTAATTTTAGTGTTATGGCAGTACCAGCTACATACAAGTAGAAAGTGTCCCCTCGTCTACTTTTTTCGGAGGAGATAATACAGAACTGGTATTAATTCTTTAAACATTTGTTATACATAATTCTCCAGGGAAATCATGTGGGCCTGAAATGTTCCTTTGTGAGAGTTTAAAATTATGAACTCAATTTCCTTAATAATTATAAAACTATTTACATTATCTATTTCATATTAGGTGGGTAGTTCTTGAGAAACTGGTCCATTTCATCTAAGCAGATGTATTTATGTAGAGTTGCTTGTGGTATTCTTTTATTAGCAGAATGTGATGTTCGTATGATATAACCTCTGTTCATTTCTGAGGTTGGTAATTCGTATCCTCTCTTTTCTTTATCAGTCTTCCTAGAAATTAATATATTTCATTGATCTTTTGAAAAACACTTTTTTCATTTTTTAAAAAATTATTCTTCTGTTTTAAATATCATTGATTTCTGCTCTTTGTTACTTATTTCCTTCTGCTTGCTTGGGGTTTATTTTGCCTTTTCCCCCCAGGTTCTTGAGGCGGGAGCTTAGATTTGTGATTTGAGACTTTTCTTCTTCACTGATACAAGCAGTTAATGCTATAGATTTCCCTTTCATCACTCCTTTAGCTGCATTCTGAAAATTCTGATGTGTTACATATTCATTGTATTCAGTTTAATGTGTTTTTTTTTTTCCAATTTCCCTGTTATCCATTATTTAGATGTGCGTTGTTTAGTTTTCAAGTATTTGGAGGTTTTTCTGTTATCTTTCTCTTACTTTGTATTGATTATCGTTGGAGAACACACTCTGTATGATTTCAAATTCTTTTATATTTGTTAAAGGTTTATAGCCCAGAATATGACTTATCTAGTATATATTCTATGGGTATTTAGAAACAATTCATTTTCTCATGGTGCTTGAATGAGTGTTCTGTCTCGTGATTAGATACTGCTAATGATGCTATTGAGTTCATAGAATTCTATGTCTTTGCTGATTTTGTATCTAGTTATAATATCAATTGTTGAGAGAGGGAAGTTGATGTTTCCAAGTATAATTATTGATTTGTCTAATTCAGTTCTTCCATTTTTGTTTCACATATTTTGTAGATATATTGACATAGATGTATGGAAATAGGATTACTATGTCTTTTTGGTGAGTTGATTATTATCATTATATCTCTCACAGTCTCTGTGAATTTTCTTTGCTCTGAAGCCTACTTTACCTGAAATTTAGAGCCATTTCTGCTTTCATCCGACAAGTGTTTACATTCAGTCTGCCAATAGAATTATTTTTGAAGTGAATTTTTATAGATAGCATGTACTTGAACCTTAATTTTCAAGTCACTGCCCATCTTTGTCTTTTAATTAATGTGTTTAGAACTTTAACTTTTAATACAATTATCATTAAGTATACCATTTTAACTTTTGTTTTCTGTTTTTCCTATTTTTTACTTCTCCATATTTTTTCTGCATTCCTGTACCTTACTTGACTTTTTTTAGAATTCCATTTTGATTTATTGATAGTGTATCTACTGGAACTGTTTGTATAGTTTGTTTTAGTAGTTGTTCTAGGTATTTATATCACTTATACATAATTTATCATGATCTACTGATGCCATTATTTGACTAATTCAAGTAAAGTGCAGAAACCTTACCTCCTTTCACATATTTTTACCCTCTTCTACTTATGATATAATTTTCTTAACTGTTTCCTCGATATACATTTAGAACTGTATCTAATCTAATCTATACATTAAAACTGTAGAACTACTGTCTAAGTAACTTTTGCTTCAAGTTTCAAACATAATGTAGAAAACTTAGGAGAAGGAAATTCTATTGTATTTACAATATTTGTGCTGACTATTGTTTTTTCTTTCCTATATTTCAAGCTTTCTTCTTTTCTCATTTCCTTTCTAACTGAAGAATTTCTTTTAGCCATTCATTTTGGCTAGTTTTGGTGATAACAAATTTTCTTATTTTTCTTTTATCTGAAAATGTCCTGATTTTTCTATTCAATCCATTTAAGGTTATTTTTGCTGATATAAGATTCTGTGTTGATGGTTTGTTCTTACAGTACTTTAAAACATGCTATTTCTTTCTGGTCTCTGTGGTTTCTGGTGAGAAATCTGGTGTCCCTCAAATTATTTTCCCCTATAAATGTCATTTCTCTTTTGTGACTTTCAAGAATTTTTTTTGTCCTTAATTTTCAGAAATATGACCATGATGTAATCTTGGTATGAATTTCATTAGGTTGATCCTATTGACTGATGCCTCAACTTCTTGAGCTTATAGTTTTGTATTTTGCAAAATTTGAGAAACTTTCAGCAATCATTTCTTTATTAGTTTTTAGCCTTTGCCCACTTTCTGTTTACCTTCTAGCACTCTAAAAGACACAAATGTTAGATCTTTTGTTATAATCCCCAGTGTCTCTAAGGTTCTATTCTTCCTTTTTCGAATGTATTCTTTTTCTGTTCTGATTGAATCATTTCTAATATTTTATCTAATAGTCTGCTTATGTTTTCCTCTGCTCCCTCTGTCTACCAGTTGAATCTGCTATTAAAGTTTCTTTTTTAAATTTTAGATTTTTTTTACTTCCAGATTTTTCATTTGGGACCCCCACCCCCAGCATGTTTAGTTTTATTTAATGCACTTCTGCTTTTTTTTTTTTTTTCCTGTATTGGGAATTAAACCCAAGGCCTTTGCATTGAGCTACATCCTCAACCCTTTTTTCATTTCTTGAGACAGGGTCTCACTAAATTGTTAAATTTCATTTGGCTCTTATATATTTAATTTCTTAGCTGATACTTCTTTTTACCTTTCTAAGACTTTTTACTTTTGTTTCAAGTATGTTCGCAATTGCTCATTTCAATATTTTATTATAGCTGATTTAAAAGTATCTGTCATATGATTCTAAAGTTTCTGGTACCTTTTGTGTTGGCATCTATTTCCTTTTTCCATTCACTTTTAAGTCTTCCTGATTCTTGGTATCATCATTCATGATTTTTAGTTGAAACCTGGATATTTTGGGTATTATATTTGATTTATTGTCTTATTACAGCATTCTCTTTTGGCTGGCTTCCTGTGACACTGCTCTACCAGTAGCGAGATGGGTAGGCGGCAACTCGTAACTAACAGGCACAGAGAGAAGTACAGGTTCCCCACTCAGCCTTGACTAGCACCCAGGGGCAGGGTGGGGGGATCTTGTTACGCTACATGAGAGAAGTCTCACCTTCACATAGGCCTTCACTGATACCTCCCTAGCAAGGAGGGGTAGGAGTGCCTCACCGCTGCTCCTCAGGTTGCCTCTGCCGTTTCCACGGGGGGAAGAGAAGGTGGCCTTCTGACTGCTAGGCCTTCCTGATACCGCCTTCCATGGCGCCCCATTTGTGACACTGTAAGGAAACATGAAACACTAGTGAGTAAGGTGCATGACAATAAGGAGAAGGTTGGGAATGGGTGCTGGATCCACCGTCCTGCAGGTTGGCCACAATCCATGACTGTCAAGAAGGAGCCTCCTTCCTCTCCACGCTGATCCAAACTCCAGGGAGCCCAGTTCATCTTTCAAAGTCATATTCAATATGCTTCCATGTTCGGAGACTTTAAACATGAATAATAAGCTTAAAGACAATTAAGTTTAACCTCTTCTTGGTATCTCAGAATCCGTGAAAGATGTGATGTTCTTTCATAGGATATGGAGCAGGAGAATTATTATATTTAACTAAAGAAGGCAAACATTTCGAGATGTTAAAAAGCTCTGTATTAAGGAAGTTAAGCAATACCCGACACCCTGACTGTTACAGGAACCCCAGGGGCTGTGATACAAAGATGAGCCCATTTCCTCTTGCAAGCTTTGTCTTATTTACTGAAGAGAGTTCTTCGGATCTGTCTACAGTCAAGCTGCAAGGAATCAGAAATTGGTGACAGTGTTATTTGTTCAAAAATAAAGGGAAGGCTGGGGATGTAGCTCAATGGTAGAGTACTTGCCTAGCATGTGCAAAGTCCTGGGTTTAATCCCCAGCACAGGGAAAAAAAAAAAAAAGTAAAGGGGGACACACAGTGTAGGGAGAAAGAAGACACATACTGCCAACCACAGCCTGGGCTAAGTGCCTTGGTTAGCAGTGGTTTCCTTCAGGGTCACCTGGCACACAGAGTAGCCAAGCTCATGTAATATCAGCAAAGATATTCTACTCCATATGATTGCTAATCACCCGAGGAGCAAAGCACAATAGAAAAAGCAGGCAGATATGAAATTCCAACTGCTGGTGATAACTGTATTTAACCTCTCCTAAAGGAGCATTAAAGAGGCTTTAATACTTTGGTGGAGGGAACCCCAATGTGTGAAAAAGAAACAGTAATTGCTGACAGAGTCACTTTCCACCTGAAGGAACTGTGCCAGAATCAATTTCTGATGGGAGAGAAGGGTAATGAGAGTGTATCGTGGATTATAGTCACATTCTACCTCTCTAAGAGCTTCTCTGGACAGACTGTAAATTACCCTGACCTTAAGAAAATGTTCACACCAAGGCTTTGGTTTTTATGAACATTCCACCTGGATAGTCCGACCAAGCTTTAGATAAAATGAGAAATGAACCAAGAAACCAATCGAGCCATGCAGAGCCAAGAGTCAGGCCTGGTTTGATGGTTGATTCTGTTTTCTTGCTGCCCGTATATCTAGAGAGAAAAGAGCATTGTTTCCATAAGTAATAGCCAAACCCACAGCCTTGCTTTGGCTATCATTAAAGTCAGTGTGACCTTTAGGGCTTCCTGTCGGGTTTCAAAGCCATTGTTAAGAGTGCCATAGCATCTTTCTGGGTGTGTGCAAGTTATTGGACTGCTAGGATGAGCTCTTGTTTGAAAGCAATGGACAACTTAAGCCTAAATATATGTGTCAGAAGTATGCTGGTTGGGAACAAGGCACAGCCACAGTCCTCCACAGGTCTGCTGACTCTGTGTAGCACCATAGGAGGCGCGTATCAGTGCCCCAGGGTCCTCGCCACTGGCATTGCTGCACTTCACTGCCATGGCACACCCACCATGCTGCAACTCTGCTGCAGATTCCCACCAGCCGACCACCTCTCCAGGTTCAGCTCAGACATGAGCACCTCATAGGCTGTATTGAGACCACATGGCCACACTCAAGTAACTGGGGGTCAGAGAACTCTCCAAAACAGGAATGATATGCCTGACTTTCAAAGCAACCCATGCACGCTAGTGAGACAAGAACGTCTTTCCTTTTCACAATATCTATTATACATTTTTGTCTTTATTTACACTTACGGCTTCTCATACCAGAGAAACAATGTGATATGTACTCATGTGTGTCTAATTTATTTCACTTAAGAGTATATTCTTAAGGTACATTCATTTACCTACAAATATTTCAAGTTTATCCCTTTTTGTGGCAGAGTACTACTCCATTGTATAAAAAAACCACATCTTCTTTATCCATTCATCAGTTGCTGGGCATTCGGGTTGTTTCCCAGATTTAGCTATTACAAACTGTGTTGCTACAAACATGGCTGTGCATATATCTCTGTGGTACGACATTTTTAATTCTGGGAAGATACTAAGAAGAGGAATAGCTAGGTCAAATGAAACCTCTAGTTGTAGTCTTTTGAGGACTCCCCACAGGAGTGGGGATAGGGAAAGGAAGGAAAGAAAAAGGAAAAGAACATAAAAAGAGAAAAAGTGGGAAAATGTAAATAAAGGTGTTGTAAATAAGGAGGGTGTAGTGGACTTAATGTGGTCAACTTGTGCCAGAACGCCCAGCTGGACAGAGTTGGTGTGATGCTGGGTGTAGATGATCCACCTGAGTGTTGTTGCTGATACAACAGAAGGCAAAGTGGGAGCTGAAGCTAGTTGGCGGGCTGTTTCCCATGAGAAGCTCTGCTGTGGCTGGCTCTCCCGAAAGGAACTTGGCTGTTCTTGTCGAGGAAGGAGCTCGAGGCCTTGCTGTTGTGGAGGATGACTGCTGTTGCTTTGGAAGAGCTCTGGTTGCCCTCTCTGCTGTGAGCATCATATCCTGGTTCCAGTGAAGATTTCTTCAGCCATCATTTCCAGACACAGACGTATATGGGACAGTGCTATGGGCTCCCAGCCCTTGATTGGATCCTTTGGGTCTCCAGTACCTAGATAGACATTTGGCACTCTTCAAATATTTCACTTGTGGGTGAATATTGTGACTTATGAATGTGCTCTGTTAAATCTGCTCTCTTACAACCATTGGCTCTGAAAACCTAACTAAGACAGAGGGGAAGAGGCATTGAAGGGAGGGGGTGGGGAAGGGGAAAAAAAAACAAGATATATCATATAGGTACAAATTAACTATGAAGAATACGATTGTTATGTATATCTAAAAGGTACCAATAAATCTTCTTGGTTCAGTTTTAAAAAAAGCAACAACAGTGACTCTTAGGCCTATAGATGCCCAATGGGTAACTAAAAACAGAACAAAGTGTGACTTCATTTTTGTATCTCTGGGTCAGATTGCTGCTCTGCTCAGCATATGGACATTGTGGTGAATTTACTGGGGTCAAATTGAGTAGGAACACCCAGCTGAACTGAGTTGGTGTGGTATGGTTGGGTGTTCATACTTTTTAGCAAATTGCAACTGGGAGTGGTGAAAAATGAGATGGGAAACATATATGATCTGTAAAAAGTGTCCCCAAGCCACATCAAGAACCCTCTTCTTATAGTCGTCACTATTGGAAAATTGGCTATGCTTTGGTCTTTCTGCTTTTCCCTCAAATGCCACCAGCAAGAGCGGTGCTTCCTCTTACCCCACACTTTTAAGTGGCAGCAGGCAGCTCCTGTCCCATGGCTGCTGTCCCTGTGCCCACATGCCTTCCATCCCCTGCACATGGGAAAGCCCTCTCGTGCAAGTGCCGATGCCTCTGCACGGTGGCATTGCCGCATCCTTATTTTCCCTTGTTTTATTTGTCTTCATCTCTTCATGGCTGGGACATAATACCTGACAGCAACAAATTAAAGGAGGAAAGGTTTATTTTGGCTCACAGTTTAATGAGGTTTCAGTCCGTAGTCGGTTGGCCCTAAGGTGAGGTGACATAGCAAAAAGGCATGACAGGGGAGGATAAGATATATCCTTCCAGGCCACGCACCAGTTACTGCTCCTCCAACTAGGCGTCACCTCCCGAAAGCACATTTAGCTATGAACTTACCAGTGGACTCTCAAGCCCCCCATGATCCAATCACCTCCCCAAACCCCCACCTAAGAGCACGTGAGGCTTTGGGGACTTTGGCCATTGGTAATTAAAATCTGTAGCTAGCTCTATGTTCTTTCTGTTACAGTTGGAATACAGCTCATACAACCTTCTTGTCTTTTGTAAGAGGTAGAATGATTTTATAAAGACTTTTCAAGAAGAAATCACCCTAGATATGTTTGTAAAGATAAATATTATAGTCCTGTAATATTTTTATCATTGTATGAATTCAGACACCTTTAGGATAGAGAAAGTATATTTCTTATCTGTTTCCAGAACTTTACTCATAGCACACAATAGGTCACCTGGAAATGTTTATTGAATTTGGTTAGCCTCTCATTGGCTCAGTGCTCGAGTTCAGCATGGGTTCAACAAAGGCTTGAAGTTATATGAATAAATACGTGCATATACTTTGCCCTTTGGAAGAAGATTCAGCTCTAACCTGGGAATGCTGGTGACTCCCCTCATATTCTGATCCAGGTCCAAAAGGGAGTGGTGCTACAGAAAATGGAGGACTTCAGACAGATGAATGAACAGAAGTTTTCAAAGAGTCAGGGCTGAGAAATGCTGGCAGGAAGTAAGCAACTAAAGAAAAATGGGAAAATGGTTATCAACTATGTCAAAATGTTACCCTGCCACATCACCCACAGATGGGTTCAGTTTTCAGGGGCACAGCACCCCCCATCATTACCCATAGAAGTCTGTATTACAGTTCCACCATATAGCTTCTTAACAGTTGAGCCAGGATCTCTTTTCTTCATTCTGAGTCAAAATAACTTACCAGTATGATTGTCTTTCACCCCTAAATCACATCTATTAAGACTCAATTATAAACTGTCTCAGATGTTTCTGCTTTCTGGTACTAGTAGGGTAGACCAACACTCTTGCTGAACACAACAGAAAAACAGATAATTTATAAGTACTACTACTTTAAAGTAACAAATGTTTGAAAACACAATTTAAAAAACTCCCACATCAGTATCTAAATGGAAAGCTGCTACCAAAGTAGTAAAGGAGAGTAATAAATGACCAAAAATAATAAGGACATCTGTCAATACTTCTGTAGTCATTAGGGAGCTCAGTGGGTATAATCAAGACCTGGGGACCACAGAAACTGTGCAGTGTTACAGGACACCCCCTGTAAATCAGCAGACATGCAAACTAAAGAAAAATCCCATCTAGATCTGGCTCCCCTGCCCCTCAATCCCAGCGGACCGCGAGATAGCCTGCCTTGGCACCGAGCAAAGCTGAATAAAAGAGAAAAGTAACAAAAGAAGTTGTGACCACAGACCAACCTTGTGTGGATGTATACCTTGGATACACTCAGGTAAGGCCTGAAACCTTCAAGCCAAGTATGGAGTGCAAGGAGATCTCGGATGGAGGTGTCCTTAGGTGCCTAGAAAAAAACAAAATAAAGCCTCTCTGGAAGAAAGAACATGCAAACCAGGCTACAGAGTACCCTGGAACTAATTTCAGAACAACGACCGGTTATCCAAACAAAAATAAGAATCAAGAGAACAAGACTCAGCAGAGAGAGACAGAGAGAGACAGAGAGAGAGGAAGAGAGGAGGAAGTCTATGGTCCCCTATAAAATTTTGGACACTCTGGAAAAGGCTTGAAAGATTGCACTTTAAGAGTGATGAGCTAGGTAATGAAATCATCAAACACATTTTTGAGAAAGTTATACAAGACCCTGCCATGACACAGAGTTGGTGAAAAAAATTTCCCCATAAGGACAACACTGAACCTAACCACTGAATTTGATTTGGTTCTCATCCAATTCAGTTTGCTACCAGAATCGTGGAAAAAAATCTTATTTAATTCCTGGAATTAAGTTCGTGAGCCAAGGTACTATTGTATTTGTCTAGTTCTACAAGAAATACCCTTTAACAGAAAATCCATTCCTTTTTCAAAACCAGTTTCAAAGGTCCTTTGAAACATTCAGCCAAAGATTACATATTCTCTTTTGGAAAAGTGTTTATTTCTTTTTCCTGTTATGAGTATAACATTTTGGTGCACCTTAAATGAGTTTTATAAAATGAAAATAAGAGGTATTTCTTTGCTATATTCAGATTCAAAATAGGTTTCCTTCGAAATGGCAGATCTTGTGGTACATTTTATGTTTGCTTACACTAACTTCTTCATCATGCAGTATAGATTTATAACAGAAAATTTAGAGAATGAAAATAAACAAAATAATTTAAAGCCCCTTCTACCTCCCCCAGATACTGACTTTACCTATGCCTGTCTGAATGAACATATATAAAGTGAAATTAACATGTACTTTATATAGATATATATAAACCTTTTCAGGATAAAGTTATATATGTATTCATTGTCAACGCTAGATGCACAAAAATTTGGCCATATTTAGTAAAAGAAACAATTTCTTTTTCCTAAAGACAAAAGCTTTATTTGGATTTTGCTGACAGGATCAGGCACTATCAATATGAAGATGCTTTGGTATCACACGAAAAGGCCTGTAGTAATGCAGATCAATATGAATTAGATTATCATCTTTAGGTACCAAAGCATATCATGAATTCGGGGCCGAAAGACTTCATTTTTAAACCTTGAGGTTTGAACTACATTTGAATTCAAATTCAGTAATGTCCGTACATCAACTTGAGCTGACAAATTTTTAGAAGTGGAATAAAGCAATTTGATGGAAATTACACTGTGCAGGGCCTTGTCACTCCAGATATTTCATTTTTACGTTACATTTTTTTCAATTAATTTGAAAGTAACTGCTATGTGCCAACTATTCAGGCTATTTGTCATTATTATTCATTTATTTTTATGCAGCACTGTCATTTACAAGGACATAATTCTTAAAGAAGCATAATTGCTCTAAACTTATCTCCTTGGTTATTTAAAACTTTGTGAAATCATTTCCCTATGAAAGTCTACCTGGGACCTCTGCATACAACACACTCTTGGGGCGTCTACTCCTGGTCCTTCATGCACACCAGGTTCCTTGTCCTGAGCCCCAGGACATTTAGGTTTTATCCATCATTCCAAGCACAAGGAAATCTTAACAAAAACTCACTGATGGAAGGTGGCTTTCAGAGAAAGAGTAATGCATGCTATGAAATATGTGGAAAGAAGGAGGAATTGGCATGTGAACGACAGAAAAACAAAAGTCCAATTATACATCATGCAGCCATTCTCCTCATCCACTTTATTTGACAAGAACATAGAATCAAAGACTCAAAAGTCTAAAAAAGGTTGGAGTAGGAAAGAGACTTTAGAGAACATGCCATCCAGCATTATTTTGTAGGTCATGAAACCAAGATCCAGACTTCACAAGACAACCCTGGGACAGAAAAGTGCCCAGAGCCTTCTTGTCATCACCTACCATGAGGTGGTTTTTAGTGCCTCATGTGTGAAGAGTGACATACAGAATGCTTGGTTGGGTGGAATACAATGGAAGTCACTAAACAACAAAGTCCTAAAAACACTGCCATAGATTATGGCCATAATTACAGTGTCAAGCAATTCCCATCTATGAAATCACCTTTTTCATTTCATTTAAAGCTAACTCTAAATTCTGGTTCTTCTAAAAGTTTTATTAAAGAAACATGGAGTTAATGTAAGTTTTTAAAAGGTAAAAGTATCTAGATTTTTGCACTTTTTGGTAAATCAAATTTAACATTCTTTCCATCCCAAATCCTACATCAAAATGGCATTGAAGAAATTTAGCAAATTTCAAATTCTTAGAAGGTTATCACAGTACTCTGGTTAATCAAAGCTTCAACAGTCTGTCCTGACTTTCAACAGAACTTCTCCTCTACTTGTCGGGCAACTACATCCGCATTCTTCTTGGGAGACAGTTCAATAGTTCTTCAACTTTCTTTAGTCTGTTGATGGTTGGTATGTGACTATGTGGTCAAAACCAACCACTTTCAGTCACTTATGCAGAAATGCAGCTGATAATCTGAACATTCCCTTTAATAGGGAAAGTAAATGACATGCACAAATGAATGAAGATTACCCTACTTATTAACATGCTTCCATGGATTCCCAAAGCCTTCAGGATGAAGTCCAGACTCCTTAAACTGACAATCATGGACCTTCAGAAGCTGAGCCTGGTCTGTCTTTCTGATATCACTGAGTTTTCAGTTTTTCCCCCCTTCCTCTAGCTCAGACATGGTAAACTATTCTTAGTTCTCTGGGAAACTCAAATTTTCTTCATACACAGTACTCCTGGATGTGTGTCTGGCTAGTTCCTACTCATAACATAAAGGTCCCTTTAGTTGCACATATCCATTAGGAGTATTAGCATAAAGTAATTAATGTCAACTACACCCTAAATGCAGGAACAGTTAACCCATTTTCAGTGCTATATGTCTCACATCAATATTTGCTTTTCATCACTGACCTCTTGGTAAATGTTTATATTCCCATCTTCCACCTCTTTATCATCCAATTATTTCTTAATTCCTTGTAAACTTGCTTCGGCATTACTCGAATGAAAATGCTTTTTTTGAAGGCTACTAGTGTCCTTAACAATCACTTAATTCTTTGGCAATAGTTTATGTAAATACTAAGCTTCTTTAAGGTCTTTAAAGACATCATGACTGCTAATCACCCTGTTTCATTTTCTCTCCCTTTCTTTCTGTGCTATGTAATTTTCTTGGGGGGTATTTTACACAGACTTTTCTTCCACCGGTTCCTTTTTTCCTTGTTTTTTTCTTCTTGTAGGCCTCTTTTCTGATTATTCTTTCATTACTTCCACTGTCACTTACTGGCTCTACATGTTTTTCTAATTAAAGGTATTCCTCTGGGTTCATTAGATTCAAAACACCAACATTAGGATGATTTCTACTGCCTCACTTCAGCAAAATCACCGGTACATCCAGTTGATTCTAGCTTCTCAAGGAAAAAGGAAGTCAAGTAAAAAGGGTATTAGGGTCCTTAGGTATGAGTTAGTTTTGTATCTCAGTTCTGTCACTCATTCTTGAGTAGTGTGGCATGAAGCGTTCAGGCCTCAGTTTTCACCTATAAATTGGACAAATAATGCTTTTTAGCATTTTTATATGAGTTACAGTACACAAAATGCATATTCCAATGGTGGGTACATAGTAGGCACTTGAAAAAAGTTATTATTATTGTTTTTCTCACACATTCCCCCTTTTATAGTCCTGTCCCAATTCATTTCTTCCAATGTGTCATATATATCAACAAAATGTAAATCTTCTAGAGTACAAATAGGAATAGTTTTTTTTTTTTTCCTGGAACGATGGTTCACCCCCGCTTACTGAATCAAAGCCTGATTCCTCCCTATTTAAAAATCTTTGGGTGTTACCTCCAACATCCCTCTTTTTCCTTCTCCATCACTGCAATTTAGAATTTGGACATAGTCTAGATCTCAAACATACCATATATTTCTCACCCCAAGGTCTGCCTCAAATTCTATTTGCCTTCTTTATGAAACCTGTTAACTCTCCTCAGCTGGATACTTTATCCTTACAGTATTTTATTAGTACTTCTGGTGGAACTCATATTCAGTCTGGTTTTCAATTATTTGTGCATAACTGACTCTTCCCGCTTTTAGACTGCAACCCCTTTGAGGGAAAAACCAGGTTCTTATTTATGCTTCTATTACCACTCTGTTAAATGATACAGCATGCATATTAAAAACCAAACACAAAACTAGACATTAGCTCAAGAAATTATTTTCTTTTCTTCAATTTATTATAACAGGACGAAGAAGGAAGGGTATATACAGGGTACTGATAGAGGCGCTGCTGGCAGAATTGTACACACACACATTGCCCTTCTGGAAACCTGAGGAGTCTGAAAGGACACCAAGTCTTCTCTCAGGTCAGAGGTACACTTTTATATGTAGTCAGAGGGTAAGTTGTATTTGCCTCATGATTTCTTGAAAGAAGAAGGAAGGAAGGAAAGAAAAAAGGAAGGAAAGAAGGAAGGAAGGAAGGAAGGAAGGAAGGAAATCCTCTTAGCAGCAGGTGAAAAAAGGCAAAGTTGAAAGACCCCTCATAGAAATGGCTTTTCTTCTCTGAAGCTATTTCCTAACCTCATAGTCTCCTCTAAACCAAAGTGTAAACAAAGATTTTATTTAAAGCCCACTGTTGAACACATAGGGATGACTGTACATGCATGTATTTAATGTTGGTTTGTGTATTAGCTCGTTTGAGTTTTTTTTTTCTTTAAAATTAAATTTCTTTCAATCAAAGTCAGATACTGAAGTTTTAGGGATATTATCTTAAGACAGCATGCCATATAGTGCTTTTTATATAGCACAAACTCACTATGTAATGACTGAAAGAATGAATTTATAGTCCACAATTACAGAATTTAACATTGGTTAACTGCAGCAGAAATAGCTGAAAAGCGAGCATGACATTTGCAGGCTTAGGCCTTCATCAAAGCCACCCGGGTAAACTTCTGGGTGCCTAGCAGTATATAAGGATTTAAGAATCCTCAGCTGAGTCCCTTCAGAAGCAAAAAGGAGTGCTCACTTCCAAGGCACATATACTAAAATTGGAACGATACAGAAATTAGCATGGCCCCTGTGCAAGGATGACATGCAATTTGTGAAGTGTTCCATATTTAAAAAAAAAAGTAAAAAGGATTAAGATGCCATATGTATACGTACCAATAGCCCATGATGAATACATTGTGTATCACAAACACATGCTAATCAAATTTTTATTAAAATAATATAAATGATGTATCATTTTATATTAGTGGATACTGCATCAAACCCCAAAATACTCTCAAGTGCAAGAGAATTCAGAAATAGAAGACCCGTTATTAAAGCAAATTAGGTATAGCTCATATATATAAAATTTTCAATCATTTCTTGTGATCCTCATTCACTGCAGTAAGCAAAACATACACTCATTAGTCTCAGTTGTGTATAACGAGACTACATTACTGGCACTAAGATCCAGTTGAGACCTACCCTTTTTTTCCAAGATGAGGAAAACAGGCCTATAAAGAAGTCACATTAGAAGGCTCCTACTAAAAGCCAAATTACTTGAGGAATCCATAGGTCTTCCTGTGAATATCTCTGTATACACATGTATTGCCCTTCTGGAAATCTCAGGGGTCTATAAAGACAGCAGGTCTTCTCTCATGTCAGAGATACACGTTTATATATAGTCAGAGGGTAAGTTTTATTTGCCTCACGATGTTTTCTTGAAAGAAAAAGGAGGGGGGGAAGGAGAGAGACAAAGGGCAGAGTGAAGGTGACATGAAGGGCAATAGGCAAGTCTTGCAGTTCTGTGTTAACCCCTGCTACATAGGCCCTTCTTCCAGAATTCAAGGACAATGCCTTAACAAAGATACCCTGACGCGGTAGATAGAGCTATCTGAGTCCGAACTCTGATACTATGCTGTCTTGGCCAAGGCTCTTAAATTTCTTTGAGCCTTACTTTCCTTACCAGTAAAATGGAACTAATTCAGGTTTGATGGAAAGATTTGAGAGGAAAGCATATCTGGCACACGGAGGAACTGAGCGATGGACAGGGCGGGGCCGATGCTCAGAGAAAGGCAATCAGACGTGGCTGGGGAGTCCTGACTCCAGAAGGCGCTGGCATGCTTGAGCTTCAAAGGACCTCAGAGGCCCGGAGTCCGGCCCGTGTCTTCTCCAGGGCTCCGTCAGTGCCTCCCAAGGCCCACAGAGCGCTCTCCTGGCCCTGCTTTCTCGCCCACCAGAATACACTGCTTTTAGGACCTGGTTTCGCCATTTCTCTCCCGTCTCCCGCTCAGAGCCGGAGTCCCGGAAGATCCGACAGCGCTTCTCCGCCTCCGCCACACCCTAGCCGTTAGCGACCAGAGCAAATTCAGTATTTCGCTTTTGTCTTCTTTTACTCTCTCGGCTTTCTCACGCTGGTCCAAGCTCAGCGGCCCTACTCCTAGCACCGCTGTGCGCTGGGCCACACCCCTCTCCCAAACTAAACCAGGTGAGTCCCAGGATTTCCGAAGGCCGTGTTGCCTCGGAAACCGGGGCGAGGCGTGAGCAAGGACAGCCCCGCGCGAGGTTTGCGCAAGCGCCGGGGGCCTGGCCTGCGACTCTCGCGAGAATCGCCTCCCGGAAGTTCCACGTCAGTCAGTCGGCGGATCCGCGGGTCGGTGGGCGTATTAGGGCCTGCGTCGCTGAGAGCAAGTGAAGGCCTCCGGCCTCCGACCCACGGTGCCATGGTAGGTCCAGACTAAGCAGGAGGTTCCTGGGGCTCCTGGACCGAGGGCTACGGTAGCAGCGGTCTGTGCTCACGCTGTGGCCGTCGCCTTCGGCCCTGGGAGGAGTCAGGGTCCTCTTTGAGTCCTGGTGGGCAGGAGGTGATGGGGACCCGCAGACGGGGGTGGTTCGCGAGCGAGGGGTCCCTGACTCCCCTTGGCGCTGACGGCGCTTGCCAGAGCACCTGCGCTGCACATTGCGATCTGCTGTGTGGGGAAACGTAAGGGGCAGAAAACGTTGAAATCTGAAGGCAGCTGTGGCAAAACTGCTTCATTCTGTCCTTAAAACGGTGACAGCTGATCTTGTACTCCTCTTGGACTCGTTTCTGGAGTAGTATGCTGACCACAAACTATGAATTTAGACAGAAGCCAAAAAAAAAAAAAAAAAGGGAAAGAAATAGTGTATGTGGAGTCAGAAACGGAATTTTCAATTGGGAGCCCAGCTCCTAAGTTTTTAAGGAAGAAGAATGATGGCGAGTGTTTAAAAATTGGCTAATGTGCTCTTCGTCATTGCAAATGTCGTGATTGGTAAGAGCAGACAGGAGAGCAGAGTTTCATTGTCCCTCTTAAAAATGTCATAAAAATGCTTTTGCACATAAGTATAATAAGGAAAAATATTGTGAGACTGTCTTTTCTGGAAAAAGTGTAAGATCAGTATTTTTATTTTTAAACATTGTCTTGCCTTTTAAAAAATTTGTTATGAAGCACATAACCAAAAATTGTAGAGCTTGAAGACTATAAAGATTCATAATTTCCAGTCTCTTATCTTGCAGTTTAAAAGATTAAGTCTGTACAAAGCTGATTGTGGTGGAGTTGGAACAACAACAGGTTGATTTCTTGGATAAACTGGTGAAAGTTGTGGATACTCTCAGAAAAATGCTTAGATGGGTTGAGGATTTAGCTCAGTGGTAGAGTGCTTGCCTAGCAAGTGCAAGGCCCTGAGTTCGAATCCCAGCACCCAAAAAACAAAAAAAAGATTCAGTGAAGAAAAATGCTTAGAGAAACAAAATTGTGCATGAAATTTATTGTGTTCTCTCATATATACCTCTTCCCACACCATTCCCATCTATAGATGTTCATGGGTCCCCAGGTTAAGAGCCCCTCAATAAGACATGAATAGTGTATGCTGATTTGAATCGGCTGTGTTTCCAGTAATGACAAATTTTGAAAAACGCTCTTGCATTCGCCTAATTTCAAGAATCAAGTATTTTTATAATGAAATATTGCCTTCATTCTTTAATATACAGTTTGCCCTCTATATCCGTTGATTCTGCATCCACAGATTCAGCCAGCTGTGGGTTGAAAAATATTTTGGGGAAAAACTGAATATAATCAAAGCTTTTTTTCTTGTCATTATTTTCTAAACAATACAATATAACAACTATTTACACTTTTACACCTTATTAGATTTTGTAAGTAATCTAGAGATGATTTAAAGTATACAGAAGTTGTGTGTAGGTTATATACAAATACTGTAATTTGACTTGAGCATGCATAGATTTTCCTATGTATAAAGTGTGGGCTGAGGTGCTGTAACAGTTCTTCCACAGATACCAAGGGATCACTGTACTTTAAATCTTCTGTGGAAAGTACAAAACATTTGTTCATTTATCACAAGAGTTTTTACTCTGTGCTGTGCACTTGTTAAACATTTGCCGCCTGCTTCTCATAATAGCTGGTAGATAAAAATTATAATGTTTACAGAGTGATTACCATAGGCCAAGCACTACTCTAACTGATCTCTGAATTTAATTCTCCTAACATCAAGAGGTAGACATAAGTATTATCTCTGGTTTAAAGTTAAACCCGAGACAGGCTAAGTAAACTTACCCTGTATTACATATTTAAAACGAGTGGTAGAACTTAAGTTTAAATCTAGCACTACTCTGTAAACCTGGGTTATACTGTCTGTCCTTAACTCCCTACCCCACCATTTTCAAATATATAAGGTATTGTGGAAATAAAGGCATGTATAAGCAACAACTTTACCCTTAAGGAGTATCTACTCTAGAAACCCAAAAGAGAAGTGTGCACAAATGTACCATGAATGGTTAAGATGAAATCCAAAAGGTCCCCTAGGAAAGAATATTTCAGACTGAGATAATCAGAAAGCTCTTACTGATGGCAGTGGCATTTAAGCTGAGTCCTAAGTCTTCCAGTGTTTGGGAGATGGAGGGAGACATTTGAGGTTGAGGATATATTGCAAACATCTTAATCATCTTTGTCCCAGAGTGCCTGGTACGGTGTCTTATTATTTAAAATTGTCCCTGAAATGTTGAAGGAAATATCCAAGCAGTTCTTGCCTGTGCTTTTTTTTAAACTGGGATTTGTGCTTTGGGACTATGTAGAGTTATATTAGGGTAGTTCAGAGTAGTGGTCAAAATCTAGAAATGGTTGAAATAAAAGGTTCTACTTCCCTGAAACAAGAAGGGAATTCAAAGCTGATTATTTGAAAGTAGAAAGCTTGAGAGAGAGAGAAAGATACAACTGCAGAAACATCTTCAAGGCAGTTGAAGAGCCAGGAAACTCAGATCCTGTAAAGTGAGAGATAAAGGTTGTCGTTAAAGTGAAGGATATTTGTATAGAAGTAAGAAGAATTGGAGGTAGTCATTGACCCAGTTTTGATCCAAAGAGATGAGTAAGAGGCTTGTGGAATACTTACTTTGTTTCAGGAAATTATCTCTGCCAGATCATTTTATATTGAAAAGTAAACTTAAATTTCTGTCCCAATCATAATTATGGAAGATCATAACAATGAAGATGTGATAGTACCTCAGCCTGCCAAGAACTTTGAAGGTGTGTGTAAGAACTGTTGAAGGGGATATGTATTTTAAATTAGTCTTTCTCAACCTGCCTACAAGGGAGAATTAAACCCACTGCCCTAGAGCATCATTTTGTATAATGAATTAACTTTTATTCTAGAATGGTATCCTTGGGATAACTGAGAAAATAATTACTATCATTTTCTTTTTGTAGTTCAAATGAGAAGTCTGTCTGGAGAAAAAAAGCTGTCTTTAAAAAAGCTTAGTATTTTTTGACTCAAAAGAATATTTTTGTTTAAAATTACTCTAATTTTTCAGTAGGTTTATGTAACTTAAATTCATGACAGTATTGCAGACATTCCCATTTGACTCCAGAGGTCTTCATGGACGTGGATATAACTTACTGATTACACCTTACTTGAATTTACTAATTTTTTTGCCAAAATCAATCTGCTTTTTGCAATATCGTGATTTAATAGATATTATACATTTATTAACTCAGTAGTCTGTAAGCCAGGGGTTCTCGAAGTGTGGTCTGTAGTCCCTTTATATGTCTGCATTACTCTTTCAGGAGGTCCACAGTTTAAAAGTTTTCTTTTATATATATATATATATTTTTTTTTTTATTATAAAAATTAAAATTTATCCAAAATTTTACAAACTTACCATAATACATGGTGCCATTCGCATGTAATAGCAAGCAACGCAAACAGCCACATAGATGCAGTATTAAGTTGCAACTACATAAAGTTAACCATAGTACATAGTTTGCATCCCCACCAGCAACGTAGGAGAGTTCTTTTTTTGCCATAACCATGCCAGCATTTGTTATTGTTTGATTTCCTAATGATTGGCATTCTTTCCAGGGTAAGATGGAATCTTAGTTGTTTTAATTTGCATTTCTCTAATGGCTAAAGATGTTGCACATTTTTTCATATGTTTGTTGGCCATTTGTATTTCTTCTGCTGTGAAGTGTCTGTTCATTTCTCTAGCCCATTTCTTGACTGGATCATTAATTTTAGGTGGTTTAATTTTTTGGAGTTCTTTGTATATTTTCAATATTAGTCTTCTGTCTGAGGAGTAGCTGGCAAAATTTTTTTTTTCCCATTCTGTAGGCTGTGCCTCCACTCTACTAATTGACTCTTTAGCTGTGTAGAAGCTCTTTAGTCTAATACAACCCCATTTGTTGATTCTTGTTGCTATTTCCTGTGCAATTGAGGTTCTGTTTAGAAAGTCCTTTCCTATTGCTAATATCTTCAAGTGTTTTACCTGTTTTGTCTTCCAAAAGGTTTAATGTAAAACAGTTTTCTTAATGGTAAAAAGCTATGGGTGCTTTTCACTGTGTTAATATTTTCACTGTTGATGGTATAAAAGTAATGAAAGGTAAACCTGCTGGTGCAGTGGGTAACAGTAGTTTCTTCATTGCCGCACAGTTTTTAAAAAGCCAGCTTCACTTAAGAATGTCATCAACGAGACAGTAAACATTACTGTTACACATCTCAACACTTGAGTACACATCTTTTACATATTCTGTATCATGAAATGGGGAGAATGCATAAAACACTTCTGATGTATACTGAAGTATGATGGTTGTCTCAGGAAAAGCTCTTGTACTAGTTAAAAGTTTAAATTGCGAGTTTTAGGAGAAACTGTGGTTCTTCAAACTTAATCTGGTAGGCATATTCTAAAAACTAAAAGTTAGCAGTTCTCTGACAGTGCTTGTTGTTAATAATAGCATTGATACTTTCAAGTGAAAATTAGAATTTTGGAAACCATTTATCATGAATTTGAGGAATTTCTAATACTTAAAGATTTATCGGTTAAGGTAGTAGGTAGTGAAATGTGCCAACACTTAGAAGATCTTCCTTACTCAACCAGCCAATACCGTCAAATGACTAAAGTGTGATGTTGTAAAATCATATGTGACTGAAAGACCCAAATGATAGACCAGTGGATTTTAATTTAACAAAGTATAAGAATAGTTCATTAATATAGTTTCAGATTTCACGTTACAAGCATCCTTTAAGAAACTATTACATCTTGAGTTTTAATGTGTCAAAGAATATCCTGTTATTTCAATGATTATTAAAATAGTCCAACTACATATCTGTGAGTGGGTTATCATTTTTGGTATACATCAGTCAAAACAATATATTTCAACATATTGAAGGCATTAGCATGAGACACCAGCTGTCTTCCATTAAGTCAGAATTTAAAGTGTTTCCAAAAGTGTACAACATTGCCACTTTTTTTTTTTTTTTTGGTGCTGGGAATTGAACACAGGGCCTTATGCTTGCTAGGCAAGCTCCCTACCACTTGAGCTAAATCCCCAACCCCTGTTTTGAAATTAGAATTTTCTATTTCTTAGCCTTTTGGCAAGGATAAAAAATACAACATTCTAAAAAGGAGTCCTGAGAATTGAAAGAAGTACAGCTATAAATTAAAATTTTTTAAATAGTCTCATTGTTTTTCCTCAGTATGATTGAAGAAGTATTTTAGGTTTGAAACCATGCCTGCAGTTTTGCACAGTAAAAACAGAATTGTTCTTTAGGCCTCATTAATATACTATTTGTAGTTGAGATCTCAAACATGTTTTATTTGGCTTAGAAATTTAACTGTTTTAAATATTTTTTTTTCTTTAGCCTCTTCGACTTGATATCAAGAGAAAGCTAACTGCCAGATCTGATCGAGTTAAGAGTGTGGATTTGCATCCCACAGAGCCATGGATGTTGGCAAGTCTTTACAATGGCAGTGTTTGCGTTTGGAATCATGAAACACAGGTAGAATTTTAAAAAGACTTAAAATGCCATATTAAACTGTTTTTATAATGAATGAGAAAAACTATTATAAGAATCCACTAGCTATATGCATGCAGCTTTTTCAAATAGGTACAATTTTTTTAAAATAGAAACTACATTTATGAGGGTATAGCTTGCAGACATGATATTTAAATACAGCAACTCTGATGTAGGTAGTTAGCTGTTCTTTGAAATTGGGGAAATGGATGCTAAAATGTAAGGCGACTTGCTATAGATAAAACATTTCATCTTTAATACTTAATTTCCCATTCTGACTATCTTAAGAGTAAATTTTTAATTTTTATTTCGTTTTCCCCAAACATTCAATGTGATGATATACAGATAACTCTCAAGAAATACATAGAAATAATTGTAGTCAACTTTTTACTACAGATATGATTATGCCTCATAAATGGTCTCTTATGTCTATCTCATTTGCTTAATGTTCCCATCTTTCTAGACTATCTGTAATGTTTTCGTAAGTATGAAAATATCATTAGCACTCTGCTATATAGTTATAGTTCTGCTTATGTAGTATTTATCCTCAAAGTTAAGTTCTTGAAATCTATATAAAATTTGCAGTTGAGGAATTTAAGATGGCAAAAATAGGATTAGAGAGCCAAGGTTGGGAGTAAACCTAAAAATACCATCACGCTATTTTGTACTCACTATAATGCACACTAAGCCAAGACTCATCAATGGCATTTTATACATATTAACATTTTGTTCTTTACTGTATCCCAGTGCCTGTGTCATTATCTCATACACAGTTAAGTGTTTGACTAAAGAATAAAAAGCATTCTGTTTATCACTAGTTCAGAATTTCTGTTTTCTGCAGTTTCAGATCATTATTTATTGGTCTTTTTTCTTTTCCTCTGCCTCTTTTACTCCTCCTCCTCCTTTCTCTCCCTCTTTTTCCCTCTTTCTCTGTCTGTCTCTGTCTCTGTCTGTCTCTCTCTCTCATCTTCTAGCTATTCAAAGTGTTTCTGTTTTATGCCTAACAGGTTGGAGTCCCACCACCCTAGTTCTTCCTGGAGAATCCCCGTGTTGGCTCACTTTACCTATCTGTCAGCACTGTCATTTCATTGTCAGATGTTTTCAAATCCATGTGTACTTCCCTTAGTTTTCTCTAGGCTTTACTGTAATATATCTGTTTATCCGGATATCTACTGTGCCTCCTTCTTCTCTTTTGTTCCCTTCTGTGCCCTCCTACAGGCTGTCTGCTTCCCCTTTTGTCATTAATGTCATCGGTAATTTTATGTTTAATGTTGTTCTTTCCTCTGAGAATGGAGGTTCTGTGAGTATGGGGATGCCCTAGTCTTATTTCCACCTGTTGGTGTCGTGACTAGGGCACCACTTGCATAGTGTGAGGCCCATGCATCCTCAGGTGTCTTTATTAAATGACCAATCTTTGATTCTGCCCACATTTTCACCTCTATTACCAACAAGAGTTATTTGCCATTCATGTATATCAAGAACATTTTTGAAAGAGCCAAAAAGGCTTTTGGAAGTAAATCCAAATGTACCTCAATTTAAATGAGGAGAGTACTATATATTCTTGAGTATATGACTTACAGTTTAGCTCCAGAGTGTGAAGACCATTTCTTGCGTCATTTGCACCAGCCACAGCACCTGGCATGGTGTGGAACCATGATTGTTCTGCAGCTGATTTATTTTTACTGCTCTGCATATCCTGTGATTGTTCAGCTCCTCCTGAGTTTTCCTGGATTTTTCTGCCGTCTTACAGATTGCATGTTCTGTCCATTCTCTGTGTCAGTATCATAATCAACCAGTAGCATTTGTGTAAGTATGCACAGATGTCCTCATTGGTTGAAGTATTGTCTAGTGACTCTTTGACATCTGGCCTAGAAAACCAGAGTGGGCTCAGCAGTTCTTGGGAACCAGTTCCTCCTGTTTCTTTCAGTGTACATGGTTAATGAGCTAATGAGATTGTATTTTTTTTAATATTTTGTTATTGTTTTCTAGTACAAACGGATTGAAAAATAATAGTTTGATTTTCAGAATTTTAAAGAACAGGCATCAAAGTAGGGACACAAAGAGGCACATTCATTTCTGCTCTTCCTGGAAGTTCTCCTGTTTTTGTGCTGTGCATCTAGTGTACTTTGAGCAACTCAAAGACACTCTGAATCACTAAGTTTTCATACTTACTGGGGAAGAAAAAAATATGGAAGTATATTGCTAAAGTGTGCAGAAGAATTATATCTTGTTTATGAGTCATAGCTGTGGGTTCAGTTTTAAAAAGAAGAAACCGGGGCTGTGGATTTAGGTCAGTGGTTAGAGCACTTGCCTTGCAAGCACAAGGCCCTGAGTTCGATCCCCAACACCAAAAAAAAAAAAAAAAAGAGGAGGAAGAAACCAGAAGCTAAGAGTGAATTCATTTAGTAAGTGCCAGCCACCATTTGAAGTTCTGGGCATGCAGTGAAGAAGACGACTGCTACCCATAGCGCAGAATATAGCAGGGAATGTTGGAATTAAACATGCAGTGATGAAGTGGTGTTCTAAAAGGAAAGTGCAAGCTTCCGTGGCAGGGTTTCCAGGCAGAGGGAACAGGAGCAACGATGAGGCTGAGAGTAGCCAGGTCAGGCTGGATTGGGAGGAAGGGCTAGCGCGCAGAGAATTTGGTACCAGCTGTGGACATTGGCTTTCTCTCTAAAGACATTTTAATTATGAATCTAGTATTAAGGAAAGGGTGATCAGCCCATTTTTTTCATCTTAATATTGGGCTTTCATATTTTAGTCTGAGACTATTTTTAAATTAGAAGTGATCCAAGTGGTCAGATGTTTTAAATACAGCAGAATAGACTTTTCGGTTATTTTCTCACAGCTCGATATGTATATTCTTGTTTTTTAAAGACACTGGTGAAGACATTTGAAGTATGCGATCTTCCTGTTCGAGCTGCAAAGTTTGTTGCAAGGAAGAATTGGGTCGTGACAGGAGCAGTAAGTGATTCTATGAGTCTCAAATCCCATTTTCTGATTTGGTCAATATTATGTAAACTAGTTGCAGAATTTTGATTCCTTCTATGTCAATACAATGCTTTTCTGTTTTTTGTTTTGAGGGGGCTGGCGCAGAGTCGCTATGTAGTTCAGGCTGGCATGAACTCACTATGTAGTCTGGGATGGCCTCAAACTCCCAGTGATCTTCCTGCCTCAACTTCCCAAGTGCTGGGATTACAGCAGTGTGCCACCATGTCCGGCTCAATTAATGTAATGTTTTAAGCCCGGACATTGTTCCTTGAGCCTGTAATACAGTGTTTTGTGAAATTTACTGCATAAAAATGATGATGGTTATGAAATTTCCATTGCTAGGATGACATGCAGATCAGAGTGTTCAACTACAATACCCTGGAAAGAGTTCATATGTTTGAAGCACACTCTGACTACATTCGCTGTATAGCTGTTCATCCGACCCAGCCTTTCATCCTAACTAGCAGTGGTAAGAGGTGACCTCTTTTGGTCATGTGCATCTCTTTGAGTAATTAATTTTCATTCAGTGAGACTTGCTATCTTTTTTATGTCATACCTACTTTATTCAACTGATTTCCTTCCATAGCATTTTTTTTAAAATTTTTAACCAAGGGGCTGGGGATTTAGCTCAGTGGTTAGAGTGCTTGCCTTGCAAGCACAAGGCTCTGAGTTCAATCCCCAGCACCAAAAAAAAAAATTTTTTTTAACAAAGAACATGTACATTGTAGATAAACGTAGTGATCACATTCATCATAGTTAATTTGTACCTGTACATGATATATCTTTGTTTCCCCCCTTCCCCACTCCTCCCTTCAACTCTTCCTCCCCTCCTTATATATAATAGCCTTATTTACATTTTTCCATCTTTTTTCCCTCTTTTTGTTTTCTCTTTCCCTTCCTTTCGCCTCTTCCCTCTCTAGTTCTATTCCCATTCGAATATTATCTCTTTTTCACATACCTATTATACCATTTGAGACATGCTATTTACCTGTTGTTACCAGTAGAGCTTTAATTCCAAGCTGCTCTTAAACGATTTAAATCCCTTATTGTATTATTGATAATGCTTGCTTTTGTATTTCAATGAAATAGCAACTGTACTTAGGATTGTATAGCAGTTGCTCTGATTCCTGTCAGGGAAGACCTGACGATCTAGCTGTTTAAACATCTGCTGAGCAAAAAGCTCATTTACATGCTGATGAGTGAGTTGTTGGCAGATTGCCCTAAACCCTACTCAGTTTTATCTTTGTATTCAGACTAGTTTATTCTTGGTATTTTGTGTAAAACAGTGAACCTTTGGGAGCACAATTAAAATGACTACCTCCAAGTTTCTTTTAGTTTCTAAATTAAAAATTGAGAACTTTTTAAAAACCTGTCTTACAAGAGCAAATGCTTGTTCTCTTAATTATCATTGCTATCATTATTCTATCATACTCTGATCAAACTCATATTACTTTTTTCATTCTTTGAAGCCCATTGGGTTCTTATTTTTTCACAATGTTTTATATTTGCCGTTAGTAGTCTATTTTGTCTGTACTCTTCTGTAGAGTTATGTTTATTCTTAGGATAAGCAAGGATCTTGGAAAATTTTCAGTATGATTCTGTTTCTTTTAATGTATGATTTGTGTTAAGTTCACTGCCTTAAAAAGTACAAAGATTCCGTGTCTTAGTTCTGAAATGGAAAAAGAAAGTAGAGATTGCAACTAATATGAGGCTTTTCTTTCGGCCTAGATGACATGCTTATTAAGCTCTGGGACTGGGATAAAAAATGGTCTTGTTCACAAGTGTTTGAAGGACATACCCATTATGTTATGCAGATTGTGATCAACCCCAAAGATAACAATCAGTTTGCCAGTGCATCTTTGGACAGAACCATCAAGGTAGGAGGCCACTCTGTGTATAAGTTACCATTTCTAGGGAAGTGCAGTTACCTACGTATTTCACTACTGGTGATCCAGAGAGCTACTTCTGTCTTAGAGGTTTCTTTCACAAGCTCATTTTGAAGTTGAAATAGTCTCATTTTGATCCAGAAGAGGATGTTCTATTTAGAAGAATATTGCAACAATCCTCTTACAGGAGCATTTTTCCATGTGGAAGCAACACGTGAATTTTTTTAGCCTCCAGGAACCCAGTAAAAAGAAAAATGCTGTGGTCTTTTCTAGGCTAATCCTTTCCTCTCCTCTTCTCTCAGTGTATTCATTGTTGACCTCAGCTCACTATTAATATATTTTACATTTGAACTCTGCTTCCAGTCTCCCTTTCTTACTGTGTTACCAGTATTTTTCTAATCATAGATTCCGACTTGTCAGTTCTCAATGTGAGTGTCCAATCTGAGTCCAAGTGCCTTCGGATTGCCAAGACTCCCCTGCACCAATGCTCTGAGACATCTCCTGTAACCCTCGTCTCCTTACCATCTTCTGGAAAGGAACCTTCCCTTGGCCATCTCTTCCGTCTGCCTTCAAGTTTCTCTATTCTCCCTTTTTGATTTTTTTTCTTCTAGAAAACTATTCAGATTTCAAAGCTTAGCACAAATAATTACTCTGAGAAGCTCATGTAAGATGTCCACTTCACTGTAGACAGATCCAGTTAATGCTCCTTGCATTCCTTTGGCTTCTGTTATGATGGCCTTTCTCACCTTGTGTCATATTAATGTTTCTCCTCTGAAATCCTGGATGTTTGCAGCAGGAACTGCGTGTCTTCCCCTTCTCCCAAACAGGCATTCAACATTGTGCTTTGCCTGCACTAGATGCTTAATGCATGTTGCAGTGAGTACTGTCGTATTCCTTTTGCCATTATAATATTTAAAATATCTCTATATCCATAGACACAGAATCACGTTAACTTTTGTTTACACATTTAATTTCATATAGCATTTGTTTTTCTTTAATTCGTATAAACTGTTACATGTCTGAATATCTTGACCTTATTTTTGTTGGGTTGTCCTTGTTTTTGACAAAGGTTGGAAACTCTGAAATTAGCTTTAAATTTCACTAAATTACGTTTATCTTTAGAACAAAAATTTTCTTTGACTTAAGTAAAGTTTGTCATATACAACACACATACAAGTAAGTGGTAAATATTTGTTTACACAGCCCTATACTCTCCACAGGACCTTGCACATAGTAGGCAACCAGTAAATATTTATAAAGATAAAGGTCAATCCTGTAACTTTTGACTACTTTTCTATACTTTAGATTTTTTAATCAAACAGTAATTTTTTTCCTTTCAGTACATCTTATTAAATCCACTTTCATTAGCTGTGTATTAACTGTCCCACAAAATCATTACCTACCCTTAAAGCAATGTTTCTCAGTGTTGAACATCTAGATCTCTGGGCTTCACTGTAGATCAACTATACATATTCATAATAACTAGGGATAAAGCCTGGAGACTGGCATTTTCAGAGAACTTTACAATATTTCTGTCCCCCTGGAAATTTAAGTAAAATGAGAAAGAACAAAAACAAATAGGTGGGAAAATAGATGAATGCCTCTTAGCTTTTCTTCCCTGCACTTTGGCTCTGTATAGTGCACGTGAGAAGTGTGGTGGCTCTGCCTTCTGAAACCAAAGCCCTGTACTGACTGGCTTATGCTGGTGCTCTCTGAAGGTGTGGCAGCTGGGCTCTTCATCACCAAACTTCACTCTGGAGGGGCACGAGAAAGGTGTGAATTGCATTGATTACTACAGTGGTGGCGACAAACCATACCTCATTTCAGGTGCAGATGACCGTCTTGTTAAAATATGGGATTATCAGGTATACTTTTTTCATAACTGTACCATATTTTAGATAAGTTTTTACTGTTTCTTACGGGCAGTTAAAATTTGGCTGCTGAGCTATGCTTATAGCATAACAATTTAAGGCCTCAGTAATAATTTAAGCTTTAATAAGTTAAGGCCTTTAAATCGTGGTCTCAGAATTCTATAAAAACAAACATAGGGCTAGGGATGTAGCTCAGCAGTAGAGTACTTGCCTAACATATGCAGAGGCCTAGGTTCAATCCTCAGTAATGTTAAAAAATCCACTAATGCATGCCAAGATTTTAAAAATAAAATGCTAACATATTTTTCATTTAATAATCAAATTTAGAAATTTTAACATTTTAATGTTACACATCCTTAGTATCCTCATTGGCAGACTTCTATTTATATTTGAAAATAAGCACATCAGTGACTAATGTCATGATATAGCCATGGTACAAGCATTTTTCCACACAGAACTCTTGTAAACCTAGTTATGAGAACTGTGAACTCTGTTACTATACTTTTCCATAAATTTGTTTATCTCCCATATCAAAAGTTTCTATGAGCAGTAAAGCCTAGAAAACAAGTTTACTTTGAAACTTTTTAAAATTTATATTCAAATACAGAAGAAACTCATCATGCTAAGAATTTGAAGAAATAATATTCATATGAAAACTTAGATGTTTTAATGGGCTTTTTTCTTTAAATATAATAGCTACATTTAATTTATCTCTTCTATGAAACAGAGAAAACACGGATACAAGGTAACTGTTTTAAAAGTTTCTATATTGGATCTGTTTAGATTGTCATAAGCACTGGCATTGATAGTGTGTCTTATCTATACACCGAAAAAATTAAGGATGGGTTACTTGTTTTTCACTAATAAAAATGTTTTCTGTGTCCTGTTTACAGAATAAAACATGCGTGCAGACACTGGAGGGACATGCTCAGAATGTGTCTTGTGCCAGTTTTCATCCCGAGTTGCCAATCATCATCACAGGTTCAGAAGATGGTAAGTTAGAGTATGTATTTATTCCTATACTTGTAATTACTCAATGAATATTTAAACCATGTATTTCTATGTCGTATTGGGAAGTTGCCAGTTATTTTGATATTTTTATTAGAATACTAGTCTTAAGCTATAAAAGAGTAAAGGGTCTTATCACTATCATACTAATGTACTGTATCTTGATTCTGTCACTTAAGTAACAGGACAGCCAGGTATGCTAGTGAAAAACTGAAAAAGCATGTGCTTCAGAGTCAAATCTAGGTTCAGATTCAGGCTGTGCTACTTCACAAATGCGTGGCACAGACAAATTATGAAATTGGAAAGTAATGTCTACTTCCTGGGACTGTAGTGTGATGGTGAGAAGAATCACATGTAGAAAGCATTTGGCAGATAGCAAGCACTCTACCCAGGAAATCCTGTTATCATCTCACGCTTAAAATCACATTTCCTAAGTGGAGTTTCTTTTATAAGTTTCTATGATATATTTAGGTTACTTTGTAAAAATTAGTTAAAGATCATAGATCCAAAAAATTGGCCATTAAAGTTGCCCATAAAATTAGTCAGGAAGTGTTTTCTGTTGGAATAGAAAGACTTTGTGGCTTATTCGCCTGATTTTGTTTTTGGTGTGTTTAGTTTTGTTTTGTTGCATGTTCATATCAAAAGAGAATATTCACAATTTTCTTTTTAGGAACAGTGCGTATTTGGCATTCAAGCACCTACCGGCTTGAAAGCACACTGAATTACGGAATGGAGAGGGTGTGGTGTGTGGCCAGTCTGAGAGGGTCCAACAATGTTGCTCTGGGCTATGATGAAGGTAGCATCATTGTTAAGGTAATTCTGTGTTTTCTCTAAATGAATGGGCATAGGCAAAACCACTTTCTTTATATTTCAGTACTGTCACCTTCCAAGACAAGAGTATGGTTAGTTATCACTTTTATTAAGCACTAGAGATTAAGCAGTGGTGATTTTTTTTTTTTTTAAGCAGTGGTGATTTAAAGTGGAAGAAAGGAAATAGACATTTCTGTTAAAAGAAGAAAAAGAATGTCTGTTTTGTTGTGGTTTTGTTTACCTTTTTATTGCTGACAACCATTTGTCACCCTTCCAGCTTGGGCGGGAGGAACCTGCCATGTCCATGGATGCCAATGGAAAGATAATTTGGGCCAAGCATTCAGAAGTCCAGCAGGCCAACCTAAAAGCAATGGGAGATGCTGAGATTAAAGATGGAGAAAGATTACCACTGGCAGTAAAGGATATGGGCAGTTGTGAAATATACCCTCAGACAATTCAGCACAACCCTAATGGGCGGTAAGCCATCACCAAAATCTCTCTGAGCCTCTGTGTATGTCAGAGCAGTGTTGGCATATCTACAGCCTGTTGCTATGGCATCTCCAGTCACTCCTCATTGAGCTTTTGCCCTTCTTCAGAATCCCCAAAACAGCTTCACGCAGTCATGCCCGTTTGTCCCATCATTATGCAAGGTGCAGCAGCTGAATAATGCTGTGTTTACTCTTACTTCACATGTGTTGGGTTTGTGCTCTTGTCTGCCCCTTTGGGTATAAGGATCATGTCTTATCCTGAGACTTAGTAGGTATTCTTAAAGTACTTGCTGACTCATTGCTCTCAGAAGAAAAACTGACTCTGAGCTATGTGTCCTTCGAGAACATTTGGGGATTGGTAATAATTCTTCATAATTTGAACTGTCAATTGATTCTCCTTAACATTTATAACGTACCAAACATTTTTGAGAGAGGAGTTCCTAGTACAATCAATTTAAACCTACAGAGCTTTAAAAAACTTTAAAAATTATTTTATAGTGGGTCTGAGCATTTTATAATGCTGTCTTGAATATTAATAAAGACAAAGCATGCTTCCAGAGTTCAATAAATGATGTCTATAAATATTTGTAATGTAAGTATCTTAAGGTTAATATATATACTACTTTTAATGTTTTAAAACTTTCTTTGTTGTCAGGTTTCATTTTACCTTTGGCAGTGCTTAGATAACAGGCATTACACTGTTCTGAATGATAACTTTGAAGATAATTGTTTTGTATCTATTGGGAAGTTTTCATTTGATTATTCAACATTCTATTTTTGGTTATTTAAATCCTTTTTATTTTATAAATTTAAGTCACTAAAGACTAGAATAAGGTATCTTTCTTCATTTGAATGATCAGCTTCAATGAAGATAATCTTGGAGTAAGAAAGTGCTTTCCTGTGGTATAAATGTCTTGAGCAAAATGCTAATACCAGGTACTCAGCAGATGCTCGGTGAATAATTGGAATCCTCCTCTTCATTTCCAGCCACGCTCACCTTCCTGCGCCACCTCCTTGTATTATAAGAGAAGGCCTTGTGATAATATTGTGAGCAATAACCTCATATTCATAATTTGTTTTTGGATTTGTTGCCTTCAATATTTTTGTCTAGCTCTGTATTTAAAGAGCTATATAACTTCAAAAGATGCTAAGTCATAATAATTGACTAAAAATAACATGTGTTATTAGAATTATTTCATCAAAAGAATGAATCGTCTCTTAACTTAGGTATATTGTTGGCCCTCTCTGATTCTCTCCCTGACTTCTGTAATTTCCAGGTTCGTTGTGGTGTGTGGTGATGGGGAGTATATCATCTATACAGCAATGGCCTTGAGAAACAAGAGCTTTGGGTCTGCCCAGGAGTTCGCATGGGCCCATGATTCTTCAGAGTAAGTTTTGGTTGTGTGATGTCTATCTAGATTGCCCTGACTGTAGATAGGTGTCACGTGCGACTCTTAAAAAATATTCTCAGGGATCATTGTGGTCTGTGCTTTTCCATATAGGTAGTATTGAGCTGGCTCAGTCAGGCTGATCTCTTCCAGTAAACTGAGGACCCAGCACCCATTTCCTGTGGCAGGGTCGGGTGCTTATGGGCTTAAGGCAGAGCGGACCCTCATGTTAGGTCCTTGGCAGGCCCTTCAGAAGATGTGGCCTCCAAGGTGCTGCTGCTCTTTCTGAGCTAGTTGGGAGAGATGCTGTATTGTGATGTCATCTTAATGAGAAATTCATTTGTATTTCTTTAAAAACTCATTTTCTGTGATGTTACCCACCTCCATTCTTGACAAATTTTTGTCTAAATTCAAAATACTCATAAAATATTCTCAGTAGAGATCATGTAACTCTGAATAGTTTTATCACTATGTGGTCACTGATGGGTCCCTTTTTGATTTTTGTTGGTGCATGTAACAAATATTAGGGCTTTCAAATTTTCTGACCACAACTGAATTACCGCTTTGCTGTTTTGTTTTCCCCAGATTTTTTATTGCCTCTTGCCCCCAACAGTGAGGCAACTTTAGCCTCAGCATTACATAATAAGATGTGTTTTTTAAAATGTTAACAATAATACTTACTGACAGGTAGAGAAGTGCTTCGATCCTTTCGTAAATTTCCGTGAATTTTTCATAAATTTCCTAAATATACATACACAGTTCTATACACTAAGAAGTAGTATGTTGTTATCTTAAGTAAGATTATGGTTTATGGACTGCCTTACATCTCTGCATACTTCTTCCTCTATTTTGATAGTTCCTTCTTTTGAGCTGTATCCACGTGGAGCCTGCACAGCATCTTTCTTTTCCTAAACAAAGCACGCACTAGGTCACTTCTCACACAATTTTAATATCTAGTCATAGCCATGCTTCCTGGATTAACTTCCTGTTCATGAACAAACACAGCTGACAAATAATGCACTTGTCACAGTTTTTCTTAATTTTTTAAATTAACTTTATTAATTGAATTATAAGTGATATAAAACAAAGTGTACCATTCTCTCCATTCAGTGGATTTAGACAAGTATTTCTAATCTAACCACCAACACAGTCAAATTATAGAACATTTCTAGCCCCTTACCCCTTATTTCTCTTCATAGTCCCCCCAACCCCCAAACCCACCCGGGCAAACGATGGTCTGCTTTTTGCCAACATATAGATTTGATTGTCTCCTTTGAAATTTCGTATTAATGAAGTCATACAGTATGCACTCTTGTGTCTAGCTTATTTTGCTCAGCACGTTGTTAATGAGATTCATTTATGTTGTTGCTTATATCTGTAATTGTTTCCATTATTTACAAAGTAGTAGTCCAATGTATTTTTCAATAGACCACAGTTGGTCTAATCATTTATCTATTAATGAACATTTAGGTCATTTCCAATTTCTAAAGTAGTTTGTAAGCCCTTACTGTGTAATACGTAGTATGTAACCCATTCCTTCTATTTTTTCCAGCTGTAAAGAGTTCAGTTCTCTGATGTCCTAGGAAAAAATACATCCACGAGTCTTCAGATATTCCCTTATTATTTTGGCATGATTAATTATTCAGAAATATTTGAAAATATTTCTAATATTTGGTGGAATTATGGTTTAGTATATTATATGCTATATTTGCCATCTCTTTTTTTCTGCTCAGATATGCCATAAGAGAGAGCAACAGTGTTGTAAAGATATTCAAGAACTTTAAGGAAAAAAAATCATTTAAACCAGACTTTGGAGCAGAAAGTGAGTGCTGTTTACTTAAGTTATAATTAGAGAACCTTTCTAATGGCTCAGAAATATCTAAGCAAGATCTTTTTATATTCTTTTAAGGTATCTACGGAGGTTTCTTGTTGGGTGTCAGATCAGTAAATGGCTTAGCCTTCTATGACTGGGACAACACAGAACTCATACGCAGGATTGAAATTCAGCCCAAACATGTGAGTTTCCCCTCCACGGTTTTTGGGATGAGTGATGAGTTCTGGGTCCCTGAAGCCAAGTCATGTCTTTGTACCCTGCTGTCCGTTTCATTGTGTTGAACACAGTGCCCTTCACCTTAGCATCGCTCAGAAAATCAGGATTGTGGTAGCTGCATGAGCAGTAAACATGAGATATTTTGAAAAGTATGAAAGTTTACACAGATTCCAAGTGACACTCTTATTTTAAGTGGCTTTTGACAGAATAAGAAAGCATACTGTAAAGACAAGTCAGGATTCTTGGCTCGGAAAGGACTGGAAAACTCCCACCCTATTCACACTTACCTGGTGAAGCTTGTTCAGAGTTCAGGGGACCGTCGCCAGTTGCAGACCTGCCTTTGAAGTGCCTGCTGCTTTAACAGCTTTCACTGTTAGGAAACTCTCTCGGAGACAAACCAGCCTCCCTGTGGTCCTGGTTCTGTCTTCTAGAGTACGGCGACAGAGCCCCCAAAAGGGGGAAAAAAATCGATGGGGCGGAGGGGGGGGTGCTTTACTCTGTGTATAAAGCATAGATGTACTTACGTGTACATATATACTATATATATTTGCACTATATGTGTGTGTGTGTTTTACAGATACACACTAACTCTGATGTTAAAATTTCTTTAGGGGAAGTGATCAGGAAAGGAAAGTCTAAAAAGGTCCGAATAAACTGTTGCTGCTTCTGTAAATCACATCCAGAGATGCTGACAGCTCTCCTCCCTGTTTCCCATTGGTCTTCCCATTCCTAAGCCTAATAGAACATCCCTGCCCTGTTTGCCCTCCCTAATATATGTATAAATATGCTACATAAAACTAAGTGCCTAATTACTACCTTACTATAAGAGTACTCTTGTTAAGAAACAAAATGTCTGCAGTTTGTCATGTCTACTCAAGTTCAAATCAGTCACCTGTGTGTGCGTTGTGTTACAGATTTTCTGGTCTGACTCTGGAGAACTAGTCTGTATTGCCACCGAAGAATCATTTTTTATCCTTAAATATCTGTCAGAAAAAGTCTTGGCTGCACAGGAAACACATGAGGGAGTTACTGAAGACGGCATTGAAGATGCCTTTGAGGTGATTCCATCGGCATGACTTTAACTTTGTTTTTGAATAATCTATATTCTTACAATGGACCACAGATTTTAACATTTTAATGTAAATTAGATTTGGGGAGGCAGAATCTGATGAAATGTGAAAATTAAAGTCTTCGTTCAAAAGACAGAATCTGAAAGTAGTAAATATGTTTTTTAAAGTTTCTACTTTGATCTTAGGAAATCTTTAGACCTATTCTGATATCTTCAGGAAATCTGAAGTTGTTTTGGTTCTAAAACTGCTTAGTCAGAGAGTTTTATTTCCAAAATGGGTAACTGTAAATCACTCATTGTGGGGATGTCTCACAAGATCTTATGAAATACTTACTATTCTAGTTTCATATGTATTAGGAGATTTAGATTAATATTTTTTTAACTCATAGTTTTGAACCACATGACATTCAACCAGGAATCTGTCCTTAGAGGAGAAAGAAGATAAAAATTTTAAGAAAATATTTTCTTTCTTGAAATAGAATTTTACTTTGCATCCATTATTTTTTTACCTCATCACCCTCAATTATATTCAGCTTTTTGTTATTGTCAGATTTCTGATATTGGATAAGGTAATAATAGTCTTTATTTTCTTTCTACAGGTTCTTGGTGAAATTCAGGAAATTGTAAAAACAGGGCTATGGGTGGGCGACTGTTTCATTTACACAAGTTCTGTGAACAGATTAAATTACTATGTTGGAGGAGAGATAGTCACCATCGCTCACTTGGACAGGTAGCTGAATGTTGTTTTGGCTTTTGTCACAAGCATCCTAAATTTTAAAGTGTGCTTGTAAAGCAAAATAGCTTGTAGCAATAATAGGTTGACTTTTCCAAGTTCTGGTTTTAGTAGGTTGCCTGTCGTTAACCAAAATTCCATTAATCAAATGGAAAGATTTTGAGGTAGAAGAAAGGGTGTATGTGTGTACATGTGTGCGTGTGTGCGTACTTACGCTTTAGCTTGTGCACACAGATTTGGGCTTCTAATTTAGTATCTACTTCTCTTCTAGGACAATGTATCTCCTGGGCTATATCCCTAAAGATAATAGGCTTTATCTGGGGGATAAAGAATTAAACATCGTAAGTTACTCCCTGCTGGTTTCAGTTCTGGAATACCAAACTGCTGTCATGCGGCGGGATTTTAGCATGGCTGATAAGGTCCTTCCTACCATTCCAAAAGAACAAAGGACCAGAGTTGCACACTTTTTGGAAAAGCAGGTAAGAGGCTTTTTTCCTTTTTTGTTTTTAGAACCATCAGTTTAAAAGAATATTAGTATGGATTTAAGAGTGTTATTTTATAATCACTACTAATTTTCTTATGGTGGAATTTCTCTTGTCAGTTTAAGGCGCTTGTTACAGCGTATGGTACAATCTCCTGACAGTCCTCCTGCTCCTTTCTCACTGTCTCCATACTTAGTATCCCCTTAAATGCTGGTGGTGATTCAACAGTCTTCCCTTCTGTGTACCTCTTTTCCAGTCTCTTAATACTTTTATTTCTACACCACATTTTTCTATCTCATCTGCCTTTTTTCACAACATGAAATTTACATGCCTTTTTCTTAATATAAAATTTTTTAAGTTAAAGCACTGTATAAAGTAGTTCTGTAAAACTTAAGAAAAAGCAGACTTCCTGGCTGGGGATTTGGCTCAGTGGTTAGAGTGCTTGCCTTGCAAGCCCAAGGCCCTGAGTTCAATCCCCAGCACCACAAAAAAAAAAAAAAAAAAAAAAAGAAAAAGCAGACTTCCTTTCTTTCCCCTGTCCCTTCCTATTCCTGGAAGTAATTGCTTTTAATTCTTTTATCTAATTCTTTTGGTACAGTATTTATTTCCCTGTCTCTAAATAACATGTAGTAGCAATCAGTGATTTCTTCATTTTTCAGTTTTAGGCATTTCTTTTGACTTGCCACTCTGTAGGAGATGAGAGTTTAGCTCCCCTCCTGTCTACCTCATATATACCTCACAGAATAGGTGTATCATAATTTCAGTTAGATTGGCATTTGATGTTTACATTATTATGAGTATATACATATATACCCTGTTCACAGCTGAACCATGTGGCATACTGTAACTTCCTTTCCTACAGTCACTTGTTTTCCCTGGATTTGATAATTGTGCTGGTTTTTTTGTTTGCTTAATTTTCTATATACTTACAATAAATTCTTGCTAGACTTTGCTGGCTTTCCAGATTTCCTTTCTTTTTGTTTAATCTGCCTCAGATTGAACTAGGACTGTCACTGTCATCGTGGATATCCCCTTACCATCATGTTGGGGCTTTCCTTTACCTCTTGATTGAGTTGAATCTATTATTGGCTGTATCTCGTCATCCTTCCTGGTTTACTCCTGCATTTTGGTGGATTATGTCCTTCAGCAATTTGCTTAGAAAAAGTTTATTTATGGAAGTAAATTTTCTGTGACATTCAGTGTCTGAAAATGCTATTGTTCTACTCTAAACATATTTGGTTATTATAGATGTAGAATTCCAGGTTGGAGGTAATTTTCTCTCAGAATTTTGAAGGCCTTCTAAGCTTCTAGTTATTGTTGACGTGTAAAGCCATTTTCATTCCTGATCGTTGGTACATGACCGGTTTTTTTCTCTGGAAGCTTTTTGGAGCTTGTCCATGTTGTTCTAAAGTGTTTTCAATTTTCTTTCATTCAGCTAGGTATTAGGTGAACTCTTTGAATAGAAAATGCATGTTCTTCATTTCTGAAGAGATTTTTATGAATCATTCTGTGATGTTTTCTGTGTTTTGTGCATCCTCTCTGGAACTGTTAGTCAAGTGTTGGACGTACCACACTGATGTTTTCTAGCTTGCTGATAGTCTGAAATTTTTTTTTTTGGTATTGGAGATTGAACCTAGGGCCTTTGTGCTGAGCTGCATCCAGAGCCCTTTTTATTTATTTTTTGAGACAGGTTTCCTTAAGTTTGTAGGCTGTGTTCGACTCTGCCTGAGCCTCCAAGAGTGTTGGGATTACATGCATATGCTGCCATGCCAGGCTGAATTATTTTTGTTCGTAGTTCAGAAGTTGTCTTTTCCTCCTACATGGTGTGCTTCCTTCTTGTTGTTTTTATTGATTTGGATCAATCTCTGTCTTGCCTGTGAAGGGATTTTCCTCAGGTGTCTGATGATCTTCGGATCCTCCTTTAAGAGAGGAGGTATAAGCAGTAGATCTGAAGGTCTGGGTTTGTGTCTAGGACCTGTTGGATGTGGACTTCACAGTAAGTGATGTAGTTGTCGTTCGCCTAGAGAACCTCCATCTCATTGTCTTCATCTAATCACTTCTCACTTATTCATTTAATGAGTTTAACAAGCACTTAAGAGTATACCAGGCATTGTTCTACATAATTATAATCTTCATGGGATTGGCATTTTAGCGCTTTTTAGCCTTTCCCACTTGGGCTAGTTAGATTTTACAGAGAAGCTCCCCAGTCACTGTCATTCTGGGAGCTGAGTAGAAGACAACTGGGAGTCTCAGTATTTAGGATTTCATTTAGTTTCCATATCCATTCTCATAATCTCCTGTTTCCCTTTGATACTCAATGCTCCTGCTTCTGGTGTTGTGCTGGGTTTCTCCCAGGCCCTCTAGTTGACTAAGTTGGAAGAATAGACCTGACTTCCTTGTGTATTGCAATAGGAGAGACAGGAATGGATCTGGGATTTCAGACAATTTTAGGTAGGTCTTTGTTTTTGTTTTTTTAACACCGCCCTTCTTGGTATACCGTTGGCAGTTTGGAGGTGTGAATCAGGTTATTTCTATGCTATCCTCCTGATTTAAGATTTTATGATTCATTTTCTGTATTATTTTTATTCCTTAACCAGCCTTCCATCTTCAAAATTTTGTTGCTCATATTTCTCCTCTTTCTACTATGTCCTGGGGAGTGTATGCCTTTAAAAATATGTTTTTAGGGGCTGGAGATTTAGCTCAGTGGTTAGAGTGCTCACCGAGTAAGCGCAAGGCCCTGAGTTCAATCCCCACCACCAAAAAAAAAAAAACATTTTTTTTAAAGTCTCTTAGTGTCATTTTAGTGGTGATTTGAGGGGAAACAAGTGTGTATATTTAGTCCATCTCATTTAAATCTGGTTTGCTCTTGCCTGTATATCTGACTAGTTCCAAAGATCTGTCTTTCACTGTTAGGCTTTTTATGTTATCTCCATCAGTGTTAGTGAAGTAAAGGAGTGATTCATTTTATTTAGAATGTTGAACATACTGTACTCATGGATGGATGGGGTAAGTGGCAGCTTGATAATCTGAAGTTAAAGCATTTCAGACCGAATAAAACCATCCTGAAGATCTAGCTGAACAACTGAAATTCCGAAAGCTGCCTGACTTCTCCATCCTGGCCATCCACATTGAGCATCCTCCAATTTGAGGAGGAGGTTAACTAGCCCTGCGCTTTTCCTCTAACATACCACATTCCTAGAGCCCAAAAACTTGACCTTAAGGCACCCCCCCAACACTGTGTGTCTTGCAGGAGAAGCTGATCTAGTAATAGTTGACTTAAAAGCCTGTTCCTAATGGCTTAGTAGAGCAAGGTATGGAAATCTTAGCCTTTCTGTCCTTTGGAATATTTGCTGATGAATGATCTGGGCATGAGACCGACACTGAAGGAACAGGAAATGACACTTGATCTGTGTTTGGGCCTGAATACAAAATGGCTTACAGATGGTAGGTACTTGGAGGGTACCTACCATTTGACTCCCTTTCTTTGCCTACTTGTTGCCAGTAACCTCATCTGTAAAACGAGGCTGAGATTACATGATGTCTAAAGTCCAGCTTTGTTGAGATTACCAAAAACCAAGCTTATACCCCTGTGTTTTCTTATAAAGTGACTCCTCTTTGATTAACTTTTCAAAATTCCTCTTTTTGACATTTCTATTTTTATTTTTACTGATTATTATTTTACTTGAGTTTATCTAGAATTAAGCCAGCTCCTATTATCTTAACAGTAGCCAATATGTGCATATTTTAGCTGCAAGGTTTGTACTGTCCAGTTAATTTACTAACTCCTTAGTTTTGTCTTCTTTTAACAGACCATTATCTGTTATTTTTAAGTTAATTTCTATGTCAGCAAGGGTTTTTTTTTGTTTGAAAGGGAAATGGATGATTTGCTCTTAGGTATTTGCACTATATTTTGTAGACACATTTTTGTATGCACAAATCACATATACTTACATCCTTTTTTCCTTTTCTAAATCTACTTAGGGCTTCAAGCAGCAGGCTCTTACAGTATCCACAGATCCTGAGCATCGTTTTGAACTGGCTCTTCAACTTGGAGAGTTAAAAATTGCATACCAATTAGCAGTGGAGGCAGAGGTAAGTGCTAATTCATGACCTCTCATGACTGATGGAAAAGTCAGTAGTACTTCTGTGTGTTTGTTGGAATGTTTTGTTAGATTTTTCACTTGCTATCAGTGACTCATTTTGGTGATATTATTGTCTGTTTTTGGTCTCTTTAAAGATGCATTATTAATGTTTGCATAAATTAAATGGATTATATTCAAGATAGTCTTAGCACTGTGATTTTTGTAAGAAGTAGGTGAGATTTATTTTGCAAGAGTAAGTGATTTAAGATAGCAAGTAAAGTAGGCTGGAAAGTCTGAGCATAGACAGAACAGTAATTTCCCAAAATGCCAGACTGGCAAGAAAGACACTGGTTTTAAAGAAGTGTTCGGACATTTTGAGACTGCTTCATGACAGTTTTATATGATCATCCAAATGAGTAGCATTTGAGAAGTTACAAATGACAGTATTTATTTAAAGATATAATTTTCTACTCTTTCAGGAAAGTATTAAATTCACACATTAAAATAATTGGAATCTAATTACCTTGAAACTCCAGTTAGATGGGTTGTCTCACTGTATAATTAAGACATAAAAATATAATGAGTTTTTCATGCATTAAAATTGTTTGAATTAATTTTGTATATGTGAAAATATTTTACTTCCTCAATATATATTTTATTTGATTGATAGAGCTGATTTAACAAGCATAGCTCAGTATCTGTCTGTCTGACTGTCTTCCATTTTGGCATAGTAATTAATCTTCACAGTAATTAATCTTAGTAACAATGTTGATATTAGAAATGTGAATGTTTATTTCCAAAGATATCTTAACTTAGAAACGCTTTCTTACAGTCAGAACAGAAGTGGAAACAACTTGCTGAGCTTGCCATCAGTAAATGTCAGTTTGGCCTAGCCCAAGAGTGCCTGCACCATGCCCAGGATTATGGGGGTCTGCTGCTTTTGGCCACTGCCTCTGGAAATGCTAGTATGGTGAACAAGCTAGCAGAGGGTGCAGAGAAAGATGGCAAAAATAATGTGGCCTTCATGAGCTACTTTTTACAGGGCAAGTAAGTATTAATCCAAGGTCTATAAGACTTGGTGAGCACAGTAATTAAAAGCAGTATTTTTGGTGGAAGTGGTGGTACACACCTGTCATCCCAGCACTCGGGAGGCTGAAGCAGGTGGATCGCTGCAAGTTTGAGGCCAGCCTGGGCTACATAGTGAATTCAAGGCCAGCCTGAACTACAAAATAAAAAGTATGTGAATAGTATGACAATAGGAAGAGGACACTGCTACCTTGCTGGCACTCACCTTTAGCACAAGGATGCTCTATGACATCTGGTCTAAATATGTGAGTTAAATGAAGTGTTCAGGCTAGGAGAAATATTAAACCCCTTTCTCAGCAGCCACCAGGTAACAGCTGAGGCATTTTATTGTATGGCTATTGAGCTACTCCAGTTGGTACCTGAATGGCAGGTAAATATCCTGGTCTTCAAACTTTGCTAATCCCGCCTCAACTCCTCTTGCAAAGCCCATTTAGGTTCTTCTTAAAGAGTTGTCAGAAGTAGACTGAAAGTGGTTACAAAAGCTGTCTTACTCCTCAGACCCAAGTCCACTGATTTTTGTAAAACACACAAGACAAATAAATGGCTCAGTAAAAATGAGGTGAGGACGAGGCCACTGGGGAAGGTCTGACTTTGCAGCACTACGTCCATGTATCTCCAGCCCATATGTATCATTACAACAGCCTTCATTCTTGAAACTCCACCTCTCCCTTTCATTTTTAGGCTTGATGCTTGCCTAGAGCTCTTGGTTAGAACAGGACGACTGCCGGAAGCTGCCTTCCTAGCCCGAACTTACTTACCCAGTCAAGTTTCAAGGTACAACTCTAACTGTAGGAGAAAGTATTTCCAATGAAAGCAGAGCAAGCACTCTTACTTCATCTCTTTGGTTCCATGTTTATAATAGGGTAGTCAAACTGTGGCGAGAGAATCTCTCGAAAGTCAATCAGAAAGCGGCAGAATCCCTTGCTGACCCTACAGAGTATGAAAACCTCTTCCCTGGATTAAAAGAAGCCTTTGTTGTTGAAGAATGGGTGAAGGAAACACATGCTGACCTGTGGCCAGCCAAACAATACCCACTTGTCACGGTGTGTAGCCAGGTGCCAAGCTTCATTGGGCGTGACCAAGGGTGGAATTCCATTTTTTACTTCAGGTTGTGAAATGTGCTAAGTGACACTATTGTTAGGTTGAGTTACCACCTGGGATTTAGGCCAAGTATTAGTTATGATTTCAAAATACTGTATTTCATCATTTTTTGTTCTTTGATAGCCAAATGAAGAGAGAAATGTTATGGAGGAGGCAAAAGGCTTTCAGCCCTCAAGATCTGTAGCTCAGCAGGTCAGTAGGCTGTCACATGTGATAATTTGGCTGAGATTGTGGATTTTAAGTACTGCTTCCCACTTCCTAATCCTAATCTTCCTTGCCTGGGGGAAAAATTTAGATTTGTGTACAAATTCCTTTATCTTCATTATGTATCTGCACTTGTGCTTCCAGGAACTTGATGAGAAACCTACTTCCCCTATTCCAGTTATTGTGGCTTCCCAAACAGCCAACAAAGAAGAAAAGGTAGGTCAGGTACCCTCCCTCCCCGCTCCCCGCCATGAACACATGCCCGCCACACTGGCCTCTGTGGTTTTAGTGATGTCATCAGTGAGAGTTTCATCGCAGGGGATTTGAAATGGGAAGATGCTCTTTTTGACCACTAAGCAAATTCGAGTTCTCTCTTTGGATGGTGACCCAGTACAATGTAACTTCATCACCCTCTTCCTTTTATTTTCAGAGCTTACTGGAGCTAGAAGTAGATTTGGATAATTTGGAATTAGAAGATATTGACACAACAGATATTAATCTGGATGAAGATATGCTGGATGACTGAAAGTAGTTTTCCATTTACTTGACTAAATACATCATTATTACATATAGATAATGACCATCACCCTGACCGCTGTCTTTCAAAAAAAGAGAAACCCCAAACTGACATGCTGGATGTCTGAACATAGTTTTCCATTTACTTGACTAAACAGATCATTATTACATACAGATAATGATCATCACCCTGACCGCTGTCTTTCAAAAAAAGAGAAACTCTTAAGGTGGGGAATGGCATCCCCACCTTAAGAACTTGTGTGTTCCTCATAATAAGGCAGGGCTTTTTTCACACTGATGTTACCTCATATGGCAAAACCATCCAAATTTTTTTTTTTTTTTTTTTTTTGGTGCCAGGGATCGAACAAGTTTGTATTTTTGTCAGAGGCATTACGCAGAATTCAGCATTTTAAAAGCAAAAAGGTTTTATAGAAAACTATAAATCAGTATCTTAGTTCTGACATTTTAAAACATTCACTTTAATATTAACAAGGAGACAAGCAGGCAGTTTTTACAAAATGAAATATTTTAAAAATATTTTCAGGAAGCTGTAGAATGGCTAATGAATGCTTCTTGATAAGTTTGAAGTGTTAATTCTATATATGCGCCCCTCTGTGCTTCTGTTTTTGCAAAGACCTGTTTAAAAAAAAACGTTTTAAAGCAATGAGACATGTACTAAAGTTTTTAGTTTTTAAGACCATAACATCTCTGGAGTAGGAAACAGTCCCCGTTACTTCATAATAGTGGTTACTTCATAATAATGTTTCCCTTATTATAAAGCAATAAATATACATGGACAGAAAAACATCATTAATTTTAAACACCACATTGGCTGTTGTCTCTTTAGCTTGTTCTCAGAAAAATTGTACCTCTTGCTTGACCAAAGTGAAAAGCATTAGAGTCAAGAGAAACCTAGAGGATGAGAGTTAGCAAATTCATTTTTCACTTCAAAGAATGTCCAAAAGCATTTTACTAGGTTAAATTTCTTAGGAGCATGTTCTGGCCCTTCATATACTCCCAAAGAACGAGGGGCCTGCTGCCCACACTGTCTGAACCTCTGTAGACTCCAGCAGCCATCACACCTACCACTCCACATACTCCCCCACCAGCCATTGTCCAGGATGAAGAAATATGGGGGCTGTGATCACACTGATGTTTTCAAGACCACAAATGTTCCACATTCACAAACCTGTTACTAAATATGACCCACTCCTGTATTTTTTAAACTCAACACAAAACAGCCAGCATGGAAAAAAAAAAAAAAAAAGCCTACCTTAATTAAATTTACTCCCTCAGCAGCCTGCTCTTTGGCCTCCTGAGCTGACAGGCCATCTGGATGGAGCATGTGATACAGCTGGACCAAGCTGGTGGCATCATCAATTCTGAGAATGAAAGGGATTACTGTTATCAAGGGGTTTTCTTCACTGGCTTCACAGTCCTGTGAAAGTGTGTGCCAGCTTCAAGATAAATTACATTTCAGACTTTGCTCAGGCCAGGAGAGGGTAGAAGCAGGTTGGAGGAGACCTCAGCTCTAGTTCCAAAAGAATTTAAAAACTGACTAGTCCTCACATCAAGTCTGAGAGGCAGATACGGCAGGAGTCACTATAGGAAGTACCCAAGTTGTGAAAAGGAATCTACTCCAAATATGGCTGTGTTTTTGGAAACAACTCTTCTCACAGAAACAACCTTCTTAGTAGCAGGTGATTTTTCAGGCCAGCCCACTTTACCAGCATGAAACAATTTGATCCAACAGAGGGCAGAACTACCACGTCATCGCCCAGAAGTAGGAGGCTTGTGATCCTGAGGTTCTCAGAGTCACTTGCCTGCAGTGATATGTGCTAACCAGTCTTCCCTGTGACTAGATTAACAGATAAATGCCTCTGGGACAGGATCCCCACGATTCCAAGACAAGACTCAGATCACTTGCATATCCACAGGGACACCGTCAAAAAAATAAACATCCTGGTAAAGCAAATCTGAATTAGGCACATCAGGCTAAAGGAAAGACAAATTCTACATCGGCAATCTAACCTTAGTGTCAAACCTAGCTATGAGGAAGCCAGAATGAGAACTGCATTTAGAAATTAAAACTTCCTAATCTAACAAAGTCCAACAGATGTGGCAATAAAATACCCAAATAAAATATAAAAATAACTCCCTTTAGAGCTTAGGCATGTGGCCCTATGAAAAAACAACAGTGTGACTCAGTCTGAAAAAAGTGCAGATTCTGAATTCCGGCCTGATCCCTAAGGATGGGCGCCCTCTACTGTTCAGCTGGGGATTCTGAAATCAGCTCACTAAGGGAGAGGTTAAGCACTCAAACCTCCCTTCCAGTAGACAGGAACTGCTTCGCATGCCCAAGTAGTGCTACAAATACCACATTTTAGTATGCCTCAAAAAAGAACGTTTAATTTTCAAATTTAAACCTTTCTATGTTGCTCTAATTTTTAAAAAAAACATTGTTTTAGTACATTCTGAATGATAATTGAAAAACCTTAAAATTCATTCATGGGAGAAGTCACTGTTTCTGCACACAAAGGCACATTGCTTTTTAGAATCTTCAGCACCACTCCTAAATACAGGGGACAGAGGTATATTTCTGCCTTCTGAATTGAATGACGCAATGCGTGCTAAAGTAAACTGGCCTGGAAAGCACTATAAGGAATGCTGTTTCTAGGAGAATTGATGCTATTTCCAACTGTGGGATTAAACTAGAACCTTCTAATTCCAAATGCCTTAAGTTTATCAAAAATACTGCTACAAATACTAATATCTGAAAAACAGCATCAATAAAATTGCTCAATGCAGGACTCTCATTAACCTTTAATTTGTTAAAAAAAAAAACCTCTAAAGCACAATAGAAAAACATACACTTATTTGTAGCTATAAACCTGGAGCATACCAGCTTGAGCTAAAATATGAAAATCTTTGTTTCATGCAATTTTGAGACAAAACTTTTTTTGATGCCTTAAAAATCTTAGGAAAACAAAGGTTCTCAAAATCAAAAGTATTTTTATAAGTTAAATGATGACTTTTACTGAAAAGCCCTAGAAACACCTCCACCACAAAACAAGCACCCATCAAAGCTTACATTTACTTCTGTACAGTTTCTATTTCATCCCCCTCTGAGTGAGTATCTGGAAAGCTCACTTCTCCCAGGAAAACAAGTGAGTAAGCCCAGGATTAGTCAATATTCAGATTCTACTCTACAGATCCAAAGCTGCTTACTTTCAAAGAATGTAGCTATGATGGCTCGTGTCTAGATGTCCCCCCGAAAGCCTCATGTGATCACAGGTGGGGCTTTTCAGAGATGGCTGGATGCAGGGTGTGTGATACTGGGGATTAAGTGTGTGATGCTGAGATTAAGAGTGTGTGATTACTAAATTAGTCCACTGATTGGTCTGGCATAGTTCTGGGTGTGGATGATGAGAAGGTTCACCCAAAAGGTGGGTAGCCTGCGTTGATACAAAGGGACAGAAAGAAGGCAGGGATGCTTCTGCTTCCCTGCTGCCTTCTGCCTCTGCAGAGGAACCGTTTCTCCTCCGCAATGCCCCTCTGCCATGCCACTCGACCTTGGAGCCAGCAGACTATGAACTGAAACCTCTACGAACTGAACTAAATAAACCTTTCCTCTTTAACTGTGGGTGTTGAGTATTTCATCTCAGCAATGAGAAAAGTAACTAAGACACTAGCCCTGTTTATGAACATAAAAGCAAAGCCTGGGACAACTGGTTATGCTAAGAGAAACCCAGATAAAATGAGGTAAGTGAAAACTTCAGTTTATCACTGGAAAAAGACCACAGTGTAAACACAGATTTACTGTTAGGAATCATTCTTATTGCACTAAGATTGTACTTACAAATCTCTCTGAATCTGGTCGATCAGCAAACCATCAATCTTCTTCTTATTTACAAAGTACCAAACCATTCCACCAAAGTGTCTTGTTGAACGTAAAAGGTCATACTTTCCATGTTTATCGAGATCTTCATAGGTCTGGTGATGAACCTATTCGAATAAAACGCAGCTCTTCAGAAACAGGAATATACAAAAAGTGAACAGCATTACTCCATTTACAGTGACTAGCAGGAGTGCTGGGCCCAGAAGTATGAGTGAGGCCAGGCTTGCTTACAGCTGCCTCCACTATCATTAGCCATTGACCAGTCTTGGTACACCCCATTTCAGGTGGGTGAGAAGGAGGATTTAAGAATTTGTTGAGATGACAGCAAATCTGTGCCTTCCCCACTGTGGAAGTGTGTATGAAGCCTGAAACAAGTCACACCAAACCTTTATAGCCTTATGAAGTACTTTCCAAGAGCCATCACAATTAAGCACCAATTTCACATATATAGACCCCTAGAAATAAATTATCACACCTCTTGGGGACTGGGAAAAACAAAACCAAGAACATCTTTTCACTTTTCCCTTTTCCCATCAATGCCCCATCCATCTGCTCAGCCACGCCATCCTACTAAATGACATTTCTTCAGTTCTTCCAGACTGATCGTCCTATGTGAGGATCTGGAGAGGGCATTACACTGCTCGAAAGGCCTTCAAAGGCCTGCTGACTGAAGGCCAGCTTTCCTCAGCTTAGCACCAAGGTCTCCTGTGATGTGGCCCACCCCACCTTTGCAGCTTAACCTGAAACCCTCCACTACATACACATTGTATGTTCAAGCAAACAGATTACTGCCCATGTTTCAAGCATGCTTGGTTATTTTAGGTCTGTTGCTCTTTACTGTTCTACCTGATACACCTCCTCCACAACTCCGCCTTGCCCTTCCAGAATACTTTTCAAGATCTCTACAAAACCCTTCTTGACAGCACTCTTAACCTTTTAGCACCTAACATTTTAGGCATAAGGTGATAATGATCTGCCTACTTACCTACCACCCTGCCACACAATCCTTATGGGACCACAGCCTAACACATAACATACCCTCTCCTAGTTTATGGCATTATCTCACTATATGTGATAAGACCTTATACATAAAAGGTACTAATGAATACGTACTTACTGAGATATTTACACACATTGCACTTCGGCAAACTATAGTAAACAACTTTGTTCTTGTGTGGTAAATTAATAATAGACTTTGCCTTTGTTTGATCCAAGCCCTACTACTTATGCTAGCAGTGCAACTGTCAGCAAGCTACTTAATTCTGACTTCCTTCATCTTTAAGGGTTGTGAGAATAAAATATGTATCTGGTACACATCTGTACAAATTTTCAGGTATTTTCCTTCCCTTCCCCCTATATTGGTGGTGGTGAAACTATGGCACATGTGCCACAGCAGATTGTTATCATCTAAAACTTTAAAAGGTTTGCCATCACTGGCCCATAACCAAACTCAGTATGCTACATTAAACATCTTGCTCGTAACCATACTTAAACCTGTATTTTAGAAACTGTAAAATATACTTACCTTGATGTACTCAGTAGAATCTGGCTCAAATTGGGCAATACAAAGATCAAGGACATCAACATGCCGGTCTCGGCTATACATGGTCTACAACCACACAAAAGAAATGGAATTAGTAGATGAGAAGAACACAAAGTTTAGCACCTGTCCTGACACTGTGAAAGGGCTGCCTATCCATATACAGGCCACATATGTGCCCATCAAAAGGCATACAGAAACATGGGCTTTGTAATGGTTACACCTGGATCCAAATCCCCCTAAGACAATGTAAGAGGGAAAACCCTAGTCATGTTACCATTAGAAACATTTATCAGTATTTACCAATGCAAAACACCAATCAGCACCAGAGCGAACTGGTTCCAACAAATAAATCATCACCACCGAGTCTAGAATATGACACGTAATTCATCTTACCTTAAGGTTTTCTTCCTTGAAAATTATTGGTGGCAAAATTCTACGACCTTCTTTGGGGAAATAAACTTGTATCATCCGGTCCCGTTCTTCCCAAGAAGCTTTGCGTAGTGTACCACTTGGTTCTCTAACAACAATAAAACGCTCCTGAAATAGAAAACATAATCAAGGGTGAGTGGTGCAGACTTTTGTTTAGTTGCTGCCTCTTACTAAATCCATTACAGTGGTCCCCAAACTTTTTGGCACCAGTTCTGTGGAAGACAATTGGGTTACTTTTCTAGAGTCAATGGTTTGCAAGACGGCAGATTTAATACAGGACAAGTACAAGTTACAACATACACACACACGAGCCCAATGCAGAAAGAGTGCAGAACATCCATTCACTAGAGACCAGAAAGATCCAATCAAGGGCTGGGAGTGCCCCATGTATGTCCATGTCTGCACTGAAGGGCTGAAGAAATCTATACTGGAACCAGGATACGAGCTCGCAGCGGAAATGAAGACTAGAGCTACCCTGAAGCAAAAGGCAGCCATCCCTGACCAACAGCAAGGCCCTGAGCTCCTTCTGTGATGAGAACAGCCAAGTTCTCTTCAGGAGAACCGGTCCCCACAGAACTTCTTCTGGGAAACAGCTGGCCCCTATCTTCTGCTCCCGGTCTCCTTTATGCTGTGTCAGCAACAATCCTCAGGTGGCTCTTCTATGCCCTGACCCACACCAACTCAGTCCAGCTGGGCATTCCTGCTCAAGGTGACCGCAGTAAGTCCAACAAAATAATTTTTCCATGCACTGGGGAAGTGGAAAGATTTCAGGATGAGTCAAGTGCATTACATTTATTGTGCACTTTATTTCTATTACACGAGATTCTCATAAAGAACGGCAACCTAGAGCCTTCTCCATATGTAGTTCACAGTAGCGTCTGTGCTCCCATGAGAATCTAATGCTGCCAGTGATCTGACAAGAGGCAGAACCCAGGCAGTAATACAAGTGATAGGGAATGACTGTAAATACAGATGAAGTTCCTCTCACTTATTCACTACCCACCTCTGGCTGTGTAACCTGATTTCTAACAGGCCACAGAACTGTTCTGGTTTGTGGCTGGAGATGGGGGATCCCTGCTTATAATGATAACTTGCAATTTGTAATACACAATGCAGCTGGGAAACAAAATACAATCATGTATATGGGAGTCCCATGATAATTTTAAACCTTAAAAGATTTGGCAAGGTTTAATACTTCTTTCACTGGCATGCATCTCATCATCAAAAACCTAATGTTTAGTAAGCACCAACTATTGTGTTAATGTAGGTTCAATACATAAAATGGTTCAACTAAAACTGATCTGAGATTCATCTAAATTGATTTTAAAGACAGAGATGGCCTTTTCAAGTTATTTCATTTCCCTATCCTACAGTCTCACCTAAACAGATCTTGCCACTTTATGACCTACATTTTACAGAATAACAGGAACATACCCAAGAATGCGCAGTGTTAATTCTGCACCTCTGTGATTTCTCCTACTGGCATTAGACATCAATCTGTCACACTGGCTGGTCCACCTGCCTCTGGTCTCTTCACTCTTCACTGCCAAATCCAAAGCCATTGGATTGCTTCTTCCTCTGAATTTCACCCACTGTCTGTACCATTCATATGGCAATTTATTATGTGCAAGATTCTTAACACTTCTCAAACACTGTTATACAATTGGAAAAGGGCAGGAAATGTGGATAATAATTATTCTAACACCCAGAGTTGGAAGGACAAAGAGCTTTGCACACTGATGATAACTGATACACACCTGATTAATTTATAAACAGTATGCTCTACTTCAGAGCTGTAAGAGTTCTGAGGAGAAAATAACACTTTCATCAAACATTGCAAATAAAAAGATGTAAAAACAAAAAATACTTCCTACAAAAGTTTCTCTTTCAAGCCACTAAAATGCTCCTAAACCAGCCTTCATAGCACTGCGAGCACAAAATTTAACTAAAATTCTACTTTAAAAAAAAACTAATTAAAATAAACACTGTGATCCTTATTCATTGTGCCAGGCATGTAGAGGGCTGGTACAGGAACAGACACAGCTGAATTCATATTTTCTAACCATAATTGTATATAATTAGAGTGATTAATATGGGGGTCACCCTTCTACCACTCAGCCCTCTAGTATTTTAATGCATTTGGTTGGCTGGAATATAAATTACTCTTTGTTTGCAAGGCTCACATATAAAACAAATATTTTTTAGATGCCAAAGTGTCCTTTAAAATTGACGATCAATGGAAGAGTAGCAAGAGAATAAAAACACAAAAAAAGAAGCAGTGACATTTGAAAATTATCTGAGAAACACCTGTCACTCTTACTGAAAATTCTGTAAAGTGAAAATCCACTGGGATGTCTGAGTTTCTTGATACCATCAAGGAATATAGAGAATTAAACACTATCTTCTCATAAGGCTTCAGCAAAGGAAACAGCACAACTTAGGTAACAGGAATTTCCTTCTCCTGCTACCTTGCAGATTTTTGTCCATTTGTGGTTTGGGAGTGGATTTCTGTCTGTCTGTATATGCCTTGTCCTCTCTAAGCACATCTGTCTCTTTGCAACCAAACTGAAATACACCGAGTCCAAAACCTGTAGGGAAACAGTATCATAAAGATGTGAGGCTGGTCTGCATCTCTCATCCTCTATATGCTGTATCTTCCAGACGGGTCTCATGCAATCACAGCATGATCTGGCTTGGCAGACGCACACAAAGCCAGGGCACATCAGCCCTCAGGCCCACCTCCACACAGTATTTCAAACACAGATCACTTTGTATTTAGACTTATACTCACCCGGTGTGGTATGTTATATGATATATCAGTAAACACATATTTAGCTGTTTCTGTTCCTTCCAAAATCTTATCTTCTGCTAACACATCATTTATTGGTGCTCGTTCTTCCAGAACTGGTGGCATTTTTAATCTTACTTTAGCTGCCTCAACTGCCTTTCTGGTAGCCTAAAAAAATAAAATATTTCTTACGAAAAGTCGCAAGGTTACAGACCAAAAAGATCATTTGATAAAAATAAGACATTCATCAAAATTGATTTAAAGACTGTAAGGAAAAGAAGTTACAGCCAATGATCAGGGAGTGAAAAGCCAAACTTGGACTCATGGGCCTTGGCCTTGCCTGAGTGTGCTGAGAACACCAGCCACGGCTTACTCATGATCAGAGCAGCAGTTTGGAACGCTGTGAGATGGTGCCAGGCTGTAAAATCTGCTTCGAATACAGGACTGCATTTATTGGGTATTAACTATGTGCCAGATATTGTTCAAATACTTGGAACAAATGTATTTGCTCACTTAATACCCACACCAACGTTATGAGTTCAGTATTTCTGTAATCTCCATTTCATGAAAGAGAACACAGAAGCACACAGGCGTAAGTAAATTGCTATGAAGCTGCAGCACTAGGATCTGAACGTAGGCAAGCCAACCTCAGAGTCCACATTCTTAACTGCGAACTACATTGATCCATGCCACATTATTAACAGTGGTTACCTCTGGTTGAAAAAGGGACTTTCATGCTTCATGTGACATACTAGGCTGATCTTTTTTTTTTTCCTTGCGACTATAAAACTACTTTCGAATTAGAACGAGTACTAATGTTCCACATATTCATATATCAAAAGCGTATTCACAAAGGACTCAGTAGCCATGGCTCCAGGAAGACACTGCTGCCTGGAGTAGGAAGCTGTCTGACATGATCTCATAATTCCACCACAGTTTCTGCCCCCACGGTAGTTCGTAGTGGTATTTCTCTAGGAAGGAAGCTAGACTAGGCAGGAAAAAGGAAGGATGCTCAGGCAGTCTGAGAGCAGAGAGGAGTCTGCACTTGCTCATCCAGACAAGGCCATACACCCCAGTTAGCTCAGTTCCGGACCCCTCTCTGCCTGCCTACTCACACCTCTGGTCTCAGTTCTGCACCATCAGTCCCCCTCACTGGTGCCAGGAGAAGAGAGATATAAGCATCTGCAGCAGCCTCTGGAAATCTTGTTTAAGAGGGACAAGAGAAATAAGAAATGGAAGGAACAAATGGAAACGAAGCTTTTGTAAATAGGGAGGGAAGAGGGGGTGAAGGGAGGGGAGGGGAATGGGAAAAGAAGCAACAAGATATATCATGTACAGGTACAAATCCCCTATGATGAATGTCATCACTATGTACATCTAAAATGTACCATTAAAAAAAAATAATAAAGGTATTCTACCAATACTCCCATGTTTACATACCTCCTGCAACTGTGCCTGGGTCATTAGCTTATAAGTGGGTGGCTTTAACTCTTGTATAGCTGGCTTAAAAATCTTCTCCAAGTTCAAGCCTGTCATCTTCATGAGGATACTTTGGACTTCTTCATCCATAAATGTAGGTTTCTTAATCTCTGTGGTACCATATTCTGCTAAAACAGATTTTAGTAAATAAGAAGCTGCAAAAATGACAAGCCAACATGACCTCTAAATCAAAAAGCAAGTTAACAATTAAAACCATTAGTATAGTGTCTACTTCAAAATGTAGGATGCTAATACCTATGAGATTCATTCATTCAACTTCATTTAAAATTTACTAAATAAGCCAGGCATGGTGCCACGTGTCTGTAATCCAGCACTTGGGAAGCTGAGGCAAGAGGATCGCCATGAGTTCAAGGCCGGCCTGAACTACATAGTGAGGCCTTGTCTCAAACAAATAGACAATTTTTTGAACATTCACTGTGATGAGGACACAGTCTCTGCCAAAAATACTCTACTACTGGAAGCAACAGAAAAAACCAATGTAATAACAGTAATGATTGTCATCATTTACAAATCTAATTTTTAGGACTTTTGTTTTGTTTTTGTTTTGGGGGACTGGTTGGTTTTGCAGTGTGAGGTGTGGAACCCAGGGCCTGTGCACACTAGGCAAGTGCTCTACTGCTGAGCTACATCCTAAGCTCTCAAATGTGTCTCTTATAAGTCAGGATAACACATTTTCAGGAATGCATATAACCTACAAAATAGGTTTCAATATTCCAATTTTATGAATGAGGATGCTAATGCTGACCAAAAGACAACTAACTATTAAGGGACAGGGCTAGGTTTAATAAGGTTTGTCTGGTTCTAAAGCCTCAATCAATTCCAATCTTATCTCAACTCTACCTCATGCAGCCTGCCTATTCCTTTACGTCATTTCTCTTTCCATTTCCATTACAAAAAAAAGAAAAAAAAATTGTTTCCAGTCACCTCTTCCTTTGCTTGTCCTATAAATGTTGGTGGCCTACAGGATTCTAAACTATGTCCTTTTCTTTCTTCTCATATTATCCCTGGATGATCTCTGAGCCTCCTATGACTTTATTTGATATACGGGAGACTCTGAAATCTGAAGATTATGTTCCACTCAACTAATAGTATTAATTACCTTTTTAAACTCAAAGGTTTGCAAGAGAGTATATTTAATACAGGACATTTACACATTACAACATTCACACGCACGAGCCAAATGCAGGAAGAGTGCAGAACATCCATCAATGCACTGGAGACCCGAAAGATCCACTCAAGGGCTGGGAGCCCACACCACTGTTTCATGTACGTCTGAGTCTGCACTAAAAGGCTGAAGAAATCTATACCGGAGCCAGGGTATGACACTCACAGCGGAGATGAAGACCAGAGCTCCCCCAAAGCAAACAGCAGCCATCCCTGATGACAGCAAGGCCTTGAGCTCCTTCCGCGACAAGAATGGCTGAGCTCCCTTCGAGAGAACCAGCCACAACAGAGCTTCTCCTGGGAATCAGCTGTCCCCTATCCTCTGCTCCCATTCTCCTTTGTTGTGTGGGCAACAATCCTCAGGTGGATCTTCTACAGCTGGAGCCACACCACCTAAGTTCAGCTGGGCATTCCTGCTGAAGTTGACCACAATAAGTCATCCACCACACTACTGGACATCTCACATCATACTTCAGTATGGCTAAATCAGAACCCATCAACCTTCTCTTGTCTCAAATCTGCTTTTGCTATTGTCCTCTATCTCAGTACCATCCACTAGGTCATGCAGGCCAGAAACCTAGTCATTCCTAACCTCACCTTACCCACCAAGTCCAGCCAAGAGCAGTAGTAAAACTGACAAAAGGGACAGCCCCTAACATGTATTAGGTATTTCCTATGTCCCAGGACTTACTGAACTAAGTACACACTCAGCACATTTCCTGCTCACAACAACCCTATCAGGCAAATACACTGTGATTAGCCCCATTTTACAAAACAAGTACAATAACACAGAACACACAGCCTGCTGTATCCCTTAAATCTTTTTAATCCTCCATTTCCCACTGCAACTACTCTAGTAAAGACCACTCTCATCTCTTACCTAGCCTTACTGTCTCCTCTCTGGCCCCACTACAAAACTTTCCCCACCCAGATTACTTAAGAGTAATCTCTTCAAAAATGTAAACAAGATGATGCCATGTTTAGAACTCACCAATGACTTCCAATATCATTTAGGAAAAACTATGGTGGTCTGCTTGCTTCGCTGTGTTCCCCCACTAAATGATGCGCTCTCTAAAGACCAGAACCTTGTCTCTGGCACTCAGGGTCCCTTAAGAGTATCCAGCACACTGTAGATGCTCAGAACTACTCTCTCCCCGATCTCACCCATTCACTCAACTTTAGTTACTATTTTTATTTTGATTTCCTCAACTTATATTTAACTGTATATGGGACGCTAGACTCTCAAAGGCATTCCAAAATTAGTATTTCTAAAACAGGTTTAAATCTGCCTCCTTTCCCATCTCCGCATTCCATTTACTCTGGCACTGCCCCCCCGCCCCGCCCCCGGTCCCACAATACTGTTCCTCCAATTTTCCCCAGTTTGGTACAAATGCACCACCTTCCACTCAACTGCTCAAGCTAGAAACGTCGGCAACAAGGTGATTTCTCCTTGTAAACCTAGATGCTGAAGCCATAATCATGCCTTATCAATCCTACCTCCAAAGCACCTGTGTTCGGTCTCGTCCTGGACTTTTGCTTATGCTGTCCCCTCCACTCGGAATGACTCTGTGTTCTCCTTTAGCCTGCTCAGGCAGCTGTCAGTTTTGGTCACGTTTCCCAGGAGCCCACTCCTGCCCTTCCACCCCAGTTTGAGGGCCTCCCCTACGTGCGTCCCCCCGACACAGCCCGGGTGCCAATCAACTGCCAGTTCCCCCTGGGCTGTGCATTCCCTCCAGGGAGACACGGAGGGCCACCGCGTGGTTTCCGCCAGCTAAAAGGAGCTTCTAGGCGTCCAGGGACAACGACGCGGCGGACGCCGGCCAGGTCACTCACTCACCGGCGCCGGAGCTGAGCCCTCGGCGTGGCAGCCCTGCCTCGAGGGGCAGCGGCAGCGACTGGTACAGAGCATCCGGCTGGAGCTGGGTTCGGGCCCGAGCGCAGACCGGCTCCCTGCCCCGAGAACTTTTCAGGAGCTTCCTCAACCACACAGAAGTTCTGAGAGACGCCATGACCATCCGAGGCCGCCTGCGCCGGAAACGGATGTGATCAACTTCCGGTTCACGTGCGGTTCGTGTGGCATTCTGGGAAAAGTAGTCTGGTGAAACGGAGACCCCCCCCCCAAAAAAAGCCGTATAAACTCCACCTTCCCTCTCATTTTGCGGTTTTTGTCATTTTTTGTATTTGAGACAGGGTCTTACACAGTCGCTAAACTGCCCAAGCTGGGCTTCGTTTGTGATCTTCCTGCCTCAGCTTCCCAGAGTCCTGGGATTGCAGAGTGCGCCACTATGCACGGCACGGCCTCTTTGGTCCTTTACAGATTTTTTCTAAACCACTTATTCACATATAGAAGGTGTTCGTGTCTTTCCATGTGCATAGATTCAAAGTTCAGACTTACACCTTTTTGCTATAGTATGCTGTTTTTCCTGGGTCTTTAATTTGCTTCCGTGAACATAGCTGACAAATTTCTACTTCCTGCCCAATCCATTTCTCCCATTCCCAGGTTTAAATCTAGCTGCCCGTTGGACTTCTCTATTCAAACTTTTACACACACACACACACATACACACACACACACACCCCAAGTCTAACTCCTGATTCTGAATTTAACACCGCCACTACCAATTCACAATTCTTATTCCTGACTCATAACTTACTCCTTTCCTTCATAGCCCTTTTCACAATTTGTGATTATTTTCTGCTCATTTATCACTTATTTTTCCCATCCATGAAGACAATGACTGTACACATTTTGTGACATCACCTAGCTTAATACATCTATGTGCACAGAAACATCTGTTGAACAAATGAATGAATGATTGATTTTATGTTCTTTCCCAGTTGTCCACATGTGTAGTTCATATCCTTTCCTATACATTGGTGTCTGTTTTGAGTGCTTATCCCATAGCCTGGCAAAAGAAGGTTGTTAAGCAAACACTTGTTTGGATTGGCTGGCTGGAGGGACTTAACTCCTAATTGCACCTCTTTGTTGTCCACTCCACTCCTCTTTGTGAAAATTCATTATACAAAATGGAGTAATTTCTATCACACCTCACTAAAATAAAATCGAGGGGCCATAGGAAACACTCAGGTCATGGGTACATAAACAATGCACCCCCCCAAAAAATCTGCCTTGTCTTTAAGATTATTTTTACTTAACAACTAACAATGAAACTAGCAACTATGACCTTACAACTAGTTCAGTGGTGGCAAAACTTTTAGAGACCAAATGCCCAAACTGCACCCCAAAAACCACTTATTTATTGCAATTTGCCAACACTTCCCCTATACTCCCCGTTATCTGATGCTTGGCTGCTGGGGTGATGCTGGGGCGATGCTGGGGCGATGCTGGGGCATTGCTGGGGTGACTTGGCTCAAGGGTCTGTATGCCTGCTGCAGTATGTGTGCCATATCTTTGCCACCACTGGACTAGTTAGTAGCTTTTGCTGCCTGCCAATAAACTTGCCAGCTCTCATGAGCACCAAAAGTGCCAAAAAACAAAAAAACAAAAAACAAAAAAAAACCAAACCTGCCTTTCAAAATACTTTACATAAATTTCTCTGTCCTAACAAAACCCCAAAACTTTCCTTTGTTCTCTAGACACACCAGAGATCACCCCAGCATGTGTATGTCCCAGATTGCAATCCTATCTTTGTTTATTCCTCCCAAAATATTCCTGTATTGGAGAATCAGTTCTGTATTTTTTATTTGGACACCATCAAGAGCTCTGTTTATGAACTCATTTTCTATTTGAGTGGGGGAAGAGGAGAGCCCCAGGCCTGGCAATGACTCAGGCAAGACTGCTGCCTGAGCTTCCCAACATTTGCTCTCAAGCTTACATAATAGCAAGTGTCAGGGAGGGGTGATGGAATATATGCAGGTGTCTCTCAGTCCTTTCTCTAAGAATTGATCATCTTCCTTCCATATGTTATGGTTTGTGTCTAGATGTCCCCCCAAAGCCTCATGTGGCAAGAGGTGGCTGGATCTAGAGTATGTGATGCTGGGAATAAGGGCGTGTGGTTACTAAATCAATCCACCGATTGGTTTGGCACCTCCCTCATCCTAACAGCCTGGATAAGATATAAGGCACAGGAAGAAACTATTTAGGCCCCTATTGCTCCCCTTGCTTGCATCCCTTGCTTACCTTGCTCCCTTCTGCCTGTCTGCCATGCCACCTTGCCTTTGACCTTGGTGGTGGTGGACTGAAACCTCTACAAACTGTGAGTCAAATAAACCTTTCTTCCCCTAACTTTGGGTGTCAGGTATTTTGTCTCAGCAACGACAGAAAAGTAACTAAGACACCATATCTCCTTCTAAAAGGGCAGGCTTCACTGATTATGTTTTTCCTGTAGACATACCCCTGGGCACAGCTGATTGGACAATGGGTAGACACTTAATGCAGGAGGAGTGAGTCCATTGGCTACAGTACTGGTCTCCTGTGACTGTTGTAACAAATTAGTACATATTCAGTGAACTAAATGACAGAAATGTATTCTCTCAAACTTCTGCATGCCAGAAATCTGAAATGAATATCAACAGGGAAAATAAAAGGATCAGCGGGATCTCTGCTCTCTTCAGAGGCTATGGGATAGAATCTGCCCCTTGTGTCTTCCAGCTTCTGGGGACTGTGAGCATTCCTTGACTTGCGGCTACATCACTCCAATCTCTGCCTCTGTCTCCAAACCAGCTTTCCTGTTTTCTTTGTGCCAAATCTCCCTTTGTCCCTTTCTTATATTTCCTTTAGGGCCAACCCTGATAATCCAAGATAATCTCCTGATTTTAAAATCTTTAATCACACCTGCAAAGATTATATGCATATAACATTCCCAAATTCCAGGGATTAGGAGGTAATCATCTTCAGGTGAGGGAGAAAAGGACCTATTTTTCAGCCTATCCCAGCTGACCATGCACCCAGCAAATTTTCTCCCAATAATTCAAACTAAAAAAACACAGAAATTATAGATGATATTTGAAACTTGAAGCAGATGACTGTTTAGCATTGGGCTGAAGCAGCATTTTTCAGTAATACACTTACATTGCTGAGTGAGCAGAGACAGCCAGTCTGCAGAGAAAGGCAGGAAAATGGAGATCTCAGAAGCAGAGGCAGGAGACTATATGGAGAGAGATGGAGAAAGGTTCTGTCTTGGCCAGAGAGCCTCCCACTTTTTCTCACGAATCTTCTTTACTTGGGCCACAGCGAGTTTCACTGACATGACATAATGAAGATTACTAATTGCAGTTGTAACCTCCAGGACATGTCCATATCTTTCAGAGTCTCAATACTTCACCTGCAAAATAGGTATGTGTTTGTCTTCCCAACTGTGAAAATTAAGTGCTTTCAGAATCCGATGCCTCATGTCTCATACGGGGAGTAAAAGAAGTTCATGAGGTGGTAAATCAGTTACTTGCTGAAGGTCTTCCGAGGTTCTCTGGTTGCAGGCAACATAAATCTTTCCTGTGTAAAACAGAGATGGCAGTAATTGGAATGATGCTTTGTATCTCAGAGAGTTAAAGGAAAACGTGAACATCCAAGACTCAAGAAGGACTGGAAGGGTGAAAGCTCCAGGAGCACCAGAGGCAAGAACTTGAGAAATCTACCCAGGAGGCTACTATTATAATGATTTGATTCCAACTACATGGTTTCCACAAAATCCAAATTTCTAGTGAGAAATTATTGACCTTGATATGAGGTTTATTCACCGCTGCAAGATGGAGAGAGCTGGCTATGTGACTGAAAATCCCAGTGTTCCCAGATGGTGGGTCCCAGGAGAATTCTTTCCAGGTTCTTGATGTCCTGAACAAAGAATGGGACAAGACACAGAAGAAGTAGCAGGATGTGCATTTACTGAAGGTGGAAAGAAAACATGCTCTGCAGAGTGAGAGCAGTCGGATGAACAGACCCACAATGGTGGCGAGGGTCAGGGAAAGGGTCCTTTTGTGCCTGGAACTCCTGGGTTAGCTTCTCCCTCATGTAAATTAGGCACTGGGATGGTTGTCCTATCAAAAACTCACTTGGCTTGCCCTCAGATTTAAACTGTCCTATCAAGGACTCGCTTGGCTTCATGCCAGACGTAAAGGAAAAATTGAACCACAGCACTTTTCTGATTGGTTCCGCGTACAGTGCTCAGGAGCTGCAGTGATCCCTGACGTCCTGCATCGTGTTCTGCGCATGTGCTCTGAGTCTGCACGACTTTGATGGATTGTAGCTGGCTGCTGGACAGGTTTTGTCCCAGCCCTAATCTCCTACTTCACCAGAACTATCTAGTTGCACTAGTGGTAGCATTCATCAGATCATATCTTCAGAAAGATCACCAGCTCCATGGAACAAGTGCAGTTTCCTGTTGTTTGTAATACAAAAATATAGTGATGTCTCAATTATGCAACTATCTGTGATTTAACAGTAAAATTTTGTTTTGCTAAAGAAACTAGGATCTTGTCCTGAACTTTTAGAATTCGACACTGGGTTGGGGTGTAGAAGTCAGGGATGATGATGAAAGAATGATGGGGAAAGAAAGGACAAAGGTCAATGGAGAAAGGTGACAGCCTGGACAATCCAAGAACCCCTCTGGTCTCCCGCACAAGCTTGCAACTTCTGTGTAGTGTCCAATACCTTATCCTTCAAGTCTTTCCTAAGGCTCACTTCTGCACCATTTTGAGCTCCCCCAGAGTTTTTCCCCCTGCCCGGCTCAGAGTTCAAGCCCCCATAGGTTGCTACAAAGACACGATCCATGATCAGAGCTCTGTTGTATCCCAAGAAGAAATTATTAGTGAGGGAAGAGTAAAGCTCCAGCAGTGAGAAAGGACAAGTGATGTCGTGAGATCCCCGATGAAGCCTCAGAGCAGAAAGAGCCTGAGTGGAGACATTGGCAGTTGTTGGGAAGGGGCCATTTTAATATGGCTACAGTGCAGATAAGTTTTGGAGAGAGAATCAGAGGAACTTCCGGCCTCTCTGCCCCCTCTTCCGAGCAATGCAGAGCATAGCCATTGAGTAAAAGGAGGTGGGCTTGTTGGGAGCTAAAGGACTGAGAAGTTTGATGTATCTGCTGGGGGCCGAGCATGTGACTGAGATGCAGCCTGCCCAGTGGTGGGACAGTTTGTAGCAGTGCAGAAGGGGAGCCAGGATCTGGTAGCCAAGAAACTCTAGAAGTTTTATATATCCAATCCGAGGCTCGTAGGTTAAGGATTTTGCCCAAGACCTTCTAATTTATTTAAAGCAGAGATAAGGCTAAATTTGGGGGTCCCCGGCAACTATTACTGGAGAAAACTGTTTCACATGAGTTCTGTGGAGTGAAGAAAACCACTGAGACTTCCAGAAATTAAACAGACTGTCTTCGGGCCCAGAATGTGGCCCAAAGGAGAGAAGGAGGGGGGCCTGGTTCCAGCATGAGGCAGTGGGGCGGGTGAGTCAGTTCCTCCTATCCTGGAGTTATCTGCTTATCTTCCGTATGACTCTCCGGGTCTTTTCTTCTGGCAGCATCTACCCCAAACTGAGCACTCAAAAAGGAAAGCCATTCACAGAGGCCAAAGCTACCTAGGTATGTGGGCAGACAAACCTGCCATCTTCGAGCACAGGGACATAAATTTCACAAGATTTGAGACTGACTGCTTCCTGCCGCCTCAGCTGCCCCCACAGTGACTTGAACCGGAGCACCCACCTCATGTCACAGGCATGCTGGATATAATCCATAATAGACTCACTTGGCTATTGTCAGTTTGGGTATGTGGAACACTTTGTCTGAAGGATATGCTGGCCTGGGTTGAAAGTAATTCCCATCATCTCAGAACCGGGTGGTCTGTCACGAGGTTATGTTTCAGTTCAGTGTGGACTCAAGAAGTCCTTTGGCCTGAGAGCTGGTATTTTCGAAGGTTAATAAGCCTGTCTGAAATTTCTTTGATGGGAAATGTGATACCTCTGATTGCCTGACCAGCATGCAGTCCCAGATCAGGTGGCTGATCATAATTTCACTGTAGACCTAGGACTTCGGTGTCCAAAAGATTCCTTGGGCCTCTTCTGGAAACTAGCAGTGGGGGGCCTGGGCACTGCTTATGCTTATGGCATAATGTATGTTCTTAGGGTGCCCCAGGAACATACCTGGGTGCACACATACATGTGTGTGTATGTTTGGCTGTGCATGCAAATATTTGTGTATGTATATGTGTGCATATTCAGGGGAATATGAACTGTGAATATGCATTTGTGTATGCATGAGTGGCAATTTTTGTATGCATGCAGATGTCACTTTCCGAAGCAGCTCTGGAAGCCCTCTTTCAGCATGTGCTGAAATGTGTGTGCATGTACAAGGTGTGATTGAAAACTACGGTGAATATTTTAATTAAAAATTATGTAAGAGACATTGTCATTAATCCCTCTCGGATTACTCCTGCCACTTCAAGTATACTTATCCCATTATTCTTGCCACTTTCTGAAGTAGTTCTGGAAGTCCTCTTTCATGCGTGTCTTTAGTTGCACTGCTGTGGCTGTCTTGATGTCCTGAATCAATCAAAAACATTTACCTTTCATGACTTAGGGGAAAAGCCAAAGGCGCAAGGTGCTGGATCCAGTGAACAAGGTGGAAGAGGACACACCACAATGTTTTCACAAGCCTGCCTTTCTATTGGATGGTACTCAGCAGCCACATTCAGTGAACTTTTTATTTTATCATACCTTGTAAGACACTCACAACAAAGAACTTCCAGAACTGCTTCGGAAAGTGGGAAGAATGATGGTTTAAGTATGTTCAAAGTAGGGGAGTGCTTTGGGGAGGATTCTTGGCAATGCGTCTTTTACTGTAATAAATTTTTAAAATCTAAACATCCTGGGGTTGGAGATTTAGCTCAGTGGTTAGAGTGCTTGCCTAGCAAGCACAAGGCCCTGAGTTCGATTCCCCAGCACCAAAAAAAGGGGAAAAAAATTTTAAACATCCACCATATAGTTTGATGACATTTCACACATGTACCCATTTTGTAGGCACATATTTGTATATGTTTGGTTGAGTATATGATGCGTGTGTTTGTGTGATTTTACATGTGTGTACAGGTAGACATGCATGTGTCCGCACATGTAGATCAGCCTGGGAATGGGAGGAGTTTAATTGTACGGGCATTAGCATTGGAATCAAATACAGGTTCAAATTCTAGCTCGACAACTTAGTGAGTATAACTCTCTGTTATTTACTACCTCCCAGGGCCTCCTCTCTAAGATGGGGTGATGGCAGCTTTGACATAAAACTGGGGCGAGGATTAATAGACAAAAGCAGATAGTGCAAGCAGCCAGTGGCCATCAAGTAGTAAATACTAATATTACTATTTCATCATCATTTCTGTTTCATTTTAACTTGTTTCTAGGTGGATGTCATTCATTATACTTCCTTTAGAAACAGTCCAGGGCTACAAACATGGCAGATTAAAATGAATTGATTTGAACTAATAGTACAGAAAGATGAGAGACCAGATCACGCCCCCTCATCCCTTGTGTCTTTGGCTGCTTCAGTAAATCACAATTTCCCCAACAGTTAAATGGGACCAGTAAACACCCTTGCTCCATCAGCTGCTTTTTACACTGGTATGTCTTGTACAGATGAAAGTAATCAAAACTTTGCTGGCTACCTTAAACTCACACCTGAGATAAACCCTGTGGGAATATGAAAAGACATGTTTCTGACTTTACCAATTGCCCAGTGAAGTTGACTTTAAATAAATAAATGTATAAGCAAACAGGTTTATTCAGGTGTAACTGACATACAATAAACCACATACTTTTAAGCATGTAATTTGGTAAACTTTGGCATATGTGTACATAACTATGGTCAAGTCAATGAATATATCAGCATCCCAGAAGCTTCTTCTCAGTAATCTGCTGCTACTCTTTCCACATAGCTCTCTTTACCAGAAGTTCCGGCTTTCTTTTGCATCAGGCTACTTTGCATTGTCTATGGTTTTATAGAAAAGGCATCGCAAGTTTGGGTGGGGCCTGGCGAAAGAGGCCTGGCCTGACCTGGACAAGTGTATCTCCCTTTGGGCCTCCTCCCGTGACTCCGTCTCCTCACTACCACGCCAAGAGCAGCTCTCCAGCAGGGTCCTCTGCCATGCCGTCCTCCCTTGCAGCCAGCCGACTAAAACTCAAGCCAAAATAAACCTCTCCCCCTTAAATTGTGGTTGTTGGTTATTTATTCCCAGTGACAAATTGACTAAGACACTATATCTTTTAGAAATTTATCTATTCAGATCTTTTTCATGTTTTAAAATTTGAGTTGGTTATTTTCTTACTTGCGGGTTTGGGAAATTTTTATCTCTTCACGATACAAGACCTGTATTGAAAATGTGTTTTACAATATTTTGTTCCAGTTTGTAGCTTACCTTTATACTCTTTTAAGAACATCTTTTAAAACAAAGTTGTTGGTTTTTATTTTGATGAAGTCTGCTTTATCAAAGTGTTCTGCTATGGGTCATGCTTTAACCTAAAGTCACAAAAATCTCTTACTGTTTTCTTCTAAAAAGGTCATAGTTTTATATTTTACCTTTAGGCCTCTTTTCCATTTTTAGTTAACTTTTAAAAAGTTTAGTGTGAAGTGTAGATTGAAATGTGTGGGTGTGTTTGCATATGTATGCCAAATGTTCTAGAATAATTTCCTGAAAAAAATCATCCTTTGTGCATCAAATTGTCCTTACATATATGTCAAAAATCAGTTGGCCGTATTAGTGTGGTTCTTCCTGGAATCTGTGCACTGTCTCATTGATCTGTTTTTATACCTTTAAGTCAGTGTTACAGTTTAGATTACTGTGGTTTTAAAATTCTGAAATCAGGGAATATTACATTTCCAGGTCTGTTTTTTCACCCCAAAGATGTTTTGGCTATTTTATGTCCTTTGCATTTCCACATTAAATTTTAGAATCAAGATTTTAATTTCTACAAAAATCCTGCTAATTTTACCAAGAGTATAGCAAATCTAGAAAAAAATTCTAGAAAAAAATACCAATCAATCTAGGAACTGATAAAAATTATAATACATCCTTATAAAAGTGGGTTTTATGTAGAATTGTTTAATATGTAAAACCCAATCAATTTAATTCAATTTTTAGAGTAATTTTTTAGAATTTTTACTCTATGTTCATGGAAGATAATGGTCTGTGGTTAACTTTTCTTATAATATCTCTGTCTGGTTTTGAAATCAGGGTAATGCTGGAGAGAATTTATATGATAACAATACTGAGTCTTTCAACCTATGAACAAAGATTTCCTCCATGTATTTAGGTCTTCTTTAATTTTTCTTTCCAAAGTTTTATAGTCTTTTATATACAGATTTATCTTTAAGTGTCTCATAATTCTGGTGCTATTGTAAATGTTCTTGTTATTTTAATTTCCATTTATGATATGTTGACAGTCTATAGAGATACAATTGCTTTTTGTACACTGGTCTTGGATCTTGCTTACTTACTCATTCTTCAGTTCTGGAGTTCTGGTTTTTGTTTATAGATTCCACTGATATTTTATGTGGATAACCATGCTGTCTGTGAATAAAGGCAACTTTAATCTTTTCATCTAGAGGCTTTTCCGTTTTCTTTTGGCAAGAAGGTGGCTGGCTGCACTTGCTAGAACCTCCAGTACAATGTTTGATAGCAATGAGGGGAGGACATTCCTTGTCTTGTCTCTGATCATAGAAGAGCATTTAGTCTTTCACATGCAGTCCATTATCTGTAGGCTTTTCATCAATGTCGTGGGTCAAGTTCCATGAATTCCTTTTTAATTCTAGTTTGCAGAGTTTCTTTTTTATTTTTACTTATTTTTATTAGTATATGTTTGCAGTTCATGCAGCTTACAGTCATCTTGGGGAGTGGTTACATGTACATACTACAGCTTGTTTCTTTTTTTAAATCTCCTTCTGCTTTGCTCCCCTCCCCCTCTCTGATTCTCCTACCCCATTTTTCATTCTTGTTAATATTATTAATCTTCGCTCATGTTATGTCATATATTGTTTACATGAGTTGAGGTTATCATGTTCCTGTACAAGGTAGAGCTTTATTCTACTTACTTCTCCTTCCTCTCCTCCTCACCCCTTGCACTTTTCCCCTTGGACCACTTCCCTGTTGCAAGAGATCCATCTCCCTGTCCCCTTATACCTATCCTTTAATATTCTCTTTGTTTGTACTTTGCCTCAGTTAAGTGAGATATACCACACAGTATGTAAGCTTGTGTGTCTGGTTTATTTCACTGAACATTATATTTTCCAAATGCATCCATTTTCCTACAAATGTCTCAAATCTGTTATTCTTTATAGCAGAGTATTATTCCATTATATATAGATGCCACATTTTCTTTTTCCAATCATCTGTCGGTGGGTATACAGGCTGTTTCCAGGATTTAGCTATTGTGAATTGTGCTGCTGTTGACTTCGGTGTGCATGTGTCACTGTAGGATGATGTCTTAAACTCTTTGGGCATGATACCTAGCAGGGGGGAAGTTGCTGGGTCATATGGAATTTCTAATTTCAGTTCTTTGAGAAATCTCTGTACTGATTTCCAAAATGGTTGTACTAATTTACATTCCCAACAAAAATGAAAGAGTTCCCTTATGACCACAGTCTTGCTGTTACTGTTTGATTTCTTAATGATTGTTTTAATTTGTATTTCTCTAATGGCCAGAGATATTGAGCAATTTTTCATGTAATTATTGGCCATTTGTATTTCTTCTTCTGTGGAGTGTCTGTTCATTTCTCCTGCCCATTTTTTCACTGGGTCTTTAATTATGGGTGGTTTAATTTTTTTGAGTTATTTGTATATTCTAGAAATTAGTCGTCTATCTGAGAAGTAGCTGGCAAATATTCCTTCTTCCATTCTGTAGGTTGTCTCTTCACTCTACCAATTGACTCTTTTGCTGTACGGAAGCTTTTTAGTCTGATATAATCCCATTTGTTGATTTTTGCTGTTATTTCTTATGCAATTAAGCTTTTGTTTAGAAGTCCTTTTCTACATTTATGTCTTCAAGTGTTTTACCTATTTTATCTTCCAGTACGTTTAATGTTTTTGTTCTAATGTTTAGATCTATGATTAATTTTGATTCTAATTTAGTATATGATAAGAGATAAAGGTCCAGTTTCAATCTTCTACACACCAGTTTTCTATAACCAGTTTTCCTGGCACCACGAATTGAATAGACTATCTTTCCTCCAACTTATGCTTTTGGCCCCTTTGTCAAAGATCAAATAGCTCATTGCGTCTGGGGAAGTTTCTGCACCTTCAGTTCTGTTCCACTGGTCCACGTATCTGTTTTTGTTCTGGTACCATGCCGTTTTTAATCACTATTGCTTTGTAGTAGAGTTTGAAGTCAGGTGTTGCTACGCCTCTTGCTTTGCTCTTGTTGCCCAAAATTGCTTTTGCTATTCTGCATCTCTTCTGGTTCCATACGAATTTTAGGATTATTTTTTCTAGATCTGTAAAGTATGCTGCTGGTATTTTGATTGAAACTGCATTGAATCTGTATAACAGTTCTGGAAGAATGGCCATTTTGACAATATTCATCCTGCCTAATGGAAAGAAGGGGATATCTTTCCATTTTCTGATGTCCTCTTCAATCTCCTTTTTCAGAGTACTGCAGTCTTTGTAGAGGTCTTTCACTGCCTTTGCTTAGCTTAATTCATAGGTATTTCATTTTTCTTGAAGCTAATGGTATTATTTTCATAATTTCTTTCTCATCTCATTCATTGTTAGTATACACAAATGCTAATGATTTTTGTGTGTTGATCTTATATCCTGCTACATTGCTGAAGTTTGTTATTAATTCTAGGAGTTTTTTAGTGGAGTTCTTTGGGTCTTTTACGTAGAGTAGCATGTCATCCACAAATAATGATAATTTGAGTTCTTCATTTCCTATATGTATTTCTCCCCTTGCCTAATTTCTCTGGCTAATGTTTAAAGTATGTTGAATAGAGGAGGTGATAGTGGACATTGTTCTCTTCTTTCTGATTTTACAGGGAATGCTTTCAGTTTTCCCCCATTTAGTATGATGCTGGCTGTTGGTTTGTCATATATAGCTTTCATCATATTCAGGCAAGGTCCTCCTATACCTGTTTTCTTCAGGGTTTTTATTATGAAAGGGTGTTGGATTTTGTCAAAACCTTTCCTGCATCTATTGCTATGATATTTGACCTTGCTTCTGTTTATGTGATGTATTATATTTATTAAGTTATATATGTTGAGACATTCTTACATCTTTGGGGTGAAACCTATTTGATCATGATGTATGATCTTTTTGATAATGCACTGAATTCTACTGAGAGTTTCTTTTATAAAATCAAGGATGGATGTTGATTTTTATCAAATGTTTTTCAACCATCTACTGAGACTGTTATAGGATTTTACTTTTATCATTTATTATTAAGTTAAATTGAATGAGTTTTGCATATTAAGCCAACTCTATATTCTTAGGATAAAATCCACTTGATAAGAAGTATAGTAATTTTTTACCAATTGTATTTGATTTTTCTAACACTTTTACTTTCTATTCATGAGGTACTGGTCTGTGGTTATTTTTTCTTATAATGTCTCTGGTTTTGGAATCAGCATAATACCACTCTCAAAACAACTGGAAAGTCTCTTATCATCAACTATCTGGAAAAGTTTTTGTAGAATTAGTATTGTTTCTTCCTTAAAAATTGGGTGAAATTCACCATTAAAGCCATCTTAGTCTGAAATTTTCCTTGTAAAAAATTTTAAACTAACATCTTGCTATTTGGTTTTTCTTTGTACAATTTGTTCTTATTTTATTTTTCCTTTTTTTCTGCTTTATTCCAAATTAGTTGAGTATTTTTATGGTTTTATTTTATATCCTTCGTTGGCTTATTATATTTTTATTTGAGTGGTTGTTTTAGGATTTATAGTACATATCAGTAAAATAATCCATTTTCAATTAACATTATACCACTTCACATACATGAACCTTACAATAGTATACTTCTGTTTTGAACCTCCTAGCATTTATGATATTTTATTATAAATTTTATTTTTTGTATAGTATAAAGCCTTCAAAGAGTTGTTTTTTTGGGGGGGTGATGCTGGGGATCGAACTCAGGGCCTTGTGCTTGCTAGGCAAGCACTCTAACCACTGAGCTAAATCCCCAGCCCAAATTATGTTATATTTTGTTCAAGCAATTATCTTTTATTTATCTTTTTTTGAAAGGTCAGTTATCTTTTTCATTTTAATAGGGTTTTTAGAGCAGGTTTAGATTCATAGAAAAAACTGAGCAGAAAGTACAGAGTTGGCATATACCACATCTCCCTCCAAGACACACACATAGCTTCTCCTATCATTGGCATCTTGCATTACTCTGGCACATTTGCTACACTGATGAACAAATATTGATACATTCTTTTTGCTGATGTCCATAGTTTCTATTTAGCCTTCATTTTTGATGTTTTATGGTTCTGTAGGTTTTGGAAAATGCATCATCATGTACCCACCACTATGGTATCATTCAGAAAAGTTTCTCTCCCCCAACTCCTTTGCTCCATCTATTCATCCCTCCTTTCTCCCCTTGAACTCCTGGCACCTGACAATCTTATTATTGTCTGTATGGTTCTGCTGGTCCAGAATGTCTTGTAGTTAAACTGCCACAGTATGTAGCCTTTGGGGACTGGCTTTTTTCACTTAACAATATATGGGTGAGTTTCCTCCATGTCCTTTTGTGGCTTCATAGTTCATCTGTTTCCATGGTAAAAATCACAGTCCTTCATTGGGATATACTACAATTTGCTTATTCATTCACTTACTGAACGAATCTTGGTTGCTTCCAATTTGGGGCGATTATAAATATATCTGCTATAAGCATTCACGTATAGTTTATGTGTGGACATATATTTTTTACTCATTTGGGTAAATACTTAAAAGAACAATTGTTGAGTCGTATGATAAAATTGTTTAACTCTTCTGTGAAATACCAGTTTTTCATTCTCAAGGATTATTTGCTTAAGAGATTTAAATGATAAAAATTATGTATTTTCCCAGGTAGATATCATTTCTCTTCATTTATTTGTATAGATGCAGACTTATCCTCATCCCTACCCCACCCGCAGCAGACTGCAGGAGGCCAGGGGATGGGTCCTCTCTTCTCCTCTCGGGTGCTGGGTGGTCGGGCAAGGCAGGCGACTGGGAGGAAGAGGGAGCTGAGCTGAGATGAGAGAGGGGCGCTTCTGGGGACGGGTGCAGGTACGATTAGCCTTTTCGCAACGGCGGCTGGGCGTCAGCGTGGCTTCGAACCGCACCCGCCGGCCGGAGGGCCTGTGCTCTTCCCCGGGAGCTGCAGCAGTTCTGGGAAAAGGGCGCGAACATTGGCTCTTCCCTGGCCGGCAGCCAGCGAACTGGCTTCTCACGCTAGCAGGGTGAGACTGTGTTTAGTCCACTTCTCTGAAACGTGGTTTGTCTTCCATGCGGTGCGAGTGCTACTACCCCGAGTGTCCGGCTGCCGCGGGGCTCGGCGATGACCGAAAAGGCTGGCGGCGCTGGGCACAGCTCACGCTCCCAGGAGAGGCCTCGGGGCTGCCCTCGCAAGGCACCCGACCGGCTTACTTATGGACCTCCCGTTTGCCTTCTAAAATGCCTGGCCGGGAGAGGAAGGGCATCCAGGGCGCAGGTGGGAGGGACGTGGCCGCGGGGACAGGTCGTGCACCGAGCGGCCGGGCTGGCGGGAAGCGCCCTTCGTTCTCCGAGGCCGCGCCAGGGGGCGCTGTGGACCGCGGTGGGGACCCTCCGCGTCCAGCCTTTCGGGGCCCTGCCCCTCCTCGGGCGGAGCCGAGCAGCCCTCGGTGTTCACGTCGCCCAGACTCACACACACAGGGCGTCCTCCTTTGCCCCCGTCCGCGGACGGGAGACTGAGGCTTCGTTCCAGCCGGAGAAGCACCGGGTCTCCCGGGATGGCGCAGATGCGAGCAGGGCGTCTGGGACTGAGGGTGACCCTGCTGCAAAGACCTCGTCTACACCCTGGATGCCGAAAGCCCACTTCTGGGCATGCACGCCCCTCTTTCTACTTGGGGGCAAATCTTTGTGCCTCCTCTTCTGGGAGACTCTCTTTTACTCCCGGGTTTGTTTAGGAGGACGCGAGCCACCTCGCTCCTCCGTCGGGCACTTGGCAACCCACCTGTGCCCGCAGGCCTCTGCTGTGATGGGTCAGTGTGGGGTGGAGGGAGCGTGTTTCAGGACCCAGTAAATCTGGAGGTGAGTCCAAACTGCACACGCCGGGGGTCTAAAATCAGAGCCACTGTGCTGACTTCTCTGAGGTTCGTCTGCAAACTGAGGCACATAATTCACAGTAGGGTTGCAGTGAGGAGTAGTGAGTGTCTCCTGAAAGTGTTTGTCCCTTGGCTCACACCTGTGGGATGCGGCTACAACCCAAAGAAAAACTTCCACAGCCTTGGGAGAAGTAGCACGGAGTTGGTACAGACAGCAGGTGTCGGGGCAGCCAGAGGAGGACGGGAGGGAGACCGGACCTTGAGCCAGACAGGATTGAGGGTGGGAGCAGGAGTGGGACTCTCCTGAGGTGCGTGGGACCTGGGCTGCGTGGCTAGAAGCGGGGGACAGAGCCAGCTCGGGAGGTCTTCAGCATGTGGACGGTGAATCCGAACCCAGCACCGCAGTCCTCAGGGAGCTTCTGTGGATTCTCAGTCTCAACCCAAGAAGGGGCGGCCCTCGTAAAGACGCCTGCAGCCGCAGGAGAATGGCGAGCTGGAGGCCGGCCTGCAGGTGCTTGTAATCACCGCGCACTCTGCCCTGCTCTCCACTGTTACTGCAGAGAAACTGTTACTCCTCTAGCTATCCCTGACCATCCGACTGGCTTGAGGGTAGAGGTCGGCTCATCTTTCTGTCCCACCAGGACAGGCGTGGACAGCATAGCAGGCAGCGTTTGATGGACAAGCATTCGTGTTCCCATCCACACGGACACCACTAAGTGTCCCTGAGGCTTCACCTCCCACTTCCAGAGAGACAAGGAGCCCAGCCCCAGGCCTGTCTGACCTGTCTCAACAGAGAAGCTGGATCGTGAGACCTGCAGCAGCCCCTGCTCCAACACGCAGATAACACTCGTACATGGTGGACAAGGAGAGCCAGGCCGTGCCACAGGGCCGTGTGCCATGCCCACATGCCAGGCTTTAGCTCCTGTGCCACACAAAAGAGGGAAGCAAGTGGCAGCCGGCATGCTCTCCTATGCCGGGTGGTGAGACCGGCTTTAGCGTCGTCCTCGTGTCAGCTATTGCCAGTCCTTGGAATGCTCAGCCAGGTGCCTGTGGTTGCTGCCAGAAGTCTTCGGCTGCCGGCTCTCCTGTCGCGGGGTAAAGGAGGCACCTGACATTGCTCCTCTCTGCCTGCAGCTGATATTCTTTCTGCTGCCAGCATTCACAGTGGCCATTATTTTTGGCACCTTGATGCCAAGGTCGATGTACTAGCCCTGGAATGTAACTAAGCCCCAACAACAGAGAGACTGAAGAAGGAAGGCAAGACACTGGGAGAAATTGGCTGGGTCTGAGGGCATATACAGGCACTTCCTCTTTGGAGGAAAGTTGAAATAGCGGTTTATTTCCATGCATTGTGATCCATCCTCATACAGAATGAAGACAGAATCCCAGGCAAGGGGAGGCTTGGCTTATATGGCCTGGCTTAGCACGATCTATGTTCTGAAATCCAGGAGCGACCGCCTACGTTCCACAGTTTCCCCCTCCCTTTGGTAGCCTGGAGCCAGACTCTTGAGCCAGAAAGGAGGCCAAGAGGCTGGCCCCCTTTGGTGTCCCCTAGACCGTGCCCCAGACATTTTGTGCTTCAGTTTCTCCACCTGCAATATGGGGATAGCAGTACATGAAGGTGTGTCATAGAGTTGTGTGAGGTTTAACCAATAGATGTAAAAGAATCTGAGAAAGGGCAATACACCAGTTAGTGAAGGTGGTATTCTCCTCCTGGTGGGAAAAAGAAGCAATATAGTGTTACTACTTACATGTAAAACCTCAGCCCTCAAGCCAAGTGAGTTCAAGACACGAAGCCAAAAGCAAACCTGGAGGGCTCTGGCTGGAATTCTTGGTGAGGAGGCCTTTGAAGTGAGGACTGTCTCTCCCTCTGCGGCTCTGGCGGCTCCCCCAGCCGTGCCTGATGAAAGGGAGGAGAGGCTCTGTTGTGGTTTGACACATGCCCCAGATGTCAGGTTGCAACTCTGTTCAGCAATTAGCTCTCAGAGGTGGCAGCTGTGTGGAGTGGGATGGGCCAGGGCTTGGAACCACGGTGCCCAGGTCCCAGTGCCAGCCATGCCTCCCACTAGCTGAGCCTCCTTGGGTGAACTAAACTTCTCCAGTAAAAATGGGGATGATACCAGCACAGGCCTCCTGCTTAGGGTTGCCAGGTTGAACGAATAAAAACACAGCATGCCTAGATAAATTTGAATTTCAGATAATCAAATAATCTTTTATACAAGCATATTCCGGTAATATTTGGGACATACTTACACTAAAAATAAATGTAATGTTTTCTGTAATTCAAATTGAACTGGGCATCCTGTATTTTATTTGGCAACTCCACTTCTTCAGGAGACTTCCCAAGGAGTCACTTGAATGCAGGGTCCTTTCAAAGTGCTTTGAAAGTACAGGTCAAGAGGTAGTCTGGAAAGATGGAGGGCAGTAACTATAGCAACCAAAATGAGTTTTCACTCCGAACCTTCTAAATATCACCTCCCCCTTTCATCTCTGTGTCTACTCCAGTGGAATCTCTTCCTTTCTTGAGGGATCTTCTACTCTTCCAATCTCTGCTTTCCTCTGGCTCTCATGAATCCCCCTCTCTGTCCAACCTCAAGGCCCTGGAGAGATCTACTCGGTCCTTAGAAGCTGCAGAAGTGTTTCTCTGCTCTGCCCGCTTCCTGGTCTTATCTCAAGGTACTGTAACAAAATACCATAGATTGGGTGGCTTAAGCAACAGAAACCTGTGTTTTCACGGGAGGTAAGAGACCATGGGGTCAGCATGGCCAGGTGCTGGTGAAGTCTGTCTTCCTACTTGTAGACAGCACCTTCTTGCTGTGTGCTCTCATGTCCTTGGTGAGGACTCGTGGGTGGAGATGGAGAGAGGTCTCTTCCTCTTCTTCTAAGGCCACAGTCCTCTCAGAGTAGGGCCCCACCCTATGACCACATTTACCCCCAGTTACCTCGTAAAGACCCTATCTCCAGTCACATTGGGAGTTAGGACTTCAGCATGTAAATTGCGGCGGGGGGCACAATTCAGTTCATGTAACTCCCACTGCTGTCATCATGGCTTGGATTTATTATGACTATGACTTTGAGGGGCAGTGTGGGGCACTGGGAAGCTCACAGGTTCATTTAACAGCCCTGGTTGGATGTGGATCTCTGGAAGACTGCTCCTCATCCCCGAGCCCCAGAGTCCTCCTGTGCCATGGGGTGGGGTTAGCCTGCCTCAAAAGGGCTTTTGAGAGGAAAATGAGGTGATGCCAGTAAAATGCCTGGCTTGGTACCCACATACAGAGGGCCCCCACCTCAGCTGCCCTCTGCCGTGCTAGATGGCCTGCTGCCAGTCACCAGGTATTCTGTGCGGTGGCAGGAGTCCCCCTCATGCCGCCTCCCCGAACTGTGCCCACTGCTCTCGCATCCCCAGGCTACTGGCTCTGCCAGCTACTGCCTCCACAGTGCCATCTGCCTTCCCTCCCTAATCCTCACAGAATATGTTCTCTTCTGGTGCGCATTTGGTCACTGTCATTGTTCCCACAAGGCAGCAAAGAACTAGACAAGCTCACAGCACCAGTCCATTTCCTCCCCTCCCAGACCAAGACCTCCCAGAAATTGGGTCACCTCAGGCTCTCTGGTGCCTCCTTCCTGAGGCCTCAAGTAACACCTGAACAAGGTGTATTTAGGGTGGGGTGGATGGAGGAGGATGACAAAAGAGGACTGTGGGTCTGTGACTTTTGGTCTCTCAGCCCAAGGAGCTGGCAACAGAGTGTCCCATTGGGAAATACACAGAGTAAGAAACAGGAGCCTCTGTCTGTCTCCCCAGGAGTCTTGGGCGTCTCCGTTGCCCTGCTGGGCCGCAGTTTCTCCTCTTATCCTAAGGAGAACTAGCCCTCGAATGGAGCATCTCCCAGAAGCATACATTCATTTACCCAACACTCGACTTCTCATGGGAATCAGGCACACAGGGGAGGACACATGCTTACTTTTGTGGGGCCCTAGACCAGGGGGAGGAATAGAGATGAAGCAGCCACCATGGAGTGGAGAGAGCTGGGACAGAGGAAGGCTGGAGATCCTTGGGGCAGCACACTGGGTAGGGAAGGCTCCCACTGGTATGCAGGCCAAAGAGGATGTGAAGAATAATATAAAGTAAAATAGGTGTCACTGATAAAAGTCTACAAGGTTGGCAATCTCAAGTGTTAGCGAAGATGTGGTATAATAGAAACACCAGATCCTGCCACTGAGAGGCCGATTTAGTACAGTGACTTGAAGAAACGTGGAGACGCCCATTCCCTATGACCCAGAGATTCCTTCCTCATGTACAGGCCCTAAAGAAACGCACATATGTGTGCACAGGAGAGCTGTGTTGGGTCACTCCCAGCAGCATCTCTCACAATAGCCCCCGAGCGAAAACAGTCTTCTTGGAGTCCTCAGTGCTAGAATATGAATGAACAAATGGTGGTGTGTTTGCACAATAGAATGCTACACAGCAATGGAAATGAATGCAACACATGCAACAATAAGGATGCATCTCCCAAGCACAACACAGCAAAAGAAGTCAGACACAACAGAATATACACTGTACGTGTGTTAGTCACCTATCTGACAGCATGACAAAATACTCGAGGAAAGAAATTTACAGGAGAAAGGTTTGTTTGGCTCACAGTTTCAGAGGCTTCAGTCCCTTGTTTACTGGCTTCACTGTCTCTGGGCCTGTGGTGAAGCAGAACATCATGGTAGAAGGGCATGTGAAACAAAGTACTGATGTCATTGTGGCCAGGAAGTAGGGGGTGGTGGTGTCTAGATATACCCCTTCAGGGCACACTCCCGGTGACCCACTATTCCGTTTAGGCCCCACCTCCTTAATCCATGGATGAGATTAGATCTATCTGTAATGACCAATCGCTCTTCTAAAGCCCCACTTCAGCATAGCTGCCCCAGAGACCAAGCCTTTAACACACTAGCTTTTGGAAGACATTTCAGATTCAAACCATACAGTATAATTCTATTTTTATGAAGTTTTAGAACATGCAAAACCAAACGGTGTTGCTTCAAGATGCACACATGAAGGTTACAAGTCTAAACATCAAAGTACAAGTCTTCCGCTCTGTACTCCCAGGCCCCAACCATCACCTCTCCTCTCTGAGCCATTGTATGCCCAGAAATTAGGGGCACTGGCTTGGGCTCAAAGATCTGTGATTCAAACCCTAACTCTGCCAAGCTAGCTATGTGAAGTTGGGCAAAATGTTCTACCTCTCTGTGTGTTGTGTCTATCATCCCAGGTTAACACTAATATACCCACCCCCAGAGTCTCGCTAGAAGGACTGGACGGAGGCCAACGTGGAGGGAACCCGGCACATAGTGTCCAAACAAGGGAGCTCTGTGATTAGAGTTAGCTTCTGATTTACCTTCTAGCGTCTCCTTTGATGCTCCACCACCTTGTGGACATAAACATATGGGCTTCTCAGCTTCCTGCACTAGCTCTGAAGAGCACTGCATCCCCTTATCTAGGACCTCACTCCTGCCAGTCATGGCGCCAGGTGCTGATTCCCTGGCCCAGCTCAAGCTGCTATGACCTGGCTTTGGAATGAGGAGTCACCAGCCCTATCAGGGACATATTCAGCACCAGGCCCACACAGGTGCCCTACTGGTCCACGGCGCGTGTACCTGGCCTGTGGCTAGCAGGCCTGTCTGCTCCAGTATCTAGAGGTAGTAGGATGTTGCCTCCTCTGCTTTGATCAGGACAGGGGGTGCTCAGAGATTGGTTTGGGACCATCTCTGTGATGCATTTTGACAGCCTTAGCCAAACATATGCTTTAAATCCTAATGAGAAAGGGTCTTTTTTAAGTGGAAAGAGAATCCACAGCAGGCTTCAAAGGGCTTTCTGGACAAATTAGGGTATACAAGGAAGACCCCTGGCTCTGTATCATCCTGCTGCCCCAGGGTACAAGTTCAGTGCCACCCAAGAAAGAGAACTCCTGGCCCGTCCTAAAATCCAAACAGGTGACAGCTGGTTGGGTCGTGGCCTACCCCAGTTTCACCTCCACTGGGTTCTACCTCCTGAAACCTTTTCCAGGGTTACCTTGTGTGCTGACTCGTGCCAAGCCTGATGAAGGAGTTAGATAATTTGTAACTGACTCACCTGGAAAAACTTAATGAAATTTCAACTCAGTACGTAATGAAAAATAAATGATATCCAGCCACGAAGACTTAGAGAGTAGACGGAACATTCCAGACAAAAAGATTTCATCCTTTTATTCTCCTTCTGTTATTAGTCCCCCGTTCCAGTTGATACAAACATGTCATCTAGATGCAACTGTCACCCTGGGGTCATGGCATTCTGGCTGACAGCAAGGTCTGTCTGTCTCTCAGAGAAAGACTGTGCCTCCAGGAAGCTAGAGGAGGTTCGCTGGGCTGGTGTGTCCTGCTGTGTTTAATTTTCCCCTAAGTCAGCTCTGATTATGGGGATGGCCTCATGTTTCATGTATTCAGAGCTGAGCTCTGCAGAGCACCTTGCAGGGGTGGGGGAGCCCCCTGGCTGGCAGGCGAGGGCAGAGGGGTGGCTGCTCACCAGGTCACTCCCAGCACACATGTCTGCTACCTATCAGGTCTCATTGGAGGAATGGCCCACTGGACGCTGAGCTCATGTGACAGCTTCCTCCTAATGAGACCCAGGGCTGCTGCCAAGGCTGTGTGGGATACTGGGTAGAGAGGAACCCCACGCCAACCTGGAGAAACATCTCCGAGGCAGAAAAGACATCCTCTTCCAAGTCTGCATTCCATGTGAAATGGCCGACCTGGGGCACTTCTGACAAACAGACGCCTTCGTGTGCCATTTGCCACCCAGGACCACTGTTCTCAGATCCCTCCAGGTAAAGTCAGGAACTTTAAATATTTACCTGTTGTGATGGCATCTCGCTGCTGATGCATTAGGTAGGTGTGAAGGGAGGTGAGTTCGGTCACCACCTCTAAGAACCCTCATCCTCCTGGGGAGATGGGATTGATACCCAGGGAACAAGGAACGATAGTGTGTTCCATGAATAGGGCCCAATCTGTGCAGGGAAATACTTCTGAAAGCATAAATTACGCAGATGATGCAGTCCCCTGCTGAAGATGCCCCATTGCATCTCACACCACTTGAAACTAAACTCCAGAGTCCTCACCCACATCCCCTTGTCCCTGCCCCTGCCATGCCAGGCTCCTGCCGGGGTGGCTTTCTTCTGTTTTTCAAATGCTATTACCCCATGTCTGTGCCCCTGCTGTTCCTTTCCCTGGAATTCTCTTTCCCAGTCTCTTCACATGGCCATCCATCTTGCCATTGAAGTCTCAGCCCAGTCCTATCTCTGCAGAAAGCCCTTCTCAGATCATTCAGTAGGAATGAGGCCATCTCCCAGGCTCTCCTGACGGCATCTCATCACAACGTCCCTCAGCCCTTCCTGATACCTTTCTCATTTGTTGACTGATGAACTGCATCTTAGTTACCTTCCCACTGCTAGGACACAATACCCAACACCCACAATTTAAAAGAGGAGAGGTTTATTTTGGTTGAAAGTTTCAGTCCATAGTTGGCTGGCTCTAAGGCAGAACTAGGAGAGCAGAGGGACCTCATGGAAGAAAAGTGCTCACATCATGGTGATCTGGATGCAAAGAGAGAAGGCAGGAGCCAGGGAAGGAGAGAGAACCATCCAGGCCATGTCTTCAGTGACCCGCCTCTGACAAAGCCGCACCTCCTGACAACACTCTCAGCTACCGAACTCAGTAGTGGGTGAATCCACTGGTGAGTACAGGCCTCCATGGTCCAGTCACTTTTCACAAGCCTCACCTCTAAACACATGAGGCTTTGGGGAGGGCATTCTAGATCGAAACTATGAGGTAGTGATTACGTGCATGCTCCCCCATTAGAATGTAGTTCCGTGAGAGCAGGGACCTTGCCATCCTGTTCTCTGCTGTATCCTAGAATGCCAGGATGTCTGATGAGCCTGACAGAGGAGACCCACTGAATATTTGTTAAGTATGTAACAGAAGAAGGAAGAAGGACTCCATGCACAGCAGCAAGGCAGCCCCCAGCGGCCTACCTCAGCAGCCAGGTTGGTGCAACCTCCATCCCACCATCTGTCACCATAGGGGCACCAGGCTCAGCGCTCTTTTTAAAGAAAATAATAGGATTATTAGGAGGGTTAAATGTAGACTGCATGGTGAGGATTAAGTGTGAGACACAGTAAGTGCTCCATAACTTGTAGCTTCCACCACCATCAGGACTACAACCATTATCGCCATCCTGATCATCATTATCACTGCCACCGTCAACATCTGTCAACATCGACTACATTGCAGCTTAGCAGTGACCCACGTCACACATTCTTTGTTATCTCCTCTTAGTTTCTGTCACGGGAAGCCTCTTGCCCTCATTCCCATCCTTGCCTTGTCTCATTTGAGCCATTAGCAGACACTGTTGGTTTCTTGGCATAGAGTCATCCTGACCTTTCTTCTGCCTAGTAGAACCCTGATTATATGATTATTGATGGCTTACAGAAGGAATGCCATGTCTATAGTATACTGTCACCTCTGGACTGAAAAGCTGAGGAAGAAACTTAATTTTCTTCTTCGCATAGACCAGAAAAACTTAAAAAGTCAAATGTACTGAGGTCTCTTATTGGCCTCAGCAGATGAAGTGAGCTGATATTATTAATTCAGATTTAAGAAATTATCTGAATCTGAACTTAAGGCTTGTGTAGATTTACAACCTACATGCAATATTAGTAAAACACATAGCTTTTACAATTCCATGTGTGTACATAGGCTCCCTCCCACCCCCTTCCACATCCATTAGTTACTGAACTTTGTAGATTGGCATTGTAACACTACGACAATGTTTTGTTGCACCAATTTTATAAACTTTACAGTGTAATACTTATTACTTTCCTGAGGCAAACCAAAGATACGTTTCTAAAGGTTGTTGCTGCCTTCTTTAGCAGCATTTGATGGAGGATCTTTTATATATTTCTAATCGATAAAAATAAGCCAGATTGCAAATTCTTTTTAAAACCTTAAACTATGTATCAACTTTTTGGTTGAAATTGTGTTGGATAAGTTAAGTTGCATTCTCTTAACTAATATCAGTGTATTTATGTAAAAGTAGTTATGTTGAAATAAAGATCTGAAGGAAAAATAAAAAGATTATTGATGTCTTGATTTTGGGAAGGTGGGACCAGAGCTTGGTCCAGGAAGTGTGCACATGAATCAGCTCCAGTTGAACTTCTGGGAGAAATTTGTCTCCCAGGAAAGGCAGGCACATGAGCCTGATTTGAATACAGTTGTACAAGAAAGGGATATCTAGAGTTGTGGCAGCCTTGGGGAAAAAATGTGGCCATGTTGAGGATAAGAAACCAACAGCTGTACTCTCGGTGCCCTCGGGGCTCCCCCACTGGGTCGCCTTGGCCCATCCTGTCCTCAGTGAGGCTCCACACCGCTACATGCACCACCGGGCCCCGGCTTGCTCTCCCCTGTCCCGGGTCATGCTTCGCACTGTGGAGGCCCCATGTAGCAGCACCCTCGTCTCCTCCACTCTCAGTGGGAGCTCATAACAACTCCAGGCTCCTGTAGGAGAACACCTGCCTGTCAGCCTTCTCACCCAGCCACAGCCGATGCTGCCTTTTAAGTAGTGACACCTCCCCGGCCTTCCTCCTTGCTTCTCCCGCTCAATGCTGGAGGAGGCTCTCCTGCCTTTGCAGCCTTCCGAGGGCCTCTGCAGGCACTTCCTGCTCCCAGCTCCACCAGCACCCTTCTCTCCAGGAGCACTAATTTTGTGGCTTTGCCATAGCAATAGATGAGATTTCAGAGAACAAAGCCAGGTTGCTCATGTTGGAATATATGTTGAGGAGTATTTAAAGATAGTGTCCCATTTGTATTCCCATCAGCTCTAGTCACTGGAATGCAGACCATCCTTGTCGTGATCCATTTTCCATATTCATCAATCTGCTCTTAACCTCACTAGGTCAGTTTCTTCATTCATAAGTGAAGATCATCATTGTCCACTACAAAGGTCTGAGGATTATACACTTTCATACCTTTAAAGCACTTAGCACACAGTAAGTGCTCGGTTAATGGCAGTTATCACTCTGCCTCTTCAAACCTCATCAGTTAAGACAGGTCCTACTTTTATAAGAAGCTTGCCTTGTCCCTGCAGGTCCATTCAAGTTTGTGTCAGGGATCCTTGTGGCCATTATGAAGTATATCACAGAGAAATGTGGCTTCTTTGGTGAGGCCTCATCCATCGCAGGCCCTCCAGTTTCTCTGGAGTCCTATGAGGACTCCGGTGCCAGACCCTTTCTTGTCCCTGTGTGGACAGCAGAGAGCCCAGGGAACACTCAGCCCCTCTTCTCCTCTGTCCCTGTTCAGCCCTTCACTCTAAGTCCTCCCAAGTCACCTCCCTGCTCTTGTCCCCCACTTCTCCATCCCAACCACTCACATACACGCGCATACAGAAAAATCACATTCACACGTGCTTCTATACATGTGCACAGATACAGAGAACCTTGTGCTCACTCATGCACAGCCTGACCTTGCAGAAACCACGTCCTGAGTTCCAAGCAACCAAAACAGTTTAGACACATAGGTTCGGAGGGCACCAGGGGATGAAGAGGCCGGTCCTGCCCCACGTGGGAAGTGAGGGTTAACTAGACATACAGACGGTCTCAAGGCAGGAGAAAGAGGAGCTAACTGATTTGATGCGGGTTGCAGAGACAAGAGCACTGCGGCTGTGAATACCACGCTCTGGTCACTGCTCTGCCATTTCCTCGCTATGTGACCTCTAGAAAGTTACTTAACCTCTCCATGTCTCATCTGAAAACTGAAGACAAGAGAACCCACCTTTGAGTAGGATTAGTCCAGAAAATGTACGTAAAATGCTGATCACAAACTGATCACAAAGTGGGCAGGAGGCAAGTACTCATAAGCGACTATCCGTTACCATTGCCAGGCATCAGAGACTGGGAAATAAAGCAAGGCCAGCAGAGGCATGGAGACCTGTGGGGGACGGTGACATCAGACTGATCCCATGGATCAGGGAGTTGATAGAAACAAGGCAGCTCAGGAAATGGAATTTGCACACGTATGGTCTTGGCGGCAGAGGGTTTCTTCGGCAGCTTGGAGAGCATGCTAAGAGGAAACACTAGGCCTGGGGTTGATCCTGCTAAAAGCCTGGTACATCTCTGGTCCTCAGCACCAGAGAACCTCTGGGGTACAAGCACCAGCCTGCACGACAGGGAAGCCTGGGCCTGGGCCCCAGGTCAGGGTCCTATTGAAAGACCCAGCACAGCCCCAAACCCCAGGGGCGGCTGGAGGAACAGGAGCTCTGGAGCCAACTACGCCAACTTTGACCACAGCGCCCTACTTCCTGGCCACGTGACACAGACAGGGCACTCTGTCCTCCGAGCCTCCTTATGAAATGGGCCTAGCACTGCTCTGGTAACCAGCAGGTACTCTGTGATGATTATCAGCAACCACAACTCCAGTGCCAGCTGCCTCCCAGCTCCGTTTCCTGCCTGAGCTTCTAACTCCCCACTCTGCAGATCCAGACCACGTGGTTACTGTCCATGACGTTCCTCCCCAAAATGCGAATGCTGATGCTCCTCTCCTCTCCGGAAGAATTCAAAAGGTCCTGGAAACTTGTTTATTAGGAAAAGCTGTGGGAGTCTGTCCTGCTTGGTGGAGGCGCTGACCTCTCCCATCCTTCCCTGCATATTTCTCCCCAGCGACATCTTTTCATGTTCCCTGGCTCACTTGGGTGAGTCACAGATCTGTAAATCCCGACCACAGAAAGCTTGGCAAAGCATGTTAGGTGTTTATTGGAAGGGGAAGGAGGCAAATGATCAAAACATTGGCCATGGCTCTAATCTCGGAAATTTGCAAGAGCAAGTTTTAAAGCCTCCATTTGAAGCATCTAAACAGATTAATGAAGCGTTCTTTTTTTTTTCCCCTCAAAGCCATAATGAGAATAAGACTGTATAATACTCCTCAGTTGCAGTGAGATCTTTGTATGTGCCAGAGAACCAGATGGAAACTGATGAAGCAATTCAGCTCTGGTTGGCCCCACTGATACACACACATCCCTGCTGATACAGCCAGCGGGGCTGCGGGTCTCTGTACACCCCATGATGCTGTGTGCCCACCTCTGTGCCCCTTCGAGTGCTCTTCCCATTGCCTGCAACTCCACTTCATTCACCACAGGAAGCTTGTTGCCACTCTGTGTGAGCCACTGGGCTGGGCACTGGGGACAAAGAGATGTGTCAGACACAGCTCCTGACCTCAAGACTTAGTGAGGAGGAAGGGTAATGGTGGGGGAGAAATGAGCTGAATCTTAACCATGACGAAGTTTCCAAAAGGACAGAGAAGGGAAAATCCTTTCCCATGTGTGCACATCTCTTTGTCCTCCTGGCTTGCGTCCCCTTTCCTGGGAAGCGCCCCGTGGTTGACTTGGTCGCTCTGTGTCCATATCGTACCGTGGACACTGCCTCCCTTGCCAACCCCCACGACACCGGCCCTGCATTACATATCTGTCTGGCAATCTAGATTGGGGATGTTAGAGAATTGACATTATTTCTTGTGCTCTGTACCTGGGTGTCCATGTCCTACCCTGGGGTGTGGCAAGTCCACGAGGGGTTCGGTGGTTTATAAGCTGAGCATTGCCGTCGTCAGCAGATGAGAACTAATCATCCAAACAGCACTGTCAGAGCATCGGGGATGCCACACCTGAACCTTGCTCCACAGCCCTGTCGCCTCCTGCCACTGAGCCCTGAAGGGCCCGGGTGGGATTAGCCCCTAGATCGCAGCCTCATTCCAACATCCGTGGTGTGGTGGTAGTAGTGGGGGGATTGTTCAATCAGGACGAGGTATGCTTTGAAATGAAAACGCTTCCCTTTCTGATCTGCCTGGCTCGGCAGTGCTCCCTGCCTTCTTAGTATGCATGTATTCGGCCCCCAGTTCAAGACGCACCCTCAGCATCTTCTCCACTCTGACAGGCTGAGCTGCACTCCCTCGCCTCTCCCCCTCCAGTTTGCTCCGCAGACAAATTGCTTACATCTGTCAAGGCTTTTCTGATTAATAGAGGAATACGCCATGGGATGTCATCAGGGGTTCAGAGGCTTTTGATCAAAGGGGTAGGGGAGCCAGGCTACACATCCCTGCTAGTTCATTTATCAGGTCAGTTCGGCACCTTTCCCCCCAAGTGCCCCTGGCAAAGCCCGCCCCATGAGCCCACCGTCAGCTCGCATGGTCCCAGGCAGGGGAGCAGGGAGGAGATGGGGTCCCAGGAAGGGAATGTGAGAAACAAGGAGAGAGGAAAAGGAGCAGATTGAGGGGCCACAGCTCAGGCACTGATGCTTGAGGCACTGTACCCTAAATTCTCTCCATCCTAGGAAGCCACCGAAATGAATGTCTACCAAGCAATTCCTCCCAATCATGGACTAGAAGGAAGGAAGAGAAGAGGGAGGAAGAAAGGTAGGGAGGAGACAACGAATGGGTGATAAAACCATAGACAGAATGAGACAGAGAGGAATCTGAGAAAAAATGAATAGAGGGAGCCGGGCATGGTGCACACCTGTGATCCCGGCTCCTCGGGAGGGTGAGGTAGGGCGATTGCTCATTCAAGGGCAGCCTGAGCAACTTACCGAAACCCTGTCTCAAAATAAAAATTTAAAAAAGAAAGATGTAGCTCAGTGGTGGGGCACTTGCCTATCATGTGTGGAGGCTCTGGGTTTGGTCCTCGGTATTACCAAAAAAAAAAAAAAAAAGAATAAAGGAGGGAAAGAATAACTCAATGAATGAAGCAATAAATGTCTAAAGGGTTGATGAATTAATGATTCACAGCAGTCTTAAAAAATTTAGACTTTGCAGCACAGGCCCATCTCCCACTCTTCCCTCCATTCTGTCAGGGGTTGTGTCAACAAAATCCAATTTAGAAGCAACACTAAGGCAATAACGGAGGAGCTCAGGCCTCAGCCCCACCCACCTCCCATCCCCTTCCTTCCCCCAAGGTCCATCTGGTGCTGGCAATAACTGTGGGGTGGACAAGGCAGAGGCGGGGGACTTATGTGACGGCTGGGCAGCATGAGGGCGGGGTCACAGGCCCCGTGTGTCGTCAGGCTGCAAGGCCACTGCCTGCTGTCCCTGGCAGAGCACCTCTGAGAGGACTCTGCAGCAGGAACGTGGGGGACACCCCGGAGCCTGCTAATTAGGCTCTGAGGATTTAGATCAGCCTAATTTAATGACACGGATGGATGGCTGGAGGGAAGCTCCTCGGTACAATTTTTTTCCTTTCAATTCACTCAACAATTATTTCCCACAAGTTGGTTGCAGATGCAGCCTGCCCAGGAATTATAATCCGTTCCTTACTGAGCAGGAAGGAGGCTGGGAGATGCTGGCCACATCCACATGCACGCCACCCAGGCAAGGGACTGCAGGGTGGGCAATGCTATGGGCTGGCCATGCCACAACTCAGAATTTGCAAGAAAGGCCAGAGAGTCCTGCTGGGCCAGGCTGGCTGTCCTTCCTGGGGCCTGACTGGCCAGAGGCTCCAAGGAGATGTGGTAGCTATCTCTAGCCCAGCTCTCAGCTCAGAAGGAGCATCCCCCCACAGACACGCAACACAGAGAGGCACGCACAGTCACAAATGCACATGTGGACACATCTGGGACAGGACTCACATGGACACACACACACACACACACACACCCCTAGATATAACCCACAGGCCAAAAGCACAGAGGGATTAAAAGTCACACATGCTCACCCACTCGAATAACACACCACAGTCCTTAGCTTGGAATCCAATTCAGCTCAGTCCAACACCCATGTCGAAAGTCCTGGATGATGCAGGCTTTCAAAGATCAACCAGAGATATCCACAGCCCAGGACCAGAGGGCCACAGCGGCACATAGTTCACTCGGTCAGTGTCCATGGGACACTCCGGTATAGGTCTACAGTGGGCACAAGGGACACATCAGACCCAACTTTAATGACAAAGATAAAGAAACATCCATCCTGGTCATGTCACCCAGAAGCGAGACTTCAAAGGTCAGCTCTTGGGCAAGGTCCGGGGAGACATTCTCTGGGAAGCCCCAGCCAGGCGGGGAGGCATATGGACAAACAGGCCAAGCACCACCACATCCCAGTGCTGTGACACAGGGCTGTGGTGTCCTGAGGAGCCTGAGGGTTCTTGGAGGGCTTGCTGAAGAAGGTGAGGGATTGGCACTCCAGACATGAAAAGTAGCCCAGGCACAGACCCCAGTAGAGCAGGAAGAAGATATGTTCAGAGAAAGGTAGTTAACGCGGCTGGGCCAGGCAATGAACAGCAGCCAGAGGATACCTGAAGGGAGTCAGATGCCAGTCTCGCTTCCCCAGCAAGGCAGCATCGACGTCCAGTGCTGAGGCCATGTTTCCTGTTTCAGTCACGTCTCCCCTATGTGGGCAGCTGTTCCAAGATTCCCCGGTGCTGGCTAATCACTTGGGCCAGGGCTCTGACCTCCCCAGACCACTGGCTTCCCATCCCTCCAGCCCAAGGAAGACCACTTGCCCAGGGAGGCTATCGCGCTGCTGTCTGTGGGCCTACGGGCCGCGGCCTCGCACCCACCAGAGCACCGAGCCTCACCTGAGACAGGGCTTGTGAGGCCTTGGTCGTGACTGCATTTGTTCTGGGCAAACGTGCTGGGCTTTGCAGCTGGGAGGCCCTGTGTGATTCAGTCCTTAAAGATACCTGTTGCTCACATGCCAAGAAAACCCAGATAACTCCCTGAATAGTCCTTTCCCAGGACATGGCCCTGGAGCCAGGCTTGTCCTCCTGCATTGTCTCCTACCCACACTCCTGCCCACTTTCCATCCTTCTCCCAATAACTCTTCTTGTCCTTCTTCCCACTAACTCTCCTTGACCAAGCCGAAGGGTCACCTCTTCCAAGAAAGTTTTCTGGGTTTTTTCATTTGTGGTTTAGGGGATCGAACCCAGCGCTGAACTATGTCCCCAGCCCTGTTTCATTTTTTATTTCGAAATAGCATCTCACTAAGTTGCTAAATTGCCCAGGATGGTCTCCTTGCGATCCGCCTGCCTCAGCCTCCCAGGGCTGGGATTTGCGAGCACCAACACACCTCACTTCAAGAAGGCTTTCCGAGCCTCTCCTTCCACCACTGCTCCAGGGGAACCACACACACTTCTTCTGAGCTTTACTAGGTGGCAGCCTTATCAAGCAACGTAATGACTGGCTGTTAATTTAGAAATCTCCCCAGAGATGCTGTATGTAATAGCTTTCTACTGATGTGTAACAAATTATCCCCAAACTTACTAATATAAAACAACAACAGTTATTTATTATCTCCAGGGTTTCTGGAGGTCAGGAATTTAATGCAGCAGAGACATCTTGTCTGGGCCTCAGTTAGGTCTAAAGCCATCCAATGAGTCATTCACAAGGTCTAGTGATTCACAATGCCTACCGGCTCTGTCTCTCCTGTGGCCTGGGCTTTCTCCCCGAATGGCAGCTAGGTTCAGAGAGAGGTGGAATCCATGTCGTCTTTATGACCTAAAATCAGAATGCATACCATAGCATGCTTTCTAGTCTCCTCTGTCAGTCAGGGTAATCACGCACACCCATCCAGATTCAAGGGGGGCACATGTAGGCAGAAGAGACATTCATGCTGCAAGAAAACCACATGGGCAGGATAAATACAGCAGTGTGGCTGCCTTTGGAAAATACAGTCTGCAGTGTTTGTTACCAGTACCTACTCAGTGAAGGGCTGGTGAATGAATGAATGAAGACACGCCTACACTGTCCACCTCTCTTCTGCCCTCAGTTCTCTCAAGTTAAGACTCCAGCCGACTTCAACAAGCCTGAGGGCAAATCACAGCGCCACTTTCTGCTGTAGAGGCCAAGGGGGGTGAGATCCTTCCAATTTTTGAGTTGTCAGAATGTCTCCCGGGTTCTGCTGGGGCTCACGGGGCTTCAGGGAACAGGGGGCGGGAGCAGAAACCAGAAACGGCAGCAGAGCAGAGCCCGGGTGGAGACTCCGGGATGGGGTCTCCGTGCAATCCACAGCAGATCTATGGAACTAAACATAAGAGGAAAGTTTATTTCAAAAGGCTTTCAAGATGTAAATAACCATCTTTAGTTACTTAAGTTTTTAGGAGAAAAAGTGCTATTTGGCCTATCGGATTTTTTTGAGGTTTAATTTTTGAACAATTACTCTGTGCATTGTTGGTTTTTCTAATTAAGACAGAAAGCACTGATATTTTATGGAGGGTCAGCCTGTGTGCTAAGTGCTTTGGAGGCTCCGTTTCAGTAAAAGGTCAAGATTGCTAACGTGTGAGCATCTGGAGGCTTCCTCCACTCACCACACTGAGCACTCAGTGATCAGCAGGGAGACAGCAGAACAGGCTTCAGCGAAGTGAGGATTTAGGGAGCAGGTGCAGGATGTGGGGGAACCGAGACAAAGAGGCGGCCACTCTGAGCGTCACGGTGAGGAGTCCGGGCGTGGGTTTCCTGCGAAGTTTCTCACTTGTTCTAAACTTTGTAGATAATCAAAACAGAGGAGCACAAGCATTTCATAGAAGAGGATTTCGGGTATGAGAAGAGGGAAGGCAAGAAATCCAGGATAGGTAGTTTCCATTCCAGATGGGACCTGGGACTCTGCAGACCCTTCTCAGCAGAAACATCCTAGATTAGTGGAAGCTTTCAGCAACACACGTCCTCTAGCCCTCCATTCAAGCAGGCCTTGACCTTCTCAGCCCTAATAAGCAGGCTTGCTACTTGGCCCCTCCACTGACCATGCCGCGCATCCTTCCAACTCCCGCCAGTCCAGCTCTTGCGCTTCCTAGAAGACCCAGTTCAGATGCCATCCCCTCCATGGGTCATCTGCGGGCACTCCAGCCGCAGAACACAGAAACAGATGTTGCTCACCTGGACTATAACCTGTGTGCCGCAGACCACACCTGGTCCCTCCCACTTCTCCCCTCCCCTCTTCCATCTCTCTCCTGCACTGTCCACCACCCTTCTGTCCTCAGAGAGTTCTCTCATGTTAAGACTCCAGCAACTGTAATAAGCCCGAGGGCAAATCACAGCCCCACTTTCTGCTGCAGAGGCCAAGGGGGAAGAGATCCCTCCGACTTCGAGTTGTCAGGATGTCTCCCAGGTTCTGCTGGGGCTCACAGGGGCTTCAGGGAACAGGGGGTGGGAGCAGGAACCCTCTTCCCTCCCCTCCCCTCTTCCCTGGGGCCCAAGCACATGGTAAGTGTCCATCAAGAACACACTGGACTGAACTGAGGGAGGAAATAATCTGAATGTCTGGATGCAATCTCAGTGGACTGAAAGTTTGCGTTCCCCTAAAATTCGTATGTCGAAATCTAAGCCTGGTGTGATGATACGTGGAAGAGAGGCCTTAGAAGTAACTAGGTCATGAGGGTGAGTCCTGGTGAATGGGGTTAGTGAGCTCACACGGAGAGGCCTGGAAGAAGGTGCTCACCAGAACCCAACCATGCTGGCTCCCCGATCTTGGACTTTTTAACCTCCAGAACTGTGAGAAATTACTTCCTTGCTTGCTTCTTTGCTTCCTTGCTTCTTTCCTTCTCTCTCTCTCTCTCTCTCTCTCTCCCTCTCTCTCCCTTTCCACTCACTCTATGGCATTTTTATAGTAGCCCAAATGGTCTCTGACAGTAAGTCTTACAAGGAGTGTTTTTAGAAAATCAAATCTAATAAAAAAAATTTGATGATTATGAATTCAGAGTTAACAATTGCTCTTATGTCCTCGGCTCTCCCTTTTGTGTTTATTCTATGGAATGAAAGCCCAGGGGACCTTAAAGCAAGCCAGGGTCATCTTAGCAGACCTGAGCTCACCACCCAGCCCCCTGCAAGCCCAGGTCTCCTTCCAGGAGGTCACCACCCCTCTCATCCCTCCTTGCCTTGAAGCCTTGAGTCCTTGAGTCCTTAGGCAAATCACTTTACCGCTCTGAGCCTCAGTCACTGCAGCTTGGAACAACTCATCAAAGGGGTGCGAAGAGAGAGAATGACCGAACATAATGGTACCTCGGTTCACAAATGCTTTCATTTACAAACAATTTGGTTCACAAATTCACGAACAGAAGCGTTTGACAAAATTTTGTTGTTTGCGAACTCTGCATCAGGTAACAAACATGACTGTGGTCATCTTTCCCACACAAACACAAATATGGCCATCTTTTTCAAAATTATAGAGCAAATTATGTTAGTGAACGAGGTACCACTGTACTAGCTACCTCACAGATGACTAGAAGAGAAAGGAACCGTCCATAGCATTCAATAGGTGGTCACTTACAATTGGAAAGACTGAAAGATTGCACTGTGAGTGTTTTTGGCATTCACAGCCAAAATTTCTTATGCCCCCCCAATAACCACATCTCTATTGGATTATCTAGGCATTATTAAGAAACACTAACAAAAGAATAATACATAAAACCAAAACAACCAGCAACCAGTAACCCATAACTGTTCCCTGTGACCACACACAGACGCCAAGCATAGCTCCGCTGGCCCAGTGCAGCCACCACAGAGACAGCAATGTCCTGCTGATACCCAGAGGGCAACCTGGGGAACCCTCCTTCCGGGTGCATCAGTGCAGGGGCCAGGATGGAAGGACAGGCACCACGTCACCAGGCGCAGCCTGGACTTGGCATCCAGAATGACGCCCAAGTGTGTACAGCGTGCACAGCCCTGGGCTGCAAACACAATCTGGCCCATGAGTCTGGGGTTGAGGGGCTTTGGGAATCAGCCAGACATGGGCAATCAGAGAACAGAGGAGGCCACAGTGATCTCAGGGGTCCACAGGTGGAGCTTCATGCCACCCACACTGTGTGGAAGTAGTTGCTTTGCTAGGGCCAGGTGGCTACACACGGGGACAACAAGTCCTCTTCCTGCATGAGGCTCCCCAGCGTGTTCGCTGCCAGTGTTCCGAGGCAGCAGGCCCAGGGCTGGGCTGTAAAAGGGGGCATCCTCTAATACAGGGCATCCTGCAGATTTCTGTGTGCACATCTGTGCAGCTCTTGGGACAGCTCTTAGAAGCTACTGTTATTGTGCGTGCCGCTGGAGGTCACAATGCCCTGCATGCAGGCCCTGAACTCTCTGAGCTGGTGTTGGGCTACACGCCATTTGGACCCTCCACTTGTAAGAGATGGGGGCCCAGGGTGACATGTGGCCTGAATTTCATGTGCCCACCAAAGCCCAGCTTTCTGGACCCTGTCACGGATCCTGGACATGCAGCTTCCTCTTGACCCTCCAGTCTTCCTTCTGGACCTGAGCCCTGGACCTGAACTCTGTGGCGTGGAGGCAGTATAGACTTTGTTTTGCTTGGCAGAGGGTATGAGGGGAAGCCTGAGTAAGCATTAATTTTTGGCCAGCTGGGTTGCCTTCTCAGTGAGGCAGCTCCTTCCTCCAGGGGTCAACTGTGAGGCCTGAGGGCTCAGCTCTCCCAAGACATAGGCAAAGCCAGCTCAGCAGCATGTCATGTGCAGCAGAAGGGCCCCGCCCACTGCCCCAGCATGTGAGCGGGGCCAGAATGCTGTCCTCATACCAAGCCTTCAGGCCAGTCCAGGGCAAGTGCACCCAACAATACCCAGGCTTCCCCTTCCCTGGCCCCTCTCCTCACTGTCTGAAGAGGCACAAACCCAGCAGTTTCCCCTTCATCTATTGTCACGGTTGGTTGGCTGGTTGTTTTCTTCAACTACAGAGCAGAGCCAAATCTGTGGATCTGTAAGACATTTTACAAACATGAATCTATAGAATATTTTACAAACACCAAAAACTGCAGAGGCAAGCCATCAACATGATGGTAGTTTTTTAGTCTTTCCTGCTCTCCAGCCAGTTCATTTTCCTTACATAACTGAGATCCTAAAATATTTATAATTCTATGCACAGCTCCTCCCCATTCCAAATTTGGTTTAACATTTTCAGCAGAGTTTTTTCTCATTACATCAACTTTTCTTTGCAAACATACTTTATTTTCGCACCATTTTTAAAGGCTGCATAGTGTTCCCTCACTGAGATGCATGGAGGCTGTATGTGCTTTGTGACATTGAAAAGCAGGGATATGAAATTATTTGCTTGCATTTCAAAATATTTCTCTGGGATAGATTCCTAGAGATGGCGTTACTAGTCAAAGTGTAGGAACATTTGGGGGAACATGGTCTCTGTTGCTCATTGACATCTGGAAGGACTGAACCAGATTTGACTTGAGTAACAGACTTCATTGTACCCAGCGCCCAGGACAGAGAATCCCTCAGCCGCAGACCTTGTGGCCAGTAATCTTGCCACTACTACCCACCCAAGGATTTCCAAGCCCTGATCTCCTTTCTCACAAACCCCCAAGGCCACTTTCCCCACAAGATAAAAAGCCTTTCAACATCTCTGGGAATAGCTCTAGGTCCAGGAGACAGAAGACCAGCTTCCAGAGCCTCTCCGACCCCAGGGAGCCGGGTGAACTCAGTCCTTAGAGTCTTCATCAAGTAAGCAGGGGCTTGACCTGGAAGGCCCCTAATGCCACCTAGTCGAGGACAGTCTGTCTGTATAGCAGTTAAGGGTCCAGGCTGTAGTGTCAAGTTGCTTTGGCTCAAGTCCCAGGTTTGCCACCTGCCAGCAGCATGATCTTGGGCACACTATTTAACTGACCTATACCTCAACCTTATAATCTGTAAAGTGGGAATAAAGAAAATTGAATTGCTCATCAAGTGATTGTGTGGGTTGAGCGGGATTATACACCAAACATTTTTAAAACAATGGCTGGCACAATGTAAAGGGTTCAAAGCTATAGCCTTTGCTTGCTTTGGATTAAACAACACAACTGATGGGGGTCTCTGAGGTTGGTGTGAACACTGTCAGGTGAGAAAAGGCCCAAGCTCTCCAGCAGTTGCTTTCCCCACCTCTGTCTGGGGAGCACAGGACCCAGTCATTGCTTTCCACCTGACCAGAGGCCTGGCTGTGCAGGTGGACAGCTCCGAAGCACGATGCTTCCACAGAGGAGACGCGAAGGCCGTTCTGCCAGGCGGTTATCAGAGCCCCGACCACCACAGAAGCTTGGGAACATAATCTCCAGGAAGAGACCGCCTGAGCTCAGCTTGCTGGGGAGCACGGACACCGACTCTGATAAGCTCGAGCAGCAGCCTGGGCCGGCTGTCTCAGGAGGGCTTCTGTGACTCGTTCCACAGACATCTGGCTGGGAAAGCTGGGTGGCCCTGTATGATGGGGGTGGGGTGGGAGGGCGATCAGGACAGAGTCCTCTCTCCGGGATGCGGACAGAGAAAGCCATGATCAGACACGCGGCTCCTCGGCCAGGGGCGGTCCCCAGCCTGCATCTGGGGCTGCCTGGACTGACAAGCGCCAGGACTCTGGCCAGTTCTGCCCTTGGTGCCCCAGGCAGTTGTGCCCAACAACAGCAGGAACACCTGACTCCAGGGCAGGATGGGGAACGCCTGGCATTTTGTAGGTCTCCACCAGAAACTGGGGGTGAGAATAGTCAGAACACATGCTAAAACAAAGTGAATGGGGAGCCAAGCATGTGAATAAAGGTTCCTGAGGAGGCTCACGGGCTACTCCAGCTGGAGCGAGAGAGGTATATATCTGAACTGGGTATTGATGTACTGGACCAAGCCCCACCACAGAAATGAGCTGATTCTGTGTGGTAGGAGTTAAATTTCTTAGCAGACTTAATATCTGCTTCTTAATGGGAGCATTAGAAAGCAGATATTAGAAGGTAATTTTCCTTTCTCAATGGCCTTGAAATTCAACATTCAGCTAACAATCATTACATCCATCTTATTGGATCCTGCTAGCTACCTTCATCCCCTCTTTCACTTTTTCTTTCCCAGCAAAACCCCGATTTTGTCCAGGTGTTGATCTCCACAGGCAGAGTGACTACCTTAAAACCACGGTTTCCAGATGACACACCAGAGCGCCTCAGGGTGCCACAGTGAATTCCTAGTAACACCCTCTCATGGTTCCCATTTTCAAGGGAAACATCTGACACGTGTTGGAATCATAAGAAGGAGCAGGTGCTGCCAGAACCTTAATACTGATGGCATCATAGCTTTGTGAAACAGGGTATTTAGTGGTTTCTGTCATTAAAAAGCAAGAACTGCCTAAGAATCAGTGTAAATAAGGAAGAGATGGAGAGTGTCCAGTCCAACTTCTACATTTGAAAAATTGTGCAGTGCCCAAAAGGTATACACATACCATTAGTAAATAAGTGTGGCACAAAAATATTCTTCTTCTTTTAATTTATGTGCATTATGTTTTCAAGTGGCTACTAAGTTGTACTAAGGTATACTTATTAAATTGTTTGTACCTAACCACTTAATAAACAGAACTGTTGGGTGTTTCTTTTGGCCTGGGATCTTGTGAAAAAGTACTCAGGTTCTAAGGATCACATAAGAGACAAAGTTTTCCAACCTCTGCCCAGGCAATGAGAACACGGTATTCCCCTGGCACCCGTCTATGGTCCAGAACAAGTCCTTGTCCCCATCAGACAGGATAAGGACACATGTGCCATGGTTGGGGAAACCGGTTCTCTCGACTTCTTACGCTGGGTGAGAACAGACGCACAGACTCAAGGGCCACTGCAACCTTCTGATCTCAGGGGAACTGCCCTCAGCCTGGCACCCAGGCTACACGCCACAGAGTCAAGCGTTAGGGAGACCTGAGTCTCCGATGCCACATTGAACTCTAGATTCCTCCCTCTGCCTCTAAGATTCCTGAAATGTGGGTTAAGGTATTGCAGTCATGGATTTCATTGCTTGCAGGCCAAAGCATTGTAAGCGTGGTGGACTTATTATTGCGGTCAGTTTGAGCTGGAGCACCCTGCTGGACTGAGTTGGTGTTGTTCTAGGCATAGAAGATCCACCTGAGGATTGTTGCCAACGCAACATAAAGGAGAACGGGAGCAGAAGATGGTTGCGGGCTGTTTCCCAGGAGAAGCTCTATTGTGGCTGGTTCTCCTGAAGAGGACTTGGCGACTTCTTCAAACTTGTTGAAGAAGGAACTCGGGGCCCTGCTGTCATCGAGAATGGCTGCTATTGATTCAGAGGAGCTCTGGTCTTCAACTCTGCTGTGAGCATCGTATCCTGGTTCCCGTAAAGATTTCTTCAGCCATCATCTGCAGACGCAGACATACACGGGACAGTGCTGTAGACTCCCAGCCCTTGACTGGATCTTTCGGGTCTCCAGTGGATACACAGACATTCAGCACTCTTCCTGCAATTGGCTTATGGGTGAATGTTGTAACTTGTAAATGTCCTGTATTAAGTCTGCTCTCTTGCAAACCATTGGCTCTAGAAAGGTAACCGATATCATAAGGAAGAAACAAATTTGCCATATGGAAGTTGTGTTAGGATGAGCTAGGACTGTGGAGAGGAGTGTGCAGAGCCTCTCCACAGAGAGGGAATGAGGAGCAGAGGAATTCCCAGGACTCCACGCGGCTGAGGTCTATGCACAGCTTTCCTGAGACAGGCAAGAGGGCTAGTTTTCCAGAGGAGAGGGTTAGAGCAGTCCATGCAGGAGTCTGCTAGCAGGCACTGTCCTCACAACATGGTACCCAGACCATCTTCCTGGATCTCCCAGGCACACCACACCAGAGCTTGTTGTTCCCCCAACGTCCCATGCACAGTAAGCCTCTCGAGGGCAGGAACCAAGCTCCTGAAGACCTACTAGCCTGGCCGCAGACACAGATATTTTCTTCAACCACAGAGAATCCTCCAGATTGGAAGGATAACAGTAAGAACGGATGCAACATGGGGTGGAGGGAGATAGAGGGCTTTCAGAACGAGGCACCAGAAGGGGTAAAATCAGGGTATTTATAGACATAACAAGTATCAGTAGTGGCTTGAGTATTGCCAGCACTGGGTGTCAGTGTTGAACAAAGCAGGCAGAGTCCTTCCCTGGCAGAGCTCACAGCCAAACGGAGGAGGCAAGCAATAGATGTAGTTCAAATTGTGGGAAGGAAGAGGAAACTCTGAAACAGAACAACTGGGAGTCTCAGCCGGGTTGGTGGGCAGGGAAGGCCTCGCTGACACGTGAGCTGCCACGCAAAGGATGAAAAGGAGCCAGCCCAGCACAGTGGGAGAAGAGCACTGTGGGCAGAGGGAAGGGGCAGCTGAGACCCTGAGGTGGGTGTGCCCTCGGCAGAGTCCAGCCAAGGCAGATGCAGTGGCACAGGTGCAAATGTGCACACACACACACATACACAAACAAAAGTTAAATTATAATTTTAGGCAAACAATGACTGTTCCTTTAGTATAAATATATCCTAAATATTTTATAGGATACATTTGTGCCAAAGAGTATTCATTGTTTACCTGAAATTCAAATTTAACTGTCATCCTGTATTTTACCCAGCATCCCCAGGCCCAGCTGACCAGGGCAGAGTTGAGTGTGTTAGTTACTTTTCTTGTTGCTGAGACAAAATACCCAACAATCAAAGTTAAAGGAGGAAAGTTTTATTTCAGCTCACAGTTTGTAGAGGTTTCAGTCCATAGTTGGCTGGCTCCAAGGCAGAGCAGCATGGCAGGGGAGCATTGCAGAGGAGAAACAGTTCATGGCAGGGTAGGCAGAAGGCAGCAAAGCAGGAAAGTAGCAAGCAGCTTCCTTCCCTCCTTTTATATTCCATCCAGGCTACCTGCCTCTTGGGTCATGCCACCCATGCCCAGGGTGTGGCACCCTTAATTCCAGTATCACATCCTTAATCCCAATATATCACATCCCTAATCCAGCCACCTTCAAAATGCCCACCTGTGACCACATGAGGCTTTGGGGGGGACATCTAGATATTTGGGGGGTCATAATAGTGAGCAAGAGAAAAATGGCCAAAAGAGACCAGAGGCAGGGCCAGTGCAGACCCTGCAGGGCTGGGCAAGTGTTGAATGTCGTCCGAAGTACAGCAGCAACAGAAGATTAGCAAGGACAGAGTTGACACACAGGACACAATATCAACAGAGCCCTCTGGCACGAGTTGACTACTTGGACTCTAGACCTCAACAAACTGGGTTCTGATGCTGGTTACTGATAGCCATGAGTCTCAAGTGAACTATTGAGCATGCCGTGCCTCCATTTCCTCACCTATGAAATGGGCATGAGGAAAGTGACAATGCTCTCCTCAAGGCTACTCTGTGCAAAGTACCTGGACCAGCACTGGATCAGTCTCTGCTTTGACAGTACTGCTCTTCAAACATATCACCCTGGTGCTAGACAGCAAGGCAGCAGGAGAAGGCTATAGAGTGGTCGACATAGCTCTTGAGGTGAGATGTGAGAGTGATGACAGAGTTGGGGGAGTGGCTGGGCTGGAGGCAGAGCTGCAGGACTTGGCAAGGTCTGGGGCATGGGATAGGTGGATGAGGTGGTCAGCGTGGCTGGGACAGGGATGCAGGCAGCTGTCAGAGGCGCAAGCACTGGCATCGCCCTCCCTGGACTAGGGCAGAGCTTCTCCAGGAGGCCAGACAGGATGGAGGCCAGGAGCCCTGGACAGCTGAAGGGCAGCCTTTGCTCTACAGCAGTCTCCAATGCTTGGTCTTTCCCTGCAGAGGAGGACTTGAACTCAGTGGTCACAAGGAGCTGCCATCTCTGTAGATCAATATTGGCTCTATATGCAAACTTAAAAGGAAATTACAACAATGTGAAGCAGACTTGCTTTCTATTTCTGGCACCGCGGTAACTTTAGAAAGTCCTGAAAGATTTAAGTGGTTTGTCATTTCAGGAAAAATTTCACCCCTCGTTCTGGGTGAGGCCAAGCTTGCCAAGCTTGCCAAGCTCCTGCCCAAAGCATCAGACGTTTCAGATGTGTGTTGTAGCCAAAGAGGGCACAGATGGGAAACCACAACTCACCACTTGGAACTGCCCCTCAGACCCAGGGATCCACATGGCCGGGCCTGCAGGGCCCCAGTTTTTCTCCCCACAGGCCCAGGCTCCTCCTGGACTCCAGCTGCAGCTGTTTGGCTCAGATGCAGGATCCAACAGGGGGCACCAGAGACTGCTCAGGATGGAGAACCCAGAGCAGTCACGAGCTGCAGAGGAGCTTCCAGCTCCAGAGACTAGTCCTTGGGGCAGCAAAAGATTCAGTGAGATTTTTCTCCTCTTTGGTCTTATAATAAAAAGTATAGTGAAAAATGCTTTCAAATAAAACAGCCACATCTTCTTCATCCCATGTACAGAATGTTGTAACAGCTTCCTGACTGAGGCTGAGTCCCAAATTGCAGGCTGAGTTTGACTAGTCGTGTCTGCACATTAAGGGGAGCATGCCAGGTTTCCCAGTTGTTGTTGGGGCAAATCTTCTGGGAATACAAATCTGATTGGTGTTCGTTACTTCAAAAGGCTGCAGTAGTCACTACGGCCTGCAGAAAGGGTGAAACTTGGTATCCAAGGCCCTTTACCATCAGAATCTCCTCAGACAGGCTTAACTCGCATCTGAAGGCCAAAGAGCCTTACAAACCCAGATCAGCCACTCACTGCGACCTGCATGTGTCTGCAGTATTCTCAGCGAACCTTTGTTTGCTGGGTTCGGCCCATCTGGAATGCCGTCTTTCCCTCTTCCCAAAGTCTACTGGCCCCAAAGGCCCAGTCCTCCAGGAACCCCTTTCCAGTCACCCAGCCCCAGTGGTCACCTTCCACTCAGCTTCTATAGCACCACAGAGTATCTGTGGCGTTCATCACATGGCTTTTTCAAGGCCTGAAGAATCCCTTGCCTCCTGTGCACACAGAGCTTGTCTGCCTGTCAAGACTATTAGCATCCTGAAGGCAGAGCTATTTGTGCTATTCTCCTTTCGGGAAGGGAAGTAAAACATCTATGCTGTGCTGGGAACCGTGCTGGGGATTTTCTTTTGTTCTTTCACCTAGGTCTATTAACAACTCTTTGACATAAGTCTGGCCACTTGCATCTTATAAATGGGGAAAACAAGATGCAGAGAGGTTAAGAGACTGATCCAAGGTCACACCACGGATAAATGTCAGGGCTAAGATTCAGACTTTGATCTCCCTGAATGCAAATCTACTCTTCTTTGACCTTTCTCCAGGACTTCTTTCCCAGACAGTTATATTTGCATACAGGACCCTGAAGAGAACGATGCTGAGCCCTGATGGACAAGCTTGACATTTTGTAGACATTCAATAAATATTTGTGCTCTGAATGATAAAACTGTCACAGTGGAATCTGGCATATGAAAGTAGGTAGTGGACTTGCCCTATCCCCCACCAATCTTACCTCCCAGGCGACCAGCACTTGCACCCGTCGGGGCCGGTGCAGCCACTCCACAGCTCCATGATATTCTGTCTCTTTGCTGTGTGCCTGCCTCTCTTTCCACCTCCCACCTCCAGTCTTCTCCCCTCCTGGATGACTCAGCCTTGAGTGGCTGAGGCTACCACACAGCAAAACCAGAAACGTCCATCATGTGGCCCTTGGTTTATCTTTAGAAGAATGACTGAACGGACCTCCACTGCCCAGGATGATTGTTTTGACAGGTTTTTATTGTGCATAAAATTGCATCATTGTTTTGTTTAACATTGAAAGGAGTTAAACTGCTATGAACTTAATGCGCCACCCCCAGTAAACCATTAGGTCCCTTCTGTGTTCCTGACTTTATAAGTCTGTTTCCCTCAGAGGAACATCTGTTGTATACTTAAATGACCTTAGTTCAAAGGCACGATCAACAAAAAATGTCTTAACTCCACTAGGAAGCATTCAAGGGGATCGTTTCTCTGCACTGGCTGCAGTATCAGGGGCTTCTCTGTTAACAGCTGTGTACATCTGCCCGAGCAGGCAGAGACCCCTCTCTTTCTGCACATCATTAAAGATGCTCTGGCCTGCTTTGGGGCCTCTTTCCCACTCCAACCCAGGCAAGTGAGTCTTGCCAAAGTCTCCATTTTATGGGCATTGATAGCCAGGGTTCTACTCAAATGTAATTCTTACCCCGCATGTGGAGGGGGTGTGCTGAAAGACGAGCAAGGAGTGCTTCACTAACCCTTGGAAAGAACATGAATGGGCATTAGGGATTTCGAGCAACTTGACAAACGCAGGAAAAACAGCTTGTTCTTAGCCAAACACAGAGGAATTTGAGAAGAAAAACGAGCCTGTTGCAGACAAAGATTACAAGGAGACACCATCTTGGAAGCCATAAAAATCATATTGGAAACAGAGATGGCAAGGCAGCAGGCTCTCAGGCTTTTGTGCAGATTAGCTCATCCTGATGTTATCCCATTTTACAGATGAGTCCAGGCACTGGAGCACCGCACTTGCCCCAGAGAGAGCCAGCACTGGGCCCAGCCATCCTGCTTTATAGCTAGGGTGCATGTCAGTGTTCAGGTGAAGCAGGCCACAGTGTGCAGGGATGAAGCTACTGATGGTATAGACGACAATGGGAAAGTTAGCTGATAGTTTCTCTTTAAGGTTTGCTCAGATTTTCTAGCCATATGGGTGCTCACGGACGCTGTGATGCCCGTTTGACCAAGCATCAGGAAAGTATAAAACCAACTTTCTCCAGAAGGGTGAGGAGAGATGGGTTGTCCCAGCAGAGCAAAGCTGAGCATACTCCTGGGGTCACCTTGTCCAGGCTGGCAGAGAGTTGTCATGGACACAGGGACTCGGGCTCCAGGCTCTGTCTGGCAGCCCATTTCCTAAAGGAGTTCTGTGTCTTCAGGTACATGTAAATTTTTACAAGTTGCTGAAACTTTCCTAGAAACGAGTAGGTTGCCATAAGTCTGGTTCACAGAATTAAACCTTCGTGCAGGAAATCATTGCTAAAAACAAAAGGAAAGTTGAGCTGTGCCTCGCCTTGGGAGAGGACTGTCTTACATTGTCTCCCTCTCCTTTGTAATCTTTTGCCATAATTTAAAAGGCTTTAATTATGAAAAAAGGATGCTTTTTAAATGACAATAGATTGAATTCTATTGTCATCCCTTTCAGAGACTGTTGGGTCTGTTGGACCAAAATACCGCAGCTGGTAGCAGGTGGATCCATCCGGATCTGAGGAATTGCAAAGGTTTTAATTTTGATCATTAAAATATTAGTTGAAACTGGATGTGACTCATAGCCATGCTATTCTTTTATTTGTCCACTCATTCATTCATTTGGTTGATCAAAGATGACTAAAGACAAACTGTGTTACGTCCCATAGTGTAGAAGCGAACGAGGCACCACTCTGCTTGGAAAGCCCTCACAGTGTGGCTTCAGAGGGCAGGATTGGAGTCACAGCCCAGGTGTGCAGTGCTTGGGGCTTGGTGTGGGCATTATGGAGCAGTACCAAGAAGGGTTCTTAACAGGGTCTGGGAAGCAAGAGAAGATTTAGAGAAATTTTAAAGGATTCAGATGAATGAAGAGAGACATCCAGGCAGAGTGGATGGCACGCGCAGAGGCTCAGGGTACTCAGAGGATTGTAGGTCGTGACTTGGGTCCCATGGGAGATGAAGAAAGAGGCAGGCACATCCAGATATGAAGCCAGGACCAGAGTGAGGGGAGGGAGGCTAAAGGCAGGATCTGTCCACCCATGAGACTCACTTCTCCTCCCATATTTGAAGCTTGCCTTATTGGTCCACATCGTATTAAAATTTTGATTATTTGTTCATCAAGAATTTTTGCACTAATTTTAATATTTTAAAAATATTTCTTTAAAACAGTTTGTATTTTTTGCCGAGTTTTTGGTGTTCCTTTAAGTTCCGCACCCAGGAGGGAGGGCTGCCTCCCTGGCCTCACCCTCCTACTGGAGAGATGAGGGCTGGGAAGCTGGCCGGCCGGGGCCAGCCCATCCTGTCCGCAACAGGCACCTCCAAAGACAGCAAAGCAGGGAAGTGATGCCATCCGGTGAGAGAGGGTGAGAGACAGAGAGGTGGGCAGCAGAATCCCTGCAGACAGGCCAAGTCGGAGCCAGAGAAATGGAGGAGCAGCAGACACCTGGAAGTGAAGGCCACTCTTGCTCTAGAAAAAAAGGGCTCTGCAGGGAGGGCACCCCAGCATTACTTCTCCCTACCATGCCAACAGCTCAGGAGAAACCTGTGCTGCAGTCTCTCCTGAAATCCCATCACCCAGCTTCCCTAGGTTTCCTTTGGCAAGCAGGCGGGTGGAGATTCCTGGATCCTCCAGTGCAGAGGTAGGCATAGCCACTAAAGCTGTCAGATGAGCTGGTAGCAGCTGCTAGGGGCCACGGCACTCTGGTATTCCCACCTTGAAGCTGGAACTTCCTTGCTGCCACTGCAGGGCTCTTACCCCGCTCTGTCCTCACCCCACCCCTGGCCTGGCCTTGTAGGTCCAGGGCTGCTGGGCAGGACAGGGCGATGCTCTCAGCTCAGTACATAGGCACAAAGACACATAGGCAGGCAGGTGGAAGGGCAGGAGGAGGTCTGGACCCCATTAGGGGCCATTTGCTTGTGGTATCAGACCATCAGGACCGTGGGATGGTTAACAGGCATGGCCGCGGCTGCTGGGAAGGAGCTGCTGCCTTGAAATCGCATTGATTGGCTCTAATTTCCCCTGCTCCGTGCCGGGGGCCCGAGGGCAGCCTAATGCAAGGTGGCAGCCGTGGCAGCCCAAGACAGGACGTCTCTCCTGACTCAAGAATACAGGGGCTCTATTTCTCCAACTGCTTCTTATAGATAATGTAATTTACTGCAGTGAAACTTCAGCTGATCAAGTTCTACCTCCTCCGTGAAGCCTTCATTCCCTGCCTGACCCCCGGGTGCTGGTGTCAGGAACATCTCCGTCCTTTTCCGTCTCTGCCCTGCCCTCCTATCCCACCCCTTACTGCAAGCCTCTTAGCCTCAGTTTCTTCAGCTGCAAAATGGATAGGCAGGAACCCCATAGAGGATTTGAGGTGATAATGACACAGTGACTAATACTGGGGGTCCCCTGCCCTGCATAGCCCAGCACTGTCCCCTCACCCCCTACTAGGCTTGAGGCCAGCACTTCTCCGAAGCTACTAGAGAGGAAGGAATCTGGTTTTCTCCTCTGAGCAATGCCCCCTTCCCTACTCTGCTCCAGAAAAGAACCCAGACCTCCAGGACAGCCCTGTAGTTTCCACTAGGCATTCCCCAGCCGTGTACTCCCAAGGGAAGGTGGAGATTAAAACCCAGGGCTGGCCCGGAATGACCTAGCAGGTGTTGGCACTCCCGCAGGGCAGGGGTGGGGTGGGCCAGGCTTCCAAGGCATTTGTAGCTGGGAACCTGGGGGCAAAGTTCTCCCTCTACACCTATTGCTCACTTTCCTGCTCACTGCCCACTACTCTTCTGCTCCCCTATCAAGGCCCAGGCTCCTGGCTTCTCTCTTCAGCCATTTCTCTAGCTGCCCTTTCCTTGTCTTCTCCTTTCCCCTTTTATTTAATAATTCTCATCAAATAGTCAATAAATACATTTAAGTGCCTGCTATGTGCCAAGGGCTATGCTAACCACGAGGCAGAAAAGTGTGGGCCAGGATCCAGGATTTCCTAGATGTCCTCTTGCTTTCTGTCATGTTCTATCTTCCCTTGGGGTCTCTCTTGGGCTAAGAGGAAGGTGAGAGTTGCCCTATAACCACAGAAGGGGGAAGACAAATCTGGGCTCTTGAAGGAACACCCTTTCCACTCTCTCTCCAGCTGTAGCCCAACTCTGGTTTGCCTGGCATGCAGAGGCCTTCCTCCCCACTATCCTCCATGGGCTATTTCTGCCTCCATACGGTTGCAGAATGAATGAGGAGGACAGCACCTCCTTTCTCAGCAACCCCAACATGGGAATGGGACAGAAATGCCAGAAAGGCACAGGAGAGGAGTGAGGGGCAAGGTCACCACCAAGTCAGGCCCATAAAGTGCTGCATCCTCCGCTGGCCTGGCCAGCAGCCCCCAGCTATTTCAAAGGGCTTGATAAACAGCTTGGCAGCTCCATCTCTCCCACAGCTGGCAGCATGGCAGCGCAGGCTGGGAAAGGCTGCCTGCTGGCCGGCCAGCAGCAGCACTGAGGGTAAGGTGCTCTTTGCTGGGTCAAGGTGCTCCGGGCTCCTTTCTGGGCCCCAGAACTGGCTGCCTTCTGACAGCCAAGCAGCTTCAATCCCTGCCTGCCCTGCGGGGCACATCTGTTCACAGTTGGAGGTCAGTGCCCATCTGAGAAGTGCAGTGGTTGTGAGTGAGGCCACATGCACTCAGACCCCACATATGCGTGCTTGGGCTTGCGTGCACCCAGCACAAATGTGCACACATGCCATGCTGTGCAGATGGCTGCAGAGACACAGTCACCCACACGTATCCACTAGTTCCCATGTATACCCAGACCCAGTCCATGCACATACACTCCCGTCACTGGGAATACGCTCACTCTAGGAATTACACAGCCAAGTGAATTGGAAGGGGCCAAAGGAGCTCTTTCAACTGGGAAAAAAAAAATACAGGCTAAGGAGATTCTGGAATAGCTTTAAAAGAAGAAAAAAGAAAAATGGAAGGAGCTAGCCAACATCTTAGTGTTCCTGATGCTATCGATAGGACCAGGCTAGGTGCTCAGCCCTGTTCCTTGGAGAGTCCTTCCCCTCTGGGGCACCCTAGCCACGGTATGGGGCCTGGCCTGGGCCAGAAATGCCAGCGGGCAGGTGAGCTAAATCCTCCCCTGAGCCTTCCACACAGGGACTTCTCCAGGGCCTGAACCGAGCTCATGCCGGCTGCTGTTTTCCTGTCTTGAAGACTGTGGAGTATGGCAGCCTCACATACGTATGGCTTTTGGGGCTAGACTGCCCAGGTTCAAATCCTGGCCAGGGGGTTACTTGAGATGACTCAAACCTGTGAGACTCAGTTTATTCTTCTCTAAAATGAATGTGATAATCCCATTTTATAAGCCTCTTGTAAATGTTCAATAAGATAATACCAGGATCTAATAAAAGCTCAACCAGAGTTGCAAGCCCTACAATTAACTCTGATAAAATGAATTTTGAGGTACCCTTGGTTCCGCAGCCAGGCTCTTCCTGTTCCCCCAGAGGGTGGGAAGGGAAAGGGGTTGAGGCAGTGGTTTTAGGATGTGGTCCTTGAAACAGCAGCATCAGCATCCCCCTGGACCCAGTAAGAAATGTGGGCTCTGGACTCTACCCAGACCATCAGAAAGTCTTAGGCAGAGCCCATGCTGTGCTATGTGTTTTCACAAGCCCAGCAGAGGACCCTGATGCACACTCAAGTGTGAGAAGCGGTGGTGAGGGCCAGTGCACGCCGCTGAGGCAGTGAGTCCCCAGTCTACCTTGCCCTGGCTGCCGCCCAGAAATACCTACTGCCATGCTTTGGGGGAACCCTGCACGCTAGCCTGCAGGCCTCAGCACTCTGTACTCCTCCTGAGACGCCTGCCCCCTGCTGTCTGCACCGCCCTTCTCCTCGGAGCTGCCAGCAGCCAGGCCTCCCCCAGCCGGCCCTGCCTCCAGCACGTGCAGCCCAACCTCTCTCCCGCACTTAGCAGAATCCAGCTGGGCCAGGCCCAGCCCTAGTGGGAGACGCAGGCACTTGACTTCAAAGCCTTGTCAGAGTGAGCCTGGTTTGCAGTGGAGGTCAAAGATAAACCGAGGAACACTTAGGCCAGAAAGTGGGAGAGGGAGGGGAGGTGGCTGAGGAGTGCACAGCAGGAGGAAAGGGGACCAAAGGACAAGGAGCTGCCTGCACCCACGGAACCAGGCAACCTGAGAGAGCGGCGGCCCCAGCTGGGCCCCACCCTGCCCCCCACATCTCCTCAAAAGTTTACACTGCATTTATGCAGTCCTGATCCCTTGTATTTCTTCTCAAGGGTGACACCTGGTCTGAGCCGGGAGGCTTACCTGCTTTTACCTACAGCGACTGGGTGGAGGTAACATAGCAGGGAGAAGGCAGAGTCTAGGTGGGAGCCAGGTGCCCAGTACAGGTGTTGCTGTGTCAACTGCACGGAGCTGCCTCTGCCACTTCCTACACATACCTCTCCTGAGCAAGATCCCCACTAACCCACAGTGTAGTGGCCACATCTGTACCCCAGGGGCCTCCTTCCCGCCACACTGCGGGAGCGCCCTGAGGGACACCCCACGGAAGAAGGTCTCAGGCTCCACTCTACCCCAGGACAGGGGAAAGAGTAGCGAGGGAAATAGTCCACTAAGACCAACCCCTAAGCGCAGCATGGGTGAGACATGCTGCAGGGGAGCTTCTCTGGACTCTGGGCTTACCAGAGTCACCACAAGAAATAGGGCTGCCCCCCGAGTACTGATGAGGAGGAAGGTGGGCACAATGAGCATGACGCCAGTGTGGGCTAAACATGTCCATATGTGTGATCTTATTTTACTCTCCAAGTCTTCTTTTAAAGCAGGCATTAATCTCTCCCTCTCACAAAGAAGGTAAGGCTGTGTGGGGCCCTTGGGTCACAGTTAGAGAGCAGCCGGGCTGGGATCGAAGCCAGCCCAACTCCAAAGGCGCAGCCTCATTCATCTGCTGAGGTCGAGGAGCCACGGAGCGGCCTCTGTGGGCAGCAGCTGTGATCCCTCCCACCTGCTCTGCTGTGTCCTGGGTGTGGGGAGGACCCTGTGCCTGCACTGCCCTTGGAGGCTCCCTGGAAACACTTGGCTCTTTGGTCACCCACAAGCCCGTGCACGGCTGCCGTATCCAAGATAAGCCAGGGAGGAAAGGCCATTATCATGATGGCTCCTGTTTTCAGATGGGGAAAGTGGGGTTTGGGTAGGCGAATGGTTTAGGTTTGCCCCATGGTAAGTAAGGAAGCCTGAAGCTGGTGCCCAGAGTGCAGGCGTCCCTAATATGTGAACAGGGCAGGGGTTCTAGGGGAAGTAGGGGCATGCTTTTATGTCTGGGGTATTTAGCAATGCTGCTTTAAATTAACTGTACCCTTCACAGTGCAAAGCACAGAGACTAACACATGCCTGTCCTCTCCCCAGAGGGAACCACTATTGTGAGATAGCCAGATCTCTTTCTAGGGTTTTTCTATGCACTAACAGACACCCACAAGCACCTCTACACTAGATGGTATTTACAGAAATGTTTCCTACTATGCGTGTTGTGCCATCCCTTGCTTTTTTCGCTATTTCATTATTTTTTGGGCTGCACAGGTTTTCCAAGAATGGAAGTCAAATGGTTAGTTTACTCACAGGGCCCAGCCCTGACCCATAGCCAGGTCCTAGCCATCTGTGGACTGGTGGGACAGCAGCTGGCCTGGCACTGGGCAGGCTGTCCCAGCCTCAGGCAAGACCAGAGGCTCAGGCTTCCCTTGGGGTGAAGCTGGCGCTGGCATCCTCCTCCTCTCCGTCCTGCTAGGACACTGGCGCTGGCCTGAGTCTCTGCCTTCCAGTTCCACAGACCTTTGTCGGGGCATCTGAGACTTTGCATGCTGCCCTTTCTGGGAGTGTTGGCCTCCTAAGAGGAAGCAGTGCCTTTACTCAGATAACAATGCCAAATGGGAGCTCAAGGCATGATGGTAGCTGAGTGGCACGGATGTGCAGGGCACAGTGGCCTTCCCACATCAAGTGGCTCCACAGAGGGTACCTGAGCTTCCTGCCTTCGTGATGTGCAGCCTGTACTCTTGCCCTGTGTGAGGACAACCACCGCCTGCTGGAAGGGCTGAACAGTCTGCATGGGGACCCTGAAAGCCCACCCCAGTTTGGCCCAGCTCCTGGCAGGCATCCTGGCCCGCTGGCTCCCACAGGAGGCCCTGTATTCTCCTCTCCAGGGGAGGGCTTGGATCAAGGGCTTCCAGCTGCAGGCCCCAGGCTCACCTCTCTGCCTTCCTCCCCCTCCGCTCTAGGCTCCCACACAATTTCCCTGACCCTAAAGCGCCCTGCAGCTGCCCGTCTGCTCCTGGACCCCTCCCCCAGCCTGGAATTCCCTTCCATCAGGCCTGTGGAAGCTCTACCTGTGTCGCCTTCTGAGGAGAATAGTCCCAGCTGCCACCGCTCTCCCCTCTGAAGCACCTCTGGCAAGAATGCTGGCTGCGACAGTCACCACACACTGCCTGCCGAGCTCCCTGCCAGCCCAGCTCCAGTCAGCCACACTGGAAGGCACATTCCCTAAGGTCAGGGACTGCACCTCATGCCTACCACCCCAAAGTCCTGGTTGGTTTCCCGTGGTTTCTTGGCCAGGTGGCTACAGCCCCGGGTGCACCCCAACTCCTTTAGCAGGGAGAAGCTCCTTCTCCAATCACAGGAAGCCGAGTGCCACAGTTCAGGCCTGTCTTGATCACAGCAGGGAAAGGACATGCAGCTGCTTACTCTCGGTTCTTTCTCTGGCTCTTGATACTCATCCAACGAACATTTGCAGAGTAACAACTATGTGACAAACATGCTGGTCCTGTGATCAGTAATTTCATGGGGCTTGCAATCTAGCAGGGAGACCCAGGGTATCCTGACAGAGGGAAGGAAGCCGTGAAAGAGTGTGAGTGTGTGTGTGTGTGTGTCTGTGTATGTGGTGTGCATGGACAGGGGTTGGGGAGTCTCTGAGAGCACAGCAGAGAGTGAAGAAGGTGTCTTAGAGGAGGTGAAGCTTGAGCTGAGTTTTTCAGGCTGAATAGAAATTTCCCAGGAAGAGAGAGATGGAAGGACGTTGTAGGCAAGGGGACAACATGAGCAAAGTCACAATGATCACGTGGAGTAGGCCCACATGGGGAGCCTCCTTACACCCTGACACTGCCCATGCCAGTGGTGACTGTCTCCCCTGACTCCTCAGGGCGGGGCCTAGCAGGGACCAGCACGGGCCTGGCCTGAGAACACTGCCCAGGAGGATCTGCCATGCTGGACTGATCCAAGGAGTCCTGGCTGCCTGCTGTTGCTGAGGGCAGGCTCCTGCAAGGAGTGCGGTGAGGCTCTGTCACCTCTGGGGCCTTCTCTGCATCCAAGCATCTCTGTGCTCAGGATGGCTCTTCCCAGGGAATAGCAGGCCACATTTCTAGGCCAGGGTGCCCACGGCGTGGCTCCATCTGGAGACTCGGGCCTGTGGCAGAAAGGGCAGCAGCTGGGGGCAGCAGAAGCAGCCCAGGGCTGGGTGATTCAATCTCTTTGCTCTACATTCAGCTCTTCCTCCCATGTGCTGGGTGGCAGAGTACACATCACTTTCCTTCTCTGAGCCCTAGCTCCCTGTTTTAGTTACTTTTCTCTCGTTGTTGGGACAGAATACCCAACACCCAAAGTTAGGGGAAGAAAGGTTTATTAGCTCACAGTCTGCAGGGGTTTCAGTCTATAGTCCGCTGGGTCTGAGGCAGGGCGCATGGCAGAGGCAGGGCGGACCAGCATGGCAGACCGGCAGCCCACCGGCAGCAAAGTAAAGTGAGGAATCCAAGGAATGTATGCAAATAAGCAATGCAAACAAGCAGCTAGTTAGCTTCTTCCTGTGTCTTTTATCTAGGCTACCTGCCCTTAGGACGGCCCGCACTCCCACCCTTAATTTTAGTTTCACGTCCTTGATCCCAGCAGAACCATGCCAAACTGATCAGTGGATTAATTAGTAACTGCACACTCTAGATCCAGCTATCTCTTACCACATGAGGCTTTGGGGGGACATCTAGACACAAACCATAACATTCCCTAAATCAAAACAACACCCTCTGTGATTAAAGATCATCACACTTACAATTGGGACAACTACCTGGTGCATGGAGCGGCTTTTTCTGGTTCAGTATTTTCTGATTTTAATTCCGTAGGCCATCTTAGTTTGCACTCCCCGCTTGCCCAGAAGACATTCTATGTATCCCCCTCCCCACCCCACTGTCTCAAGGTGGAGCTAGGCAGGCACAAAGCTACAGGGCCACATCTATGCTGCTCAGAATCCCTGCTGAGGACCGTCTTCCCAAGTGCACATGTGCGTGCGCGCGCGCGCACACACACACACACACACACACACGATACCTTGTGCTGAACACGAGCCCAGTGACCTCTACGGATGCTGCCATCTCACACTCCTCAGAACCAATTACAGACTAGCCAGCCAGTTCAGAGGCCAAGGTGGTCGGAAGGCCTGACCAGTCTCGGACCTGCTCGGATCAGGCCCACAGCCGAGTGTCTGTCCCAGATCTACCTGCAGGGATAGGCACATCTCCTGTCCTGACTTCCTGGGAGCCACTGCAGAGTGGAGGGTGCACACTCAAAGGCGGCAGCATCTGCAGGGTATGACCTGGCCACATTCACCAAGCAGAGACGAAAAGGGAAGGCGACCCCCTTGCTCACCTGCTGTAATCATCTGTGGCTGCAGGAGAGGGAAACTGCCTCCTACTAGAACCCTGCCTCCCAGGTTCCAGAACAGCTTCCTTTGGCAAGGCCTGGAGTGAGGGCGTGCAGTGCATGTCTTGGGAGGGAGAGCCGTGCCATCCGAGAAGGGGTGAACGGCAGAGACAGCTGCCTCCCCTCTGTTGTGGGGCCCGCGTTGAAGAGCTGTTGCACAGATAATTGGGCGACGTCCTGGTACATTAAGGAGACCCACTTCCAGATGGCATCGAGGACCTCTTAGAACAATTAGCCAAGGGAGATGACTCCACCTGCTATTTTTAGAGGGTACCACATCTGGAGGTGGTATCTTTCTGCTAGAGACGTCTGCACCCAAGGCCGGGGACTTGCCTCATCTGTGATCGACTCATCAAGATTTCTCCACCATGTTTTCTTCTCTTCAGATGACAAATCACTCTGGTGTTTCTGTGCATGAAGACTGGCCCGAGAGCAGCCTCAGACACAGCCCCCTAATTGGCAATCAGTGCTGCACTGAAGGGGAAGGAAGGGGCCTTGCGTGCTGGCTTCCTGCAGTCCCATTTTTCAGCTCTGTCCACAGGGGTGGGGTGGAGTAACAGAAAGCAGCATGGCTGGGGCACCTCTCAAGGCATATGGCTGTCTTCCGGGAAAGCAGTTGATGTGCCGTCTGGGGCTCCCAAGCAGCAGGCTGCAGATGCTGAGACCAGAGGGGCAGACACGGAATTTGGAGTCACACAGGTATGAGCTCAAATCCTAGTTGCCTGTGGCCTAGGAGAGGTGCTTCCCCCTGCATCCGCTCCCCAGCTGCAGAAGGGGAGGAGACCACCCCAGAGGAGAAGAGCTAAATGTACTGCAGAGGAGAGTGGGTTTTCACACCAGGGGCAATGCTGTTCATTCCTCTCCTAGGGATAGCTCTGCTCTTGACCCCCGTTGTCCACTGATGGCTGGCAGCCCGCGGGCCACGTCATGGGAAACCCAGTCAGGGTGGGACTTTCTTGATGGATTCCTAGTTAACATGGATGAATGTAGCACTCCTCCTCCCCCTTCTCTTTGCCCCTGGGACATGGATGTTTCAGGTATTAGAGGGAAGGAGCCCTGCCTCCCCTCCAGCTGCCTCTGTCCAGCCTTTGTTCACTGGCTTCTGGCCACTCTGTGGCTCCTGTCATCACAGCTGTGTGCATCTTCCCATCGCCTGCCTACCAAGTCCATGTGTCACTCGGTGTCCTGCCTGTTCTGATGCAAGATGTCTCCAGGTCTGCCTGCCCCGCTCTCGGCTGCCTCCCAGCCCACGTGGCCAGCACACTCCCAGATGCTTCCCCGTACCAGCCCAGGAGGTCCTTGATGTCTCTGCCTGACATTTCCTGCCTTCACCCACCACCCTCGGCCCGCTCCCCCGTGAGCCTCAACCGGCACCTCTTGTCTCCAGCTGATGCTGTCTCTGCAGTCCCCAGCTGCAGGCCCTGTCTTCTTCTGGGTCATGCTGGTGGTCTGGGCCCCACTGGGCAGTCCCAGAGGGCAGCGACTGTGCTGTCCTCCAGCCGGCTATGGTCCATGGTCCAGCCCCACGCCAGGTGTGCTCCTCTGTGGTGGGGCGGGGAATGTTTTTATGGCCTTCTTCATGGTATTCTGTAAGATTTATACAAGCAACACAGATAACGCTTCATTTCTAAATTTTAAAGACTGTCTTTCTGATTTTTCTTAAAGATAAAGAATGCAGTATTGGATAGAGAGCTGTCCCTTCAGTCCCCTTAGCACAAAGGTAAGTCTGAGAATGATTAAGTGTGGGATATTAGCTCCAACCTGCCTCAGCTCCGTATCTTGACCTTGGGTGGCTCTGTGCTCCTCTAAAGCTTCAGTGTCCTCACCTCTGAGTACTAACTAACTGTGGATCCATCACAGGACGATCCAGAAGGATAACTGTGCTCAGCATAGCACCTGCTCGGAGAATCCTCGTCCATCACTGTCGTCACCTTCGTCTTATTGTCCAGGCCAAGTCAGACAGACTCATTCCCAGGAGAACAGCTTCCCACATGCACTCCAGTGGAGCGCCCAGGAGCCTCCGTGCAGAGCACCCCATGACATCATGGTGAGAGGGGCTCCAGATCTTAGGGAACCGAAGTCCTGGGAGCAGGCAGATCTCTCTACACCACCCCACCACCAGCTGGAGCGGCTGTGGACAGGATTTGCTCTGTTGGCTCCCTGGCCCTCTATACCTTCTTCCACCCCGGTTCCCTCCAGCCCCATAACTTCTTCTACCCACCCAGGTCCCACCCCTCAACTCCCTTTCACTCCTCTAACTCCCATCTCTTTCGGGAACAAAGAGACTGGCCTCAGGTAGCCCACCTCATGTCCACCCAGAAACGCATGCTTTAGTCCAGCTAGAGAACAGCTACAAACAAGGGAGAAGGCAACAGGTGAGGCCACCACCCACCCAGGGGCATTTTGGACGTCCACGTGAGAACAGAGTCCAACACACCGAGGAGTTCTCCATAACCGTGTTCTGGAGCTTCTGCCATCCAGGCCGACTCATCTGCAGGGTGCAAGTCCAGGAGTGGCTGCTTTCCAGACCGCCAGGCAAGGGCGGTTTCCACCCTGGTCGGAGGCAGCACACTGGGGCCTCAGGACCAGCAGCCATGGCCTCCACGCCAAGGGACAATGTCAGACAGGGTGTGTGGGAGGTGCTCCCACCAGGCCGTTCCCATGGCAGGTGCGTGGCTCGGCCACTTCTGGGAGCGCAGCCTCTCCCAAGCCACGGGAGCGGGGGTCTGCTAAGTTGACAGTTCGCCTCTTGCCAGGCACCAAGTATAAAACCCCAGCAATTTCTTAGGCTTCATCAAGTATCTAATGCGATGTGCAAACTCCGGGTGATCCCTCATCTCCCCTCAAATCTCTCCATGGCCTGATACATGATATTTTACACTTAGTGGCTCACTGCTTTGACATCTCATCTTTTAGAACACACAGGCTTCTGTGAGGGGTACATGGAAAGGCAAGAAGAGTCATCGGTACCTTAATATGAATTAGTTCACCCGGCCATTCAAGAAGAACAGCTTTGAGGACAGACTACTGAAGGAACGAAGGTTGTTAAGGGGAGAGCGGAAGTGGTGACCAGGAAAAGAAAGCAGGAGGGCGTAAGAAGGCTGTTGAGATTGACTGTGTCACTCTGACCCTCATCAGCCCTGGATATAAAGATGGCTGGCTGCTCTGGCCAAGTCACCTGGCCTCTCTCTATTCCTGCTCTGCTAGGGGGACTGATTATTTGGCTCCCTTAGCCTGGATAAGACAACGAACAAGGGTGGCGGGGAAATCTGAACCCCAAAGTTATCCCTGTTTGGACCCTGCCGGTGCGCTAGTTGGGATCTTGTGCTTTGAGTGGAGGTGGCTTCTGAGTGCCTTGTGAGTGTGTCTCCTCACCCCCGCGGCCTTCCCAGTCTTCAGCCCCGTAGCTCCCACTGTGCACCCACCACGTGCCAGGCTCTTGCCTGGAGATCGTCCTCCTGTTTGCAAACAAGGAACAAGGCACAGACAGAAGAAGTCTGCCTGGGGCCACACAGCCCTGGAAGAGTCACAGCCAGGATTCTTACCCGGCTGATTACAAAGCTCCTGCCTCCACTGCTTGGCTCTGGCCACACTGGGGAGCTGTGGGTGTGGCTGGTGTCTCTGGGAGCGAGAAGAGGACTAGGGGCTCCTCCGGGGCGTGCCTGGTTCTGATTTCCTGGGGAGAACTGGTACTTTGAGTCCTCACAGAGCACAGTGTCACAGAGCACAGGAGATGTGAATGAGCTGGAGCATGTTACAGAAGTCCAGGGGCCCTGGCACTTACCCTCAGACCTGCAAAGAGAGGGCCTCCGGGAAGAGGCAGGACAGAGGACAGACCTGGCTTCAAACCGGCAGGACGGAATCCTAACCCCGGAGCTCCATGCTTGGGGGGAAGTGGCTTGACCTCTTCACTATCCCCATTTAAGGTCCTTCTTTTTGTAAAGGAAAGTGAGTATGTATTCAGTGTTCAGCCCTGTGCCCGACCTGCCCCCACCCCCTGGAGCTAACTAAGTACATGGTGATAATTTTTATCAGTTTCAGGCCGGGTCTGATTCAGCCTGTGGAGGAGAGAACCAGGGACGCAGGACCCCCTAAGGGACAGGGGGTTGGGGCTCACACACCCCTTGAGAAACGGGAACTGGGCTAGGAATCACTAAGGTCTCCCTGCCCATGTAATCTTTGAAATCTGTACATGTCCTCCTCTCATTCTAAAAAGTAAGTATCGCTCTCATTTTCTAGATGGGGAAATAAAGCAAGAGAGGTAAAATAACTTGCTAAGTATCTCATAGCGGGAAACAATAGAACTGGGATGTAAAACTAGGTCTTCCTAACAGAAATATCAGGTGTTCTCCATGACGCTCTGCTCTGATGCTCCAAAGAATTCAGAGACAACATCTAGACACCTTGATTTAGTCACATCTCTTCATCTCAGAAGCTCATAGCTGTTGGAAAAATTATCATGACGTGTATCATTGCTAGGGTTTGAATGCTGTCTGTCCCTTCTACACTCATGTTGAAACTCGATACCCATTCCTGGATAACTCACACGGCTGGAGGCTGGTGTGGCTGCTGGCTGGGCGCTCACCAAGGCTGCTGCTGAGGGGATGCTGTTTCTTCACAGCATGGGGTTGGGCCTCCAAGAGTCAATGTTCCAAGACAGACCACATGGCTGCTTACTGAGCTGTCCCCTAAAGTTCAGAACTCACTTCTGCCACACTGGGTCACCAAAACCAGCCAAGACTCAAGGAAGAGGTGACTAGATGTCACTCTCAACTGCAACAGCCAAAAAGAAGATGTGACCAACTTTAACTTACTACATGAGTCTGGGTGAAGAGGAATGTGCCAGTCTGTGTGTGTGTGTGTGTGTGTGTGTGTGTGTGTTGAGGGTGGGCAGCCGTTTATTCGTTTACTCGACCTCATCAGTATCATTTGAGAGAAAGAAGCTCCCAGTCATGGGGGAGGCACAAAGAGATGAGTGTGTTTGTTTATTCACCACTTTAACATTCATTGTCTGAGCAACTGCTGCAAGCTGCCCTGCTAGGTGCTGGGCTACCTGGGAGCCATGCTAGACAGCCCTTGTCCTCACGGAGGTAAGTCTGTTAGAGAAGACAGACATCAAACCTGCTCAGAGAGGAGCTGTGTGGAGCTGGGAGGTCTCTGGCAGCCAGGTGTGATGTTTTCTTCCTGCACAAGGTGCATTTATGCAGAAACTTGCAGTTGGCATTTGCGAAGATGGAAGGAGGAAGAAAGTGCTCTCCTGGTAGGGGAATGACCAGTGTGAAGGTTCAGGGGCAAGGAGGAGTGACGATCAGAGGGCTTCACCGACAACCTGTGTGGCACGTGCTTCTGTGTGTGTGCCTGTATACGCACCTGGCGTGTATGTCTATGTGTGTGCATGCTGGAAGTAGGTGCAGGTCTGTTTGTGTGTATGAACATGTCAACATGGTTACACAGAGAGCTCCCCCCACACCTGTCCTAAGCTGACAGAGCACTCTACTCTGCAACAGACATCTGGGAACTGTATCCTGTACCCCAAATGTCACACCTCCTGAGGAAGCCATGGCCACCCTTCTGGCATGCCACCTGAGTGCAGGAACACACTGCATGGGGCATGCAACACTGAGAACAGGAGGCAAGCTCCAGGCCCAGTCCCAGGGCCACCTGCCCTTGCCCTCTTCAGCCCACGGGGGCATCCTGGGACCCCTCACCTGCATCCACTGTTGGGGCTGAGCAGGATCCAGGCTCAGGGTGACAGTGGGACAAGGGTACCGGAAGGGCTCTGCCATTGATTGGACTGCACCGCCAGCCGGGACCTGGGCCAGCCCTTGCCCTTCTCGGGGCCTCACAGCTCTGTTATGAGAAGGGTACCCACCCTACAAGGAAGAGGCACCCTGCCCAGTGAGTCAGGCAGCTCCATCTCAAGCTCTCTGAGACCCATTCTCTAGGGTCTGTTTAGACTTAGTAGGGTCAGGGGCCGCCAGGGGATGGGAGGAGGAGGCAGAATGGGTGGGGAGATGAGCAACAAACCTGGGCCCTGAAGGGGCTCAGTCCAGCAGGTAACCTTGGCCCCAAGAGAAGGCTGTCCCACCACTCTACCTTGCCCGCTGTCCACTCCTCAGCCGCACAGCACAGAGAGAAAGAAGAGGGAAATAATGAGTAGAGCAGCAGCAACAGTCTTAAGACAGTTCTGGCCATTCTCTTTTGGCCCTCCTGTTGCTTGCGTCAACTACACACCACAGGAAAAGTTAACAGCGACTTTGATAAGAGAAATGTTTCTCTCTCACATAAAACAAGTCCAGAGGCAGGAGGTCTATTCTTGATATGGTGGCTCCACAAAGCCCACACAGACCAAGGCTCCCTCTAATTTACCGCAGCACGCCAGCTCACTCACACGGCCACACGGTGAGCTGCTCCTCCTTTCTCTGATGAGGAAGCTTATATTTCGGAAGGTCACACAGCTGGCAGATGGTGCCCAGGGGAGCCCAGAACTTCAGCTCTGCAGAAGTTCTGACCTCAGAGAAAAATATACTTAGGGCTTCTCTACGTCCTTTCTAACAGGTACAAGGAGTTCCTTTCTCAAGACTCCTAAATAAACAGTCTTTTCAGAGCCCCTGCCGTCAGTCTCAGGAGCTGCCACAGACTCCTACTCTCCTAATTCACTCAGGACTTTTTCTCCTAATTCTCCTTTCCTCCATTTCATGCCTATAACATATTAACATAAACAACGGTGCTGACAGCGGCTCAGCTCTCACGGGCTCACGCTGGAATCTGACTGATGATTTTCATCAGGGAAAAAGACTAAACAGGTTAAGATGATTAAATTTTCTTAAACCTACAGCTAAGCCTAATCAAAGCCATTTGTGTAGAGGTGTGTGCGTGTGTGCCTTCGCTGGAAGGCTGACTGGCAGTTTCTAAAGGCTGAGTGGGACTTCTGGGAGAACGGAGCTAAAATAAAGGACTTCCTGTGACTGCCAGGCGATAGCATAGCCATCTTCACCTCCCTGTCTGGACTGGTTCGCTTGTTTCCCTGAGACAGCTGATGATGGAAATGAAGCTCAGAGTGTCTACATTTCATCCTGTCTGTGTTCACTCTCCACCCAATCGAATCCTTTTATAATTAGAGCTCTCAGTATTGAACGAAAAGGGAATGTTGCGGTTTCCTAATATCCAGGAGCTGGGGGTCAGGAGCCTTTCACACAGGCTGAGCACGCGATCCTGGGCAAACACCTCGGACTCAGCTTCCCCATCTGTACATCGGGAAGGTCGGCCCTCCTCGGGCTCTCCTGTTCATCACTCAAGTCAGCGCAGGGAGCACAGCAAACGGAGTGCCACAGGAAGCAACCTCCTCCACACGTGTGATGTTCCTCGTCACACAGAGCTCAGAGGAGGATTTGCTGGTTATGTGATATGCCCGACCTCTATTCTGAAAGGGCTGAAAATAAGGGCACAGATAGGGAGTAGCTTCAATTTTCCCCATCTGGCATCTCCAAAAATCCTTTCCAATTTCTCTTCCCATTCACAAAGTTTCAGTGCACTCTGTAGCCAGGAACTAAATCCCACCTTCAGGTATTGAAAAGGCCACCCTCATCCCATTTAGAACTTCAAGCTCACCTCCAACTCCACGTCCTTTTCTCGCCCAACACTCACCTGTGCGCCCTTGCTGGGAGCCCACAGTGGGCGGAGGCACGGTCTCTTTCACACTTCCTCTCCCGAGTTTCAGGGCACTCCGGGCTGGGTGCAGAGCGGGGCTGCAGAGAGGAGACAGGTTCTACTCGTAGGTCTCTTGAGGACAACTCTGAGTGGCTGGTTGCCTCCCTATAATATCAGGCATCCCAGTGCTGACTACTCTCTGTGGGGACCTGCTCACCATATAGTACAGTCAGTTCCCAGGCTGATCCCTTGTGGTGCCCTCCTCAGCATCTCTCTGCGTGGCCCTCATCACAGCCTCTTACTACTCAGGTTCCCACTCTAGGCCTCTCCAGCCAGCCCCTTGTGTCTCCATGTTGACTATCACCGCACAGTCCAGGTGACATGTACCATAATTATTCTCACTGTCCGTGCCTCCACCACTAGCAACAAGACAGCCCACTGGTCTCTGAAGTTCAGCAATATCCTGGGAGGGGCTGGGCCAAACTTCCCTCTGACAGCCCGCTCCCAAATTCTGCAAGTACTTTCGCAGTCCAATTAACCTATTTGGAAGGAGCACCCTGTTCATTCCCCTGTGGGGTAGAGGATAAGGAAGGACACAAATATTTTGATTCCTTTCAAATACTGTATTTTTCTTTTCTTTCTTCTTTCCTTTTCTTCCGTCCTCTCTCTTTCTTTCTTTTTCTTTCTTTCTTTCTTTCTTTCTTTCTTTCTTTCTTTCTTTCTTTCTTTCTTTCTTTCTTTCTTTCTTTCTTTCACACTGGGAATTAAACCCAAGGCATTTGTACTAAGCCACTCCATCCCAGTTTTGTTTTGTTTTGTTTTGTTAATTTCAAGATGGGGTCTCAATAAACCACTGAGTTGCTTAAGCTGGGCTCAAACCTGGGATCCTCCTGCCTCAACCTCCCTGAGAGCTGGGATTACAAGCATGCACCACCACTCCTGGCTTCCGTTTTATTTTATGTTGGCTGCAGGTAGAAAATTGTGATAGACAGCCACTGGACCACTTCTTTTACCTTTTAGTAATTTGTGTGGATGTGTCTGGTCTTTGTAGTTTCAGTTTTAAGATTTCAACCAACCTCCTGAAACATTAATATTGTTTTACATAACTTTTAGGCTTTCTCCAGGATTTTCTCCATAGGAAAAAAAGCAAACTAAACCCAAAGCCAGCAGAAAGAAAATAACGATTGGAGTGAAGACAAATAAAACAGATAATACAAAAACAATAGAGAAAAACCAACAAAGCTAAAAATCATTCTTTGGAAAGATCAACGAAATTGACAAACTTTGAGTTGGATTGACAGAGAAAAAAGAGAAAAGTCTTAAAAATTAAAATCATAGATAACAGAGGAGAAATCACTACCAGCTTTACAGAAACAAAGAAGATTACAAGGAAAAACTACAACCAACCACAAATTAGGAACTTAGATGAAATGGTAAGTTCCTAGAAAAACACAAACCGCCAAAATTGACTTAAGAAGAAATAGAAAATCTGAATAGATCTATAATAATGAAAGAGAAGTCATTAAAACTTTCCACAAAAAAATGCCCAGGTTCAGATGGCTTGATTATAATTGAATTCCACCAAACATTTAAATAATAATACTAAGACTTTGCAAACTCTTCCAAAAAATGGAAGGGGAATTTCCAACTCATTTTATGAGTCCAGGATTGCCCTGATACCAAAACCAGACAAAGACATCACAATAAACTGCAGAGCAATATCTCTTATGACTATAAATGCAAAACTCCTCAACCAATACTAGAAAATTTTATCCAGGAATATACAAAAAAAGATTATATACCATAATCAAGTGAGATCCCCAAAACGAAAGATTTGTTTATCTGAAAATCAATTACAGTAATACATCATGTTGATAAAGGACAAGGGCCATATGGTCATCTCAACAGATGAAGAAAAAGCATTTAGAAGAGTGGAGAGGGCAAAGGTCCTCCAGGCAGGGGGACCAACATGAACAAAGACACAGGAGAAAGGTTTTATTCAGCGATATACAGAGAGAAAAAAAAAAAACACATTCTCAGAAAGGAGATGAGCTTCAATCTAGACAGCCTTGAATACCGTTCAAGGGATCAAAGGGGAGCCATGAGAATTTTAAGCAGAGCTTTGCCATAATGAAAGCAGCATGTTAGGAAGCTAATCTGTGCTAAATTATCCAGTGATCAATTTGTAATGCACCAATGTGACTCCAAGACACAGAGTAACAATCACCAAAATTCTCTGGATGATAAATTACAATCTAATTCACTCCCATGTTGGAAGCATATACAGTGTTTGAGGCTCTTTGTAAGAAAAAGAAAATAAAATTAGAAGTGAAAAATAGGTACGAAAGTGAGTATTTGGAATAAGAAAGTACAACGTGCCCCTGGCTACTCCAAACCACTTAATGCAAGAAGTGACATAGAGTGGCTTGGAGTGGAAAGGTGCAGGAACCTGACCAATTAGAGTTATTAGACCTGAATTTTTACCAGCTGAACAAAACAGGACCAGGAGAACATACTGTGTGGACCTTGGAAAGACCTCTACCCAGGAGGGACCGTGGAATCAAGTCTCCTCAGCCTCACGGTGACTCTGTTCTGCAGTTGTTGAAGCCAGAGTGTCTAGGTTAATCACAGCCAAGCGTTAGCACCTCTTTCCCACCGTGCTGTCAGCAACATCAAGTTGATAGCTTAAGACTGGCCACAGTTGGGGTATAGTATGTACAGTATACAAGTTGGCAAATGCTACAAACTCATGCTTCCTCCCCTCCGAGAAAGCCAGTTGTTAAACATCTGCCGGCACACCACTGACTCCATTTCCACTTAGGGCGAAGTGCAGTGCCAGTTGTGGTCCTTGGCACAAAGTTCCTGTCATTGGCCATCACAGCTGGGATATTCTATGCAGAGGTCTAAGTCATCAGATGCATATGGGAGCAGGAGAGGCCCCCAGAGCAGTGATCTCAGAGCCCTCCGTCTGCGCACTGTCCATTCTCCTTAGCCTGCCCCCTCCACTCTCACCTTCTCTCCCCGCCCCAAAGCAGTCCTGCCACCCTCTCTGAGTAGACAAGATGAGAATCCTCCTAACCAGGATGAACGTGAGCTTGGGTCCTTTTTGTGGGCCTAGCAGGAGCCAGCAGACAGGATCGCAGAGGAAGGCAGCCCTCCGCGCCTCTTCTTGAAGTGCTGGCTAGCTTTAGAGTCCTCTAGGTCAACAACTGTAAAGATGAGGCAGCACCCTGATCCATCTCACCACCCGCTGGCCCCATGCCCGAGGAGTATGTATCTCCTGATCACTGTCGTGCTAACTTAAGCCCTCTCAGAGCGGTGAGGCCCTAAGTCTCTGCACAGCACCCACACTGCTTCTCATCTGCTCCGCACACACTGGGATTCTCTACCCTTTCTCTGGGCCAGTGGGCCCATTTCATAGAGAAATTAAGGCTCAGAAATCACAAGTCACACTGAGGTGTGTCTGACCCCAGTGCCCATCACCTTTTCATTCTGCTATGTTGCTTGTTGAACAGGTATGCGCTCTGTGTCCTGCCAGCATCGAGCCAGGTCCCTATGCAGAATGAATCGCCAGCCCTCCTCACAAGATTCAGAGTGACCCAGAATTTCCAGAGTAGCCATTCCTCACCTTAGATCTGTGGGGGTGAACAGATGGAAGACCAGGCAAGATAAAGGCAGGGAGGAGAAGGAGTTGGGCGGGAACAGCTCAGGGCATCAGGGACAGGGCCATGAGAATATAAATAAATGAATGGTACCACGTGGCCCATACCCCATTCCTGCCCATCCCTGGAGAGGGTCACATCTAGTGTGTGAGCCCTTAGCAGTCAGTGTTACAGGAGCCTCTGAGCACACCTGCCGGGCTCTGCATGAGACCTTTCAGGAGTAAGCCCTGGATACCAACAGTTGTTTAGGGATCACATTTTGAATCTAAAGATATAAGCTCAAATCCTAGCTCCACTACCGACTAACCACAAGACCAAGAGATCTCCTGCCCTTTCTGAGCCCTATAAAATGCGGACAACAGAAGGACCCACCAAGGGCATTAAGGGAGGTAATGCACACTAAGTGCTTAACTCCTAGCACATGGAAATCACGCATAGCACTTATTGCTGTTTTGGGCTAAGATTACACCTTATCTGACGAATGTTTGCAACTGGATGAATGGGAGCCCTTGCCCAAAGTTATCCAAACCAAGGATGAGAGGACAGCTCACCTACTGGGATTGCGTTTAGGCACAAATACTTAGAGGCACATAGGTGCATCATCCCAGCTCAACCATTTGTGAACTAGAGAAGACAACTTAACTCCTGTCTACTTAAGCGTCCCATTTGCAAAGTGGGGACAACGATAGCACTTAACCAACAAGACAGACATGAAGATACATAGATATGATAGATACGTGAAATGAAGTAGTATTTGTGACGATCCGAGAGCAGCGCCAGACACATTTCAAGCACCGTTCAGTGTCAACTCTTTCCACTTATCCAGGCCTCAGCCTGTGGCCCTCTGCCTCGACGGCACTGGGCCCCAGACTGACTCGCCCCGGGAGCTCTAGTGCTGGCCACACTGCCCCACGCAGAAGGTCTCCCACAGCTGCCAGGCCTCCATCATCCATCCCGCTGGCCCCTCCGCTCACCCTGCTCAGAACTCACCCTGCTCAGATTTCCAATTATTTGTCCTGTTTTGAATTCAAGTGGGATATTAACGGCCAGTCTGGCTTTATTAATGGCAGCGTCTTTAGTGTCACCGACTTTCTCACTCACTCCTCGCTCTCAAGGCAAGAAGCTGTTTCCTTTAATTAAGCCCCGTGCTAAGTGCCGAGCAGGTGAGGCGAGTCTGGAGCGGCTTTTGTTCTGGGATTTAGGCGCTTTCTCATGGGTTGGGTTTGCAGAGAGTGCATTGGTGCCTTTGAAGTCTGACATCCGTCCCCACAATCAGGGAAGAGGGACGGTGCAGAATGCCGGGCCGGGAGGATGCAGCCCAGCTCCGGCTCCAGCCAGCCTCTCTACCTGTACATGGGATGAGGCGCATGAGGTTGCCTCCGCCACCCTCCACTGCCCCCGGCCCTGACACTGGGCATCCACTAAGGACTGGACAGTCGGCGCAGCACGACAGCCGGGAAGAGCTCTCCTGCAGGCTCACTGATGGGGACAGAAGCCAGACACCTAAAAACCTCTGTGCCATAGAGAAAATAGCCTCTCAGTGTAGAGGATCCATCTGAGGATTTGGGAGCAGAAGATAGGCGCCAGCTGTTTCCCAGGAGAAGCTCTGTTGTGCCTGGTTCTCCCAAAGGGAACTCAGCTGTTTCGCTGCAGAAGGAGCTCGGGGCCTTGCTATTGTCGGGGATGGATGCTGCTCACTTCAGGGAGGTTCTGGTCTTCATCTCTGCTGCAAGCATTGTATCCTGGTTCCAGTATAGACTTCTTCAGCCTTTTAGTGCAGACATGGATGTACATGGGACAGCGCCACGGACTCCCAGCCCTTGATTGAATCTTTCGGATCTCTAGTACACAGATCGACATTCTGCACTGTTCCTGCATTTGTCTTGTGTGAATGCTGTAACTTGTAAATGTCTTGTATGAAATCTGCTCTCTTGCAAACCATTAACTCTAGAAAAGTAACTAATACACAGCCCAAACTTGGGCATCACTCACCCTGTTGTGTTCGCCTCAGTCAGTGGTACAGTAAGTCCCTAACTTACAAATATTCAAGTTGCAAACTTTCACAGGTGTACTGGACAAGACTCACTTGATTGGGTGTGAACGAATCTGACTTATGAATGTTCTCCTGGAATGGGACTTGCTGTAAACATATGAGCCCCAACTGACTTCTTCATAAAATAAGCTAGCGGTAACCACCTCCCAGGAGATGAGACATGGGAGACATCCACAGTGCCAACCCTATCACTGTTAGGATCTTACTGCAACAAGCTTGCTATCTGAAGGCTACTTCTCGCCAACCTCCAGTGCCTGCTTGGTCATGAGTAGCTCTACATGCTTGCTGCTGATCACAGGCTCTAGGCATCTGTCTGTACCTTGTCAGGAATGGATGCACATATCCATCAGCGCATGCATTTTGTGCTATTGAAAAGATGAACTATACGTGTCTGTATTTCCATCTAGGTCCTGCTTCGTACTCTCCCTCTGCCCCAGGAGTGGAGGAGGAGACAGGCTCAGTCAACAGTAGGCACTTGGTGACTGAAACGGTTGCATTCAGCTCGATCACTGAAGTTGCCAAGCAGACTCATCTGGGCGAGACAAACTTGCATTTGGCTCAGAGCTTTCAGTCTTACTAAGCCAGAAAAGTAAGAGCGAACACAGAATTATTTGCTATAAATATGTGAGTACACAAAACGCTGAGGCTCAAGCCCCAGCCCCGTGCCTGCCATGCACAAATACCCAGCAACTGTCATAAAACTTGTTGATGCCACAAAGGCCCTGGATAATGAACACACCAAGGTGGTGTGACTGTCTCAAGCATCTGCACGCGCATGCCTGTCTCACTGCGAGGTTGGAAAGCCCCATCCTTTTCTGGCTGCTCCGAGTGCCCACACGTGTCCCTCAGCAATCACTGTGCTGTTCTGGCTCATCTTTCAGCTGAGTGGGATGCTGCGGGGTGAGCAAGGAGAGAGAGAGCCAGGAGACCTCTTTCGGCCCTGGCCAGCAGCTTTGGCATCTCCTTCCCAGAGGTCTGGAGCAAGGGGCCTCCGTGCTCTTCACCCAGCCGTGTCACACTCCCCTGGGGCCCTTCTATCCCTCCCCACAAGAATCCCTGCCCGCCTTCCTCATCTTGCGTCTGCTCCGCCCCCCAGGCTGCCCAGAGCCCTGCAGTCCCCACAGTGCCCCACAGTGCAGGCTACTGCAGCCGTGGTTCTTCTGAGTCCCCTCCCTACCGGACTGTGGGCTCCTGCAGGCCGGATCACCCTCCCTTCTTTTCCAAGCCGCAGCATCCAGCAAGGAAGCCAACCCAAAGCACACATCAGGAAAGGCTAGGAAGTTGGCTCTAGTCAGAGACGCCCAAATTATGTCCAGAGATTTATTTAAAAAAATAGTCCGGCAGGCTGGGAATACATAGTGGTAGAGGGCTTGCCTGGCACGCACAAGGCCCTGAATTCAACCCTTGTCACCAAAAAGATATGTTTTTGTAGTCTCTAAATTTCAGTTCTAAAAGTGTCTACCCCTTACTCTTGGACACCAGTCCTGTACCCAACTGTGAACATGAGAACTACTGGTCCCGGTGTGAAAGATCAAAACTGAACTTAAACTGGCTGAGACAAATGAAAGCGGGACCGGCTAGGCTAAAATATTCATGGACGGCCTCTTCTTGGACTCAGGTGCCTAACTGTAGAGCTGGGACTCTGTTCCTCCACTCCATTTCTCAGATATCAGCTTCCCTTTGAAGAAAGCTCCCCCAAGAAGTGACCAGGTAGCCACCAGAAACTCCAGGTTTTGATTCTCCCAATTCAGCAATTCCAGGGGAAAGAATTCACCTCTCTAGGGCAGCACTCCGGAGGAGGCCTCCACTGGCCCAGTGTGTGCCCATCTCTGAAGCAATCAGTGTGGCCCGAGGGAGAGTGCTCTGATTGGCCAGCTCTAGGTCACATGCTCACCCCTGGTCACAGAGGGCGGAGAGGAGCATGATCATCCCTAACCAGAACGACCACAGGGTTCTGAGCCTGGCTGCTTCTTCCAGAAGAAGGGGACAGACACAGGACAGGAAAATGCAGCTAAAATTCACCAGAGCTCTTCTATTAAATAAGGTGAGAAAAATCAGCATGAGAGCATCTAGCAGCCTTCAGGAGATAACACATCAGCTACTAAGAGCTCAAGCAAGTGGCTGTCTAGGAAAAGCCAGCTCTAGGTCCTTGACGCCAAATGGTGTGTCACAGACTCTTAGGGCTGTCAGAGGTACAGAGAGGAAGGCTTCCTGGAAGAGGGGGTGGGGCCTGAGCAAAAGGGTGGATGCGGTTCTGGGCTGCACACATGGACACAAGGGGAATGGAGCAGCCCTCCATGTCATACTGCCAGAGCACAGAGCTGTCGCCATGCTGGGGGCAGGACAGGGAGGGAGCCAGGAGAGCCTCTCCCCTCCGAGGGGCCAGGCTCCACCCCCCAGGACCTGAGCCAGCAAGATCAAAATCTAATTTACTCATTAGGCGTGTTTCTTCTGTACAAATCAAATCACGAGCTATTTTCCACATCGTAAATATTGTTTTAAACTCTTGCTCGTGGGCAATTAGATTACAAGCATCGCCTGGTAAGCTATGCGCCAGCACATTTGGCGGGTCTCTGGCTGCTTTGTGAGCAGTTCCCTTTTAAAACGTTTCCCAATGATTTTTAAAGGACTTTGAAATCTTCTCCCTAGTGATGCATGAGGGGCCCTTGTCTGGGGCCATTAATCTCCCTAACAGCCCAAGAGAGACTTGCCTCATCTCTGTTCTTTTGCAAATGGCCCAGCCAGCCCTGCACCCCCTCCTCATATTTCTCCCTGTAGCTCTGATGGTCTTTGGTGGACAGCTAGGCTTCCTCGCTTCCTCTGCCTCTGTGCTAATTAGAGACCCAGGAAAGCCCATAGCCTGAGCAGCTGCCCTCAGAAGGCCTGCATCCCGGTGCCCAGGTCTGGACTCGTTTGGGGCACATTATTCCGTCTATCCTCCCTGGCCCGGGTTTTGATTTTGACCTTGGCAGAAAAGGGTTAATTCTTGCCTCAGGAGAATGGGCCCCTATTCTCCTGTTCTGGCCTTTCTGGGCCTTCTGTCATCTTCTTCCATTCCCAGAAAGACTTTGTTCTTGATGCTTCCCCCAAAATGTTCCCTTCCCTGACAAGGAAGCCTTTTGCTCCTTGCCTTCTGCCTGCCCGCCCTAGCACACCTCGGGCCAGGAGTGTCAGCTGTTCCGCAAAACCCACAAACCCTACCTGGCCTGGCCAAGCACCAGGGCCGCCTCTTCCAGCAGGGGCTTCATGACTTCCTTATCCTCCGCTGTCTGTCTCTTCTCTAGGCTTCTACCTTACCGGATGTTCTCTAGTCCCTGATGAAAACTGTGAACAACTTTGACCAAGTGCCTATTGCGTGTCAAGTTGTACACACTATTTCTTTCCATCCTCTCAATAGTCTTGCAAGATAAATATTATTATTCCCATTTTTCAGGTGCAGACGCTACAACTCGGAGAGGTAAACTGATATTTCAGGGTCACGGGCTTGTCATACTTGAGCCAGATTTTAAGATTTTCCCCCCTAAAAAGTATGATCCTGCTGGGTGTGGTGGCACACACCTGTACTCCTAGCACTTGGGAGGCTGAGACAGGGGGATTGCCGCGAGTTCAAGGCCAGCCCAGGGTACACAATGAGTTCAAGGCTAGCCTGAACTACATAGTGAGACCCTGTCTCAAAACAAAACAAAACAAAACAAAACAAAACAAAAAAGAATGATCCTGTATTGAGTTTCTATAGGGAGCATGCATTATTTATTCCCGTAGCAGCCCCCTGTAAAGTAAGCAGTGCTCTCCCTATTTTATAGAAAAAGAAACAGAGGCCAAGAGCAGAGGCATATCACATCTTCCTTCCATCTGCAGGGAATGATGTTAGCCTTGCCCTGAAAGGAAAGCAAGTCAGCCTTTGGGGGCCTCCAGGGAGCTAGGAGAGCAACAGGGGACTTCTTCCGCCCCGTGCAGCATGGCGTCTCGCTCTACAAGCCGGGACCCCTCTGTGTGCTTACGGTTTGGGGCCTCCTTGCAGTGCAAACAGCCTGCTCCCCAAGACCTGACTCTGGCCACTCTGCAGATTTCGGCTGCAGCTCCTTCCAGTGCACCGAGCTTTGGCCTACACTGAAGGGCACTGGGCGATACCTCCTCACGAAAGGTCCTACTGATGTAGTTGAGGGATACTGCTGAGGACATCATCCATCACGTCTCATCCTCATAACACTGACCTCTTGCAACAGTCCTCAGTCCCAACACAAAGAGCACCTGTTTCTTCTAAACTGGTAGGTTTTTAAGATTGTGGATGTTATGAATTCTATATTCAATCACAGAACGACATAAGGACCTTCTTGCCTGCTCCCTGACTCCAGCCGAGACCTCTCTCCTGGATTTCAGACCCATCTCCCGTTTCCCACTTGACATGTCTGGTGGGTGGTTGACGAATGCCCCAAAGTCAGAAATACCGAACAGAAACCATGATCTCTCCCCCACCTCTCTCTCCCTTTATCTTTCTCTCCACATTTGGTCTACCATCAAATCACACCATCCAGATTTTCACCAGCTTCTCCCAGGCCCCCTGTTCTCCCACTTGGGGGTCCTCTTCGCTGGTCTCCTGCTCTTCCTGGCCCCTGAGTCTATCCCTAACATGGGAGCCAGGGTAGAAACATAAACCAAATAATACCACTCCTCCGCTCAACCTTCCCTCGGTTTCCAGGTACCCAGCATAAGAGCGAAATCTCCTCTGTGACCCACAGATCCTCTATAATTTCACCCTGTGCCCGTCTCTCTCTTCTCAGCTTTGACTCCTCTCCTTCCATCACTCCATTCCAGCCAAACCTGCCATTCTTGACAGCTCTCTTCGGGGCCTTTGCACTGGCTGTTCCACCTGTAGACACTCTTTCCCGACCATCCACCTGCTAGTTTCCTCAGTCGCCCCATATTACTCAGAAACTACCTTACCTCCTCTCTGCGGTCATGTGATTTTCAGCAAGGATGCAAGGACCATTCACTGGGGGAAAAAGTCAGTCTTTTCAACAAGTGAAGTCGGGAACGATGAATATCCACATGCCAAAGAACAAAGTGGGAACCTTAACTACTGCCATATACAAAAATTAAAACTCTTAAGAGAGAACATGGGGAAAGACCTTCATGATATGGGGCTTGGCAATGATTTCTCACATATGATACCAAAAAAACAGGCCACCAAAGACAGACTAATTGGGCTTCACTGAAATTTAAAACTTTCGTGCATCAAAGAACAACATTAAGAGAATGAAAAGACGACCTATGGAAGGGAAGAAAATATTTGTAAATTATATATCTATTTTTTTTGTGGTGTCAGGGATTGAACTCAGGACCTTGTGCTTGTGAGGCAATCACTCTAACCACTGAGCTAAATCCCCAGCTAAATTATACATCTAATAAAGGATTAATATCCAGAATAAAGAACTCCTAGAAACAAAAAACAAGCAAACAGCACAATTAGAAAATAGGTAAGAGACTTAAATAGCCATGACCCCACAAAGATACTCAAGTGATATATGCACATGAAATAGCATGTGAAAAGAAATAGCACTAATCATTAGGGAAATGCAAACTAGGACCCACATGAGATTTCAAACCATTAGAATGAGTACTATTGAAAAGACAAAAACAAGTGTTGGCAAAGATATGATGAATGAAACTATTGTGCTTTCCTGGTAAGAATGTAAAATAATGATTAAACATTGAATTACCATATGATCCAGCAATTCTGTTGCAGGGTATATACAAAAGAATTGAAAGCAGGGATTCTAATGATATTTATATAACGAATGATGCTTGTAGTAGCATAGTAGATGTTCATCACAGCTGAAAGGTGCAAACAGCCCAAATATCCATTGTCAGATGGATGGATTTACAACAAAACACATTCGATCTATGCATACAATGGAATATTATTCGGTCTTCAAAAGGAAGGAAATTCTGACACATACTGCAATATGGATAAACCTGGAAGACACTATGTTATGAAATAAGCTAAAACAACAAATATTGTATGATTCCACTGTTTTATGGTACTCAGAGTAGCCTTATATGAAGTATGTAGGTAGTATATCATGACATTTATATGCGGTGTAAAGTAATCAACTTCATAGAGACAGAAAGTATCACAGTGGTTACCCATAGCTGGGAGGAGGGAAAATAGTGAGTTCCTACTTAATGTGCACAGAATTTCAGTGTAGGTTGATTAAAACGTTCTAGAGATGGATGGCTGTGATGTGTGCTCAACAATGTGAATGTACTTAATACTGCTGAACTATATACTTAAAATTATTAAAATGGTAAGTTTTATGTTGTGTGTATTTTACCAAAATAAAAATTTTTAAAAAATTTTAAAATTATCTTTTCAGTGAAGCTTTCCCTGGATATTCTCTCTGAAATTCCAACTCTTACACATTAGCCATTTCACATCCCCTTTCTTCACATTATTTTTTCTTCGTGCCTACTCTTATCTCACATATTAGTATATTTACTTTGTTTTTTGTTCACTGCTGTCTCCCCTATTACCATCAAAAAATACTAGAATGTAAACTCGACGAGGGCAGAGATTTTTGTCTTTTCCGGCTGCATCATCAGAAGGTAGATCAGTGCCGGACAGAACATACCTTTCTGTGGGCTGAATGTAAAGCACCAAGGTTGTGGGCCAGGGGGTGAGAAAAAGAAGCAGCAGCTTCAGGCATCTCTAGGGAACTCACGATTCCCAAGAGGAGCTCTGACCCTGGAGGGGGCGGGGACTCCGGAGGTACTTCAAGGTTTTCCCACCCCAGCCACCCGCCCTCCCGCACCGCCTAGGGAGCTGCTCTATTAGATTATGATTTTGGCCTCCAGAAGGGCAAGGAGTTCATGGGAAAGAAGCTCATCAGAGCCCAAAGGGAAGCCAGGAAGTATCCCAGCTCCTGCTGCAAACACTTCCCCATCTCCTGGGGAAGGTAGCTGATGAGAGTGCCCCCAGCAGGGGCAACTGATAGGCCAGGCTCCAGGGCAGCAAGCCAGTTGAAAGCATTTACTGGGAGCCCACTGTGTGCCCAGTCCCTGGCTGCAGGTATGAGACTAGGGAGAGAATTGTTCTACTCCTAGGAGTTGTACTAGAGCAAACACACATGCACACACATCCATGCACACACGGTGGTACAAGTAAACAGTCTGGCACTATCTCTTCCCCTTTTCATGGGTTCTTAGCTCCATTTATGCAGCCAGGGAATTACTTATTCTGGCCTCATCTCAGCCAGGTCCACACCTGTTCCCAGGTAAGTGTACCATGCTGGTCATTCACACTTTAGTATGACATTAACTTGAATGTTCTTCTTGTTCAAGGGATTTGCCATCTAATATTCATCTCTAGCTTTGTCTCCTAAGAAATGAATCTGAGGCTCTAGGTGTGGTGGGGGAAGGACCATGTGGAGAGTTCCTGTGGTCCCTGGCTCCCTCTGCATGCTGATGCAGTCCCAGAGGGCCTGAAGAGGTGATCATGGTGGGCTGAGAGTCTGCTGGGTGGGCTCATTCTTTGGGGACTATAAGCTCAGCTGATGAGACCCAAGACACACAAGAAAAAGGTCATGTTTTCCTTCCAGTGACCAAGCACTCATGCACGGAGCCTCCTTGTGCCATCCCTGGGCAAGGCACTTGGGACAACGATGCATCAGATGTCGTCCCCACCTTCACAGAACACACAGAGAGGCCACTACCAGAAGGGGCTGAAGGAGGTTGGGGATGCTAGTGAATGAGAACCTTGCTCAGGAGGCTAAAGAACCAGAATGCACAACATCTAGGCTGGGTCCTGACTGTGTGAAGACAATTCAGCAGGTGCAGAGATGAAGGAAGAGAAATTACAACCCAAGGGATGACACAACCAGGTTTCTGTGGCCACTTTAGGAGCAGTGAATGTAGTGGCTGCAAGTCCACCATGCTGGGGTTGGGAGAACATCAAGACTGAAGAGATTGTGGGCTGGATTATGGGGATCTTGGGGTCACTGTGAGCATCTGGGCTCTTTTGTAGTCTGGATTCTTAGCAAGGTTATGATATGGTCAGACATAAGATTTAGAAGATTCTTCTGACTGCTTTGTGCAGAATGGACGGAGAGGAACAGGGGCAGGAAACTAGCACTCACTGGTTAAGTTAGAAAGTTACTGAGTCATCCAGAGGATAAACCAGGGTGGCCCAGATTTATGTGACACCAGAAGTTGGGATTTTCCCAGGAGAAACCACATGTGGAGAGGAAAGGGTGAGGAATGGCAAGGATGTGCCTGGGAAGGCTGGGCAGATGGCAGCCCAGTGCCTGTGCGTAGCAGGAGGAAGAAGCGATACAAACTCCTTCTCAAGTGTTGAGGTGACGGTCTGCTGGACATCCAGGTAGAGACCTATGAAATTCTGGAGCTCAGAAAGGAGGCTGAGCTGAAACTATGGGATTTGAAGCCATCCGTACTTAGCGAGTAACTGAAACCACGACCAGTGATGCCACCTAGAAAAGGTGTAGTTCAGGGAGCACCCCAGAGAATGTCAGCATTGGACAAGGGCTGGGCAGAGAAGACTGAGCAGCCAGGAAGACGAGCCCTAAGAGTGAAGAAGCTAGATAGCCAGCCTCCGGGGTGATCACTGAGCTACTCAGCAACCATGTTCGTGAGCCTCTGATGGCAGAATCGTCTCCCCACTTAGGGAGCTCAGGTCACCTCTGTAACTTTCCTTTGGTCAGAGATCCCCACGAAGCCAGCGAGAAAGGAGAGGCCCTGCATGGTGTGTTCCCTCTGTCCTTCATCTCAGCCGGTTCATCCTATTGGTGCCGGGAGCCAGCACGGGTTGTGGAGTCAGACACACAGGGCCTGAATCTCATCTCAGTAAGCTCTGTGACCCTTGACAACTTACTTCTCTGAGCCCTAGTACTCTCATCAAGAAGTGGGAACAACAGTTATATCTCAGGGTTGTTAGGAAGGAAGATCAAGAATTATATATGTAAAAAGCACCAAGCAGAGCTCCTGGCACATAGTAGAGGATTCATATCCGCCATTCTCTCTTTGAAGAAATAGCCATCAAGTGCCTTCTATGTTTCTAGACACCAGGAATAGAAAGACGAATAGTGCATGATTCTCTCTCTTGGCGGAGGAGATGACAGGTAACAGACAGTGGCCGTGCAGGCACCTCAGTGCCCTGGAGCTGGAGCATGGTGGGCCCTGGACTTTTCCCTGGCTCAGATCTCACCAGTCAGTTAGTATGGTCGAGAGCACCAACACAGCCTCTCTGAACTCCAGGCTCATCTGTAAGATGGAGGTACTGTGATGGCACCTGCCAGATGTTCCTTACCAGGAAGACATTCACAGGGAGGAGGGGTGGTTGACGTGTCCAAATTCAAGACATTTATTTCCATGGCTGCTGGGAACTTTGAAAAGAAGCAGAAGTGGAAGCCAGAGGTAAGAGAGACAATTAGGGGGGAAAGCAAGCAATCTAGCAAGAGAACAAGCCAAGATTGCTGCCCTCTGGCTCCCACGGCCTCTGCTGCCCTATCACGATGAAGGGGAGCTGTGGAGGACTTCTCAAACCAAAAGGGAAAACAGGCACATTCTTGAGATTAGCGGAGGCAAACACGAGCCACGGAGCCTCATGTTCCCATGGACCCAGCCCGAGCTACCCCAGGAGAGGGCAGGGCAGCGGGTGGAAGGAGGCCAGGGGCTCTGAAGAAACCACACCTGTGAAAGGCACCCCCTCCCCGCCGCCCTGGCTCCAGGGACCACACTTCTGGCTTTCATCCTGTTTCCCACGGCCCAGGCTCAGAACACAGCTGGACTCTGCAGACACTTGCCAATAGCTGGACTCCCTCAGCCACCAACACCTGTCTAGGTCTACCAAGAGCCAGAGCCTGCATCAGGCCCAGGGGACACAGAAAGAATGAACAGCAGCCCTGCCACAGCCCTGGAGTCCCCGGATGAGTCCCTGTGTGCCCTGTGAAGAGGGCTGAATGGACCAGTACAGTCCGTACTGAGAAGGCTTCAGGGACCTGGGGTCGGGGGAGCCCTGAGGCATGCATCCCAACAGGTGCAGACCCCAGACCCCAGGTCACCAGGTGATCTGTGGAGATCATGACCAGGGCTCCACAGTGGACCCACAGGTCAGGCCACCTGGGCTCTCCAGAGATGTGGCCTGAAGCGTAGAGGCTTGACCCTGACTCCTGTCAGCTCTGCAGACCCCAGCAGTGCCTGGATCACAAAAACCTCAGACTGTCCTACGCTTTACTCTACAAGAGGTGCAAAGGCTTCCCCAGCACCCCCTCAGCACAGTTACACAGGCCCTACTCCAAAGGACAGAGTTCCTTGGGTTAGACTTCACCTACAAGAGTGTGTTTTCTCTGCCGCACAAGCGGCCTCCTCCAGTGTCTCTAGTTCTGGCAAGGCTATCGTTTGATCTGTTCTGGAAGGAGAAGCCAGAAAGCTCTGACACCCGGGCAAGTCCCCCTGCTATTCCTTTTCTCTCAGGCTGGTCCCTCTTTTTTCCTCTTCCCTTTTTCCCTCACCAGCACTCGCTGCTTCTTCACTGGTCCGCACTGACCCCTCGGGACTGCAGGAAAGAGACAAAGGGCTGACTTAGTCCTGGTTAGAAGGGGACATTATCCTGGGCGGCTGGAATGGGGGACAGACTACAAAGACCAAGGGGCAGGCGAGGCTCCTTGGGGAGCAGCCTTGTGCCCACAGGAAGGGTAGGCTGGGCAGCTGGAAGCACACACTGGAGGCAGCAGTGACCAAGGCAGGAGCTGTTGAGGAGCAATGGAGGAACAGGGGTACATGCCCCTTGGCTGCAGCGAGAGCAGAGGAACTGAGGGGCTTTGCGTTTGCCTCCCCTGGACCAGGAAGCCAGGACTTAGGCCTTGAGTTCTGGGTAACCTCCTTCCTGAGGACTTTAGAGTCTCAGATTAGGAAGAATGAAGAGAGAAGTTACCTAGAATCACTGTAAATTAGGCTCGTTTTTAGACCCTACATCCATGGACACAGAAAGTAGGGAGAAGCGAAAGAGAAAGAAGCAGGAAGGAGGGAAGTGAAAGAAATAGGGAAGAAGACTAGAAGGAGGAGGGAAAGACCTAAAGGGGTCGGGGGAGTAAATCCTGGGACAGATACATGGGTGAGGAACCATGCCCGCTGGTACACAAAGCTCTGCAAGAGACAGGACTCTGAACAGGGTGGGCACGGGGCATCCAGACTTCGAGCACTAAGTCCTGTGTCCTTGCCAGCTGCAGAGAAGGTGGCCAAACTTGCTGTGGAGGGCTGGGACTGAGTTGATAGACTAGCCAGGGCTGTTGTCCTTTAACAGATCAGGCTTGCAGGTCTGCCTGGCCACGGGGCTGCAAACAGGAAGCCCTGCCCCCAGGAGCTTTGAGCTTCGGCATCTACAACGCAGGCTCCTGCTCCTCTCAGGGGAGGGAGAAGAGCTCCACTCGCAGTGACCTTTCACGGTCCTCACACTTGGTAGATCCATGTACTGTTGCTTGATCCCGCCAGTCACTGGGTTGCAATTCTGTGCAGTTCTTTCTAATTATTAATACAAATTTTTAAACATAAACTTATTTTCAAAATAATAGTTCCTAGAGATTGTAACAAAATGGCACATCGAAGATAAGCGTCTGACTGTCCCTCCACAAATGACCAAGTGAAAAACAAACCAAAAAACAAACTTCGGAGCAGGAGAAAATGTGAAGTTACAGGAGTGACCAGAAATCAAGAGGAATGCTTGAAAAGCACCACACAGCTGGGACTGAGCTGATGAAGTGACATTCATCAAAGCCCCTCACCCAGGGACCACTGTGAGATATATCCCAACCTGGGGGGGGGGGTGCTAAGCAAAGAGGTAGCTAGAACAAGGAGTAGAAAGAAGTGACCATCAGGATCGTAGTGACATGTGGGACAGCCACACACATAAATCTCTTTCCCTCATCCTTTCTACTAAGCATCAGATTGTAATAAACTTGCCTCCACACTGAAGCCAGAGCTTAGACCAGAGAAGTCTAAGGTGAGACCTGGAATTCTCACCTGTGCTACAGCGTACCAACTCCACACGTGTCTGTTCCCAAACTCGCTTCAATTTGTCCCTCTGTAAAGAAATTACGAGAAGCAGGTTGAGGAACATACAGTAAATAGACAGTGGAGTATTTCCAGACCAGTACACAGGGAGTCTTGAAAACGAAAGTATACACCAAAGAATCACGATATGTGAAAGAAAGGTATCACACTAAAAAATAACAGGAAGGGAAACAGGAAATAAGCTGAAAGCAACTTTAAAACTATACTAATGTCCTCAGAGGAATAAGTATATCATGTTCACGAAACAAGAAAAACAAGCAATCAAATGCCCTGAAAAAGAAAACTACAGTTGCCAAAATTTAAAAAATCAATTAAACGTACTTAATCCCAGAAAGTGAAAGGCTGAAAGGTAAATCAGTGTGATAAAAGATTATGGTAATTTCTTCAAGATTTTGGGCAAAAGACTAAATGACCAGAAAGCATAAAAAAAAAAATTAGAGATATGAAGACTTAGAAATCACAGTATCTATCTACCCAGGAGGAATTTAGGAGAAATAACAGAGAAAAGTAAGGGAGGAGTAGAGTTACAGAGGGAGTAGAAGATAGGAGCATCCTTCTAAGAAGGCAAAATTAACACGGGTCCAGGCTTATTCTCTGGAACCAGCCGTGGTGTCACCCTACAAGTGAAGAGGGGTAGCAGGCCCACAAACCAATACATGAACTCTGAGATAACTCCATCACCCCAAAGCAAAAGAGGGTGCTTCCATAGAGACGTGTGTGTTGCGAAGAGAATGGGAAATGGCAGCTCAGAGCATAAGAGGACCAGCACTGTGGATGGGAAACAGAAAAGGGGAGGGGTTTGCCCTTTTAGCTCTTCCACACTGCTCTGGGAATAACACGGCTTTCCCTTGACTTCTGTGAGCTGGAAAGGTAACAGCCAGGTGATATCAAGAAGGCTCTCAAAAATAAAAAAGGCTCTAGTTAATAGTAGGTAAAAACACATTGGATGAGTCCTGCCTACTAGCAGATAGTCCCCCACTACCTGCTATAGCCTTCTGGCTAGCTGGCTGCAGGTGAGGGAGTCAGGCTTGAAAAGTAGCAATGCCAGGTAGGGATAAAGGTTACAGCCCTAGAGGCCCCTGTGCCCGAGGCACATTCATCCCTTCTCCCCTTTCGTAGACACATAAGGAGGAGAGGCAGAAGCCTTTCTCCACAGCTACACCTCTGAGTCAGGTAGCTAATACCCCAGGGTGTCTCTAAGGACAAATACCGAGGCATCTTAAGAATGTCACTGCCATAAGAAAAGACAGACTGAACAATATCCACCAGGGGAAACAGAACTAATGGGAACAGAAAATAACTTAAAAAAATAGGTGTATGAAATTTCCTCAAAGATATGCTGAAGATCTTGGAAAGAAAAAACAGGAATCAGAAGTCACAAAGAGACAAATGAAAATCCTGTGAATGAAACATAGTAATTGGAATAAAGAACTTGCAGACAGGTGGAATAGCACAATGGACAGAGCTGAAGAAAGTATCCGTACACACCATGATCAGATTGAGGCACGATCCCAGATGGCATCAGGAAAAGATGGACAAACAGGAAGAAAAGCACAGAGATTCAGAAGACAGAAGAACAAACCTAACTCACAGAATGAGTGAGCTGCAGGAAACAGAGACAAAAACAAACAGAGGAAGAAATACATGAAGAACCAATGTCAGAATTTCTTGGGATTCGAGGGATAAAATCTCAGAGGGAACAACTGGAAAAATGAAATGATGTTAATAAGAAAAAATATATTTTATTGGGCTAGGGATTTAGCTCAGCGGTTAGAGTGCTTGTCTTTCAAGCACAAGGCCCTGAGTTCGATCCCCAGCACCAAATATATATATATATATATTTTATCAAAATGAATTTTTTAAAAGTTAATATATTCCACACATTTATGGTATAAGGGAGAAAATTACATGGTTATGTCACTAGGTGCAAAATATCCACAACCTAATTATTCAAGATAGAAACCTGTTTTGATAGAAGTTATCAGAAAACTAAGAAAAGACAGAACTTCTTTGTCTTGACATAGCAGTAGATTAGAGCATGAAGTAAACATCATAGTGAATAGAAAACCTCTAGGCTTGTTCTCTATAATACCAGAACCAATTAATAATGTTTGCTATCACTGCCTTACCTAGGTTTGACCTTGTACTAGCAGCTCTGGCATAACAGAATAAAATGAGACAGAAATAAGAGATAAACATAGGAAGGGAAAAATCAAAACTCTCATTATTTGTAGATAATTATATTATTTACATAGAAAATACATTTAGAGAAATGACAGAAATAGTAAGAGGGCTTAGTAAGGTTACTAGAAATGCCAATTTCCAAAAATCAGTACTATTTTTTATAGCAGCAACAACCACCTAAATTATAATAGAAAACAAGATGATACTCATAATAGCAGCAAAAAAAAGTACATAGGAATTGTCTTGACAATGTATCAACAAAGAATATCTATCTAGGACAATTAGGACAGGCCAGTGGTTAGACTGAGAGGAGATATTTGTGATAATACCAGAATTTTATAGAATTCTTGCAAATCAAGGAGAGCAGCTCAAGCAAGAGAAACTTCAAACACTAACAATTTTATGAAGAGATTCTCAGTCACACTAGCAATTTTTAAAAATATCTAGTAAGATACAATTTTGCAGTCATTAGAGTAGTAAAAATTATAAAGCTTAAGAATGACAATAATGATGGTATATACATGAGCAGAAATCTTGTTTCCACATCAGTTCATGTGTGGACTGCTAGAGTAATTCTGGAGAACTATCTGGAAGCAATTAGTGAAATTCGGGATGTATGTATCCCATGACCCATCAGTTCCATTCCTGATACTGCTCCAGAGAAACTGGTACAGGCTTCATAAATTAACATGATAAGCCTGCCTACCACAGGGCGCTGCTTCTCACAGCAGGGAATGGAAGGAAACAACCAAAGAGTTATTCACTAAGAAGCTGGATAAATAAAACAGATGTAATTTGCAGACAGCAAAAGGAATCATATTTTGAGACACATATAAAACATGGATTTTGTTTAGAAATACTGTGTTGAGTGACAAGAAAAGATGAAAAAGAATGAGTCTGCACCTTATCGTTTACATAAATCTAAAACATACACATGCAAACACACAATGACTATAAATATTTCAGAGGTCTATCCTTCCAAAAGCCCTAGGCAAGAAAAACTAACAATCAATAAACAAATATTAAAATTAAAAGAGGGAGTTTAGCAAGTTGTCAGATATAATACTACGGCCTTACTATTTATGTCCCTTCAAAATGTGTATATTGAAATTATCAATCCTTGGAAACAGTCCTGAGAAGTGGGGTCTTTGGAAAATGATTATGTCTTGAAACTACATGGGAATATCTAAAGATGTTGATACATCCCCCAAATAATCCAAAATGTCCTATAATCACAATTACAATTTCAAAAGGGGTTTTTAAATAGCTTAATAAATTTAAAGGAAATGCATAGGGAAAAATAAAGGACCATAATAAACTATTTTGAAATTGTAGTTATTAAGACTCATTACAAAACTAAAACAATACAAAATAGTCTACTACTGTTTTGGACAGTCAAACTGCAGTCTAAGACAGAAAAATGGATATTAGTCATGAAGATGGAGCTCAGAGACCTGCCCTTCTCTATAAGAGAATTTGATACAGATAAAGGTGACATCACAAATTAATGCAGAGATGGTGGCCTCTTTAGAAAATTGTCTAGGGAAATGGCTTACTCTGAGGAAAAATTTAAAGAAGATTTTTATCTACTATAATGCTAATGTACAGAGATGGGATTCAAATGGATTAAAGCCTTAAGAGTAATGTTTAAAACTAAAGTTCTTAATAGGTAATAAATCTCTATATCCTAGAGATATAAAAAGCTTCTTAAATAAAACCCCAAAAGCATACATCATAAACAAGAATAAAAAACAGATAAATAAAATAAAAGATGAATTTGATTGAATAAAATTTGAGGACTTCTCTTCACTGAAAAACATTATAGGCAAAATTAGAGGCAGACGATTAGAATAAAATGTTTAGAATGAATTACCTTAACAAGGGCCTAATTTTTATAAGAATCTCCTTTAAAATCAACAACAACCATGAAAAACCCCAGAAAACCGAACATAAAAATATGGGGAGATGATACGAGCAGGTAATCCCAAAGAGAAAGTCGACATAGCTGTAGTGTTCAGTGATTACAAAAATGCAAATTAAAACAGTAAAAGAGACGCCTGCATTCTTACTAGATTGGAAAACAGTAAAAACTGGACAATAGAAACGTTAACTGAATGTTAGAATGTAGAGACCTCTATTCGCTGGTGGTAGAAGTGTGCAATGATGTACACTTGGGGGAGGGATCTGGCAGTAGTTAAACTAAGAAAAACTAACCGATGATTCAGAAATAGCGCTCCTGGATAAATTGTCAAGAAAATCCCACATAAGTCCACATGGGGGCGTGTGTGAGGCTGTTCATAATCATCTTTGAAGTAGAAGGAATGGAGGCAACCTAAACCTAGGTGTTTTGAGTAGGGGCTGGAGTGCTGTGCAGCCAATAAACAATTGGCTGCTGGTTCCACATCTAAGGACTGCATGTTCACAGAGCCACAGGGACAGGTCTTTAAAAACAAGCATCAGGGGAAAAGGATAAAAAACAAGCTCTCTAGCAAAACTCCATGTGTGTAAATTGAAAATACCTTGACAAATTAATAACACTACACATAAGAACATGAAGAAATACTCAGACATACGGAGAAAAGGTGAAAGAGTTGAGAAAACAAAGTGGAATAAATAAAACAAGAGACAATACCTGGATGGGCAAATAATGATAATGTTTATGAACTGAGGAGTTTGATAAACCCAACTCTCTGCACCTGAGGCCTAGAAAAGGGAAAAAAGAAAGGAGTGGGGAGAAAGAGAGAGGGAGGGAGGAAGAGAGAGAGAAGAAAGAAAGAAAGAAAGAAAGAAAGAAAGAAAGAAAGAAAGAAAGAAAACAGACACATGGTACCTGGCAAGGATACATATCAAAAGCTTTTGAAAAGGCACCATTGGAGAGAGGAAGAATGGAAATGCAAGTTAGTGATATGAAAGAAAAAAATGGTAAAATTAAATGGGAGAAGTTATAGATAGAGCCATGGCAAGGAGGCTCTGAGTTAAAGATGATGATAAACCCTACACTAGAAGTTCAAAGAAAGCAAAAACTATAGAAATAGTAAAAAACAATTTCCCAAAATGTAACCCTAAAGTCTTTCAAAGATGCTGTTAATTCTAGACAAGTATAGAATAATATCTTTATATGTTGACAATAAAAATTTACTGGCAACCAAAGATAAAAATAGAACTAAGTATCAATACAACAAAGAGCAAGATAAAAACACTAGAAAGACAAGGAAAAAATACTGTAAGTGAAAACTTAAAACAAGATGGCAGGAATGAGTTGATATATTTCAGAAATTAAAAAATAATGTAATAAATTAAAATGTCCTTGTAAAAAGTCAACAAGTCTCAGATTAGGTTAAAAAATAAAAAGCTATCTAAGGAATGAAAAAATAGTACTCTCTCTTACCTCCCCCAACATACCCAGCCCCAAAGGAAGAAAATGTCAAGGACAATAAACATACTCAGCTCCATAGAAATGCAAACCAAATCAACAAACAATTTTTGTTTTTCACTTGTCAGATACGCAGATGTTTTAAAGTGACAAGGAAGAGGAGAGAGGGAAGTGGCTCCCTCTCATATGCAATGTGATCAAAAACTAAGGTGAATATTTACTTTTTAAAAATGTATTATAGTAAAAGACATATTGCTATTCAACTTCCTCAAAATACTTCTCCTTGATTAAAAAACACACTTATCTCATCTTTCTTCCCACTGTCTGAAGCAGTTCTGGAAGGCTTCTTTTGTGAGTGTCTTTAGTTGCCCTGTTATGCTGCCCAATATCCTGCATTGATTCAAAACATTCACCTTTCACAGTCATTTTGCTTTGGGGAAGAGACAGAAGTCACACAGTGCCTGATCCATTACACAAGACACACTGTAATGTTTTTTATGAACCTGTCTTTCCATTGGATAGCACCTGGCAGCAGCATTTACCATATTTTTAAATAACACTTCTTAAAGACACTCTTATATGAGACATTTATTTTATGTCGCTAGAAATGGCAGCATGTAAATGGTATATGGGAGCAGGTAGCCCCTGGAAGAATCTAGTAAGGCTGCAAATATCCATATTCAACAATTCAGAGATTCCATATAGTAATATATACTTGAGAGAAACTCTCAAATATTATCAAGGTTGTGGAATGGTACAGCCAGTCTGGAGAAACATCTGTTAATACTTAGACTTGTGCAATGATATACTTTTCAGCATTGTTTGTAATGGTAGAAAATGAGATATTAGCTAAACACCCATCAGTAAATAAATACAAACTGGGCATGGCAGCACACGCCTGTAATCCCAGCATTCTGGGAGCTAAAATAGGAGGGTGTCAAGTTCAAGTCCAGCCCGGGCAACTTAGCAAGACCCTGTCTCAGAATAAAAATGGCCTGCGGATGTAGCTCAGTGTGAGGGCCCTGGGTTCAATCTCCAGAAAGGAAGGAAGGAGGGAAGGAAAGAAAGAAAGAGAGAGAAAGGCAGAGAAAGAGAAAGAAAAAAGAAGAACAAAAGAACTTTTCAATTCATTGTGCAATAAAAGTTTATGTTTCTAATGATGTACCTTCGGTGCTGATGAAAGATGAGAGAATCAGGTGTTTATTAGCTGCATGTACAACTACTAGGGAAAAAATTGAAAGTATAAAACATTTGATATTCATATTCTTTCAAATCCAGACAAATAATTATGTGTAATCTTTACAGTACATAGTGATTAAAATCTATACAGCAAACTTCACTCAAATAGCAAAAAATTAAAACAACTTAAAAATTTAAAAGTATGAGATATCTCTAAAATAGCACATTAAAAGAGACAAATGGGGACTTTTGTTCTGAAAAGTACATTAATATTTATACACCTAACACAAAGCTTAAAAGTACCTAATGCAAAAACAGAAACTGAAAGGAGAATTAGACAAGTCTATGACCAAAATGGGAGTTGAAATAGCAATTCACGTAGAAAAATATAAGTAAAGGCATAGATAATTAACAGATATTCCCTAATAGCTATATAAAGAACTAACTCAATACTTAAAAACCTAATGCTCATTTTTCCCCAAACATAACTCAAACCATTTGGGAAAACTGATCATGCTACAGAAAAATTTTTCAAAATTCCAAACATTAAAAATCATATAGCTCTCACTCACAGGTTTACTAGTGACTGGAAAGGCAAAGTAAAGAAAAACAGGAAGGTAGATGAGAAGCGAGGAGAAACAGTTGTAATGTCATCTAACAAGGGTGCCTGCGGGTCCCCAGGAGAAGGGCTGGTTCTGTGCACAAAGTCATTCTTCCTCCTCCAAGTCCTCTCTGAGCACCTACTTGGGGCTGGGGTGCAACTACAGACCTCGGAGTCCCTTCTCTCGGGGAGTCCATGGTTCTGGAATAGGAGAAGAAGGCAATGCCGGCAGGTACAGTACCAAGAAAGTAGCCCCTATTCATGGGGCCGAAGACAGAGAAACTATCTAGAGAGTCTGTTTTCATCCCCACGTGCAACACCAAAATAAATACCAGGTGCTTGCCCGAACACTGCCTCCTTGGTTCTTACTTAAAATCCAAATGATTAAGTAAGAATGGTTCTTACTTAAAATCCACTCAGAGGAGTGGAAGGCAGAAAGGTTCCCAAACTCACGATGAAAGTAAAATTTTCTAAGGGAGTCAGACAAAAAAGGGAGCTAACAGAGGAGGAGCAACAGAACCAGGCTGGAGAAAGAAGAGGGAAAAGATGTGGACAGAGTCCGGTTAGGACTGGGCAGCGCAAATCCAAGATGCCATCGTTGCCCTAGGCTGATACTATTTGGAAAGCAAGGTTAGGATAACTCAGGGTGGGGTGGATCTTAATGTGTATCTCTTCTAGCAGTGATTGTTATGTTCTTGGAGCACAATAGGGAGGCGAGAGGGAAAGGGAGAGAGAAAAGGAGGGAAGAGAAAGGAAGGAATTGATATTCCGATATGTTGATTCACATAAGGGTTTGGATCGGGCCCCATCCCATGTCCACATCCTGCTGTATCTCTCTTCCTATTAGGGAGACTTCTCTGTGAAAATGTACCTGTAATTAGCAACAATTTTTTTCCTGTTATGAATTTTTTTAGTGTTTGAAAGATGCTCTTGTTACTTTTTGACTAGTTCAATAATCCCTAACACTTCACTGTGTTCTAAGACTCTGCAGGAGATGGGAGGGGAAGAACAAGGCTTGGTGGCCCTGGGAAAGATGCTGGGCAATGTCTGCCATTAAGAAGGTAGCCCACTCCTCATTTTCATTAGCATCTACTCCATATTTGAGCATGCAGATCCCATGGCTCGGTACCTGGCTCCTCACACGGATTTGACACAGAGTAGCTGCTCGTAAGTGTTTGTTGGCAGACAGGTGGATGAAGAAGCAGCATAGATGCCAGAAACAACAGTGTCTGGCTTGGCCTAAGTACTTGGCTGCAATCTAGACCGCCTTGCTTCCCAGGAAATCTGTGACACTAAGACGTTTGACACCAAGTCCCCTCTGACTTGAGCCCTGCGAAGGACCAAAGGGTCAAGCTGATCTGGTATAAGAGCTGGCAGCAGGCTCACAGGCCCAGAGTAACGATGGGAGGCCTTCCCTCGGGGATACGTTCAGGCTCTAGGTTGGTGTAGAATTCTCTGGGTCACCAAGGCCTCAAAAGAAAGCAACGGGTAACACTAGAGGAGAGTCGAATTGAGCCATGGGTCTTTAAGTGTTTCTCCATGGTCACGTTTTTTTGATAAGGAATCACATGCTTTGATAAGGAACAGCCCCAGGAGGCACTAGGGCAATGAACTCATCTTTCTCTCTGGCTGCCTTTACAGAGGACCTGCTGTTTTCTTCTAGCGAAGCAATGTTACATACATTCGGCTGAGATGTTTCTTTCCTGACGGAGCTAAAAGCCTTATCACAGACAAGATCCATCCATCTAATTTAAGAGATGGTCAGGAGGTAGAGAATTGTTTAAATGGCAATAAAGTTATGGGAGAAACTGATTAAAGTCATACACATGTGCAGTTACAGACTGAAGTTTAAGAAAAAAAAAAACTCTCCTTGGAATAAAACCAAATGATCGCCTGGATCCTAAAGTGAAGTGATATTGTTCCAATTTTTCCTTTATCAGACAAAATGTCTTTCCACATAGCCTTTTGACATAGAGCTAATTTAAAGAAGATTTGGGAATATGATGCAGGATCAGATGCCTTTGCAAATTCCTTGCTGTTTTCATTTGAAATCTCTCATTTATGCTCAGATTTCCAATTGGAAATTTAATGACTTTTTCTTTAAGGGAAGTTGGCAAGCTGGGTTGCTTTAAATACAAATCTCCCAAAGGTAAAAGATCAGACATCATTATAAAAATAGAAAATATTCCCATTGTCCTTTTGAGATGTTTCTCCTAGAAGACGTGAGGATGTTTCTGAACAGCAGATGGGTTTTGGTAAAACAAAGTTGAAAAATATGTGAAACTCTTGACATTGGAACTACTTCCTGAACTGTGTCAAGTTTTGTGGCTGCCCAGAGTAACTGAGACTGTTCTATTTGTGGCAGTGAGCTTGCTGGAAACTGCTTCAGCAACAGAAACACTCCTCCTCTGGCTGCCGGGCGATTCTCAGTTGAACTTCAGCAAATCCTTCATCTCTGGGCCTCAGGATTCCTCTCTGCCGAACAGGAGGGCTGCATCCGTAACCTTGAGGGCTCTTCACACACGGACAGTCTCTGAATTGAAGGCTCACTAACATGTAAAATGGAGTTTACATTCAGCTCTTAAGGAACATTTTCTTCCTTTCAACTAGCAAAATATCAGATTGCTGAGTCATTCCTCAAATCAGACATGGATCATCCTGTGCAATCAAGTAACCCATTTCCACAAGCAGCCCAAACTGACCTGAAACGCTCTGCCTCTGTCCCACCCAGCCTGCAACAAGCCCAATTCAAAGAGCCAATTATGCCAGAGAATAAATAAAGAGACTCTTCTCTACAATGAAAACAAGCTCAGAATTTCTTTCTCATGTTAGGTGCACAGCCATATCTTTGCTGAAAATACAAATACGGGGTGCACCTTGCCCCCCTTTTCAAACTGAGAGAAGATCTGAGCAATTTAACCTTCCTTTGAAGCCTTCTGGGCCTAAGACCAGAGTATGTATCCAGATCCTACATCAGGGCCTGACAAAGTACACGGTAATTGTACCGAATACATGGGCTGATTACAATGGCCAATCTAGAGCCCACATAGCAGGAGTTTGGAGCTAGGATGCCGAATTTACTGAGATAATGATTTATTTCTTATTTTAATTAATTAGTTTATGATGGAATCTGGGGAGCCTTCTTCCCAAAACACCCCCAATGCCACCAGTTAGGGAGATGGATGCTGTGATGTCTGAGGACTTCCTCATAGAGGTATATAGAAGTATCCAGGAGAAAGAGGAAACAGTCCTTTCTCACAGGCACATGCCTTCTTTGTCTGATGGGTCAAGCCATGCAGACACTGCAGCTGCAGGAAGCACCAGGTCCAGGGTGTGACTCTGTGACTGTGTGTCTCTCTATGCAGTTTTCTTAGGGGGCAGCGGTATAGTGGACAGACATGGGCTGTGGAGACAAACAGAGCGGGGTTGTATCCTGGGATGTGGAACCTTATGGCTGGTACTGACAAGCCACTTACTCGCTCATCTAAAAGAAGAGAGAATCCTACTCCCTCACAGGCGTGCACTGAGGACCTCACCCATAAATGAATGCAACTTCCACCATTCATCCATTTCCTGGTTACACAGGCCTATTTTACACTGGCCCCTCCAGGCCCTGTGGCAGGCTCTGTTCACTCCCCTACAAACACAAAGAACACATTTTCTTTGTCAGCCCAAAGTAGCTGATCAAGTCCACGCCCGTGACCCCTGACCTTACCCTGGAGTAGAGTCAAGGGTAATCACACACGGAGGCACCAGGCACAGAAGCAAAGAGAGTTAGCACCGGGTAGAAAAGTCTGGGGCAAATGTTAGGACAGAACAGACAGGGCCTCAAATCGGTTTTGCCACGCAGACACCAAGATTCCTTGAGTCCTGACAGCCTTGGCCTTGTCAGACCCCACCAGTGATGACTGGGGCTGGGAGAGTCGGGTTAAATTTCCTGACCCACTTGTCCCAGCCTGACTGGGGTCATTTCTCATTCAAACCACAAGTCCTCGCTAGCCACCACGTCTGTGTGGGTATGTGTGTGTGCAGACACGCATGTGTGTGTGCAGACATGCATGTGCAGGCGCAGACACGCATACACATGTACAAACAGACGTGACAGAACGACAGCTTCTCAGCCCAAAGCTACCTTCAACCTGTTAACAAAAGGAGGAAACACAGCAAAGACAACTGAAGCGTTGTCAATTATCTGAAAACAGAAACAGAAGACCTGTGCAAATATTAGAAGCACCTTTATGAAATAAGAGCTAAAAAAATTTCAATTTAGCAAATAAAATAAGAATATAAAAAGCCATAAAATACGAAAAATACTGAAATGTTGGGCGTATATGTTTACAAAACATCCACACAGTATGACAATATCAATCACATGAGGATTTTGCTTACTTTTATTAAATACAGTAACATTAAAGTCAGTAATCACATAATCACTTTTGTGTGCTGTAGTTTCACTTTGTAAGGCACTTTCTCGTGGGGCTGCTACCCTTCTGAAGGCTCCTTCTGAACAAAGGAATATGAATTTAAGATGGATGCAATATTCTCATGAGCATTCCCATGTAAGCATGGAAGTCGGAGGCCAAAATATTATTCCTTGACTAAGCAAAACTTGGATCTTTGCGACCTACTCCAGTCTTAGGGCACTGTGTGGAAACAACATGTTTCCTCAGCAAAATCAGCTTATTTAGAGCAAACTCACCTTTTTACCCGGTCTGTGCGAGACATCAGCACACCTAGGTTTCAACATTTGCTCTGAGAAAGATGAAGAACAAGATCCTAATTTTTGGTGAACGCTTGATGTTGGAAAAATATCAGCTAGTGAGGATTATTAGCTATCTCTAGGTTGACAAGAACGCAGGATTAAGTTTCTTTAAGGCAATTACACTTTTGATGACCCCTCTGCATATAAAACATGTTAGCTAATGGGGGTGCAGAGGGCCAGACTTAAGTGTTTGATCAGGAAATCCTGCGTGAGCATATTGGATGGAAATTTGATTAGTAGCCTTAGTGACGGGCGATCAGATCCTTCGGGTCTGCACAATCAGATCTGGCAGGACTCGCCTTCTTGCCTCTTTGAAGGAGGCGAACATTTGTGCGAAATCAAGACAGTGCTGGGTCCTTGATTTTTTTTCTGGGTCCATTTCTTTAAGTTATTGCAGACTAGAGTCTGAGAAGTACCTTTTATTTTCTTTTAACAATATGTTTGCAGTTACCTTAATGTTGAAGAATAAAATAAAATCGGTCTTTCCCTGAAAATTTGAAAGAAAGGGAAATAGAGGGAAAAACACAGAGGCAGAAGGGAGCTAGGAGAAGATCATTGCAAGATTCGTGGCTGACACACAAATGCTGCTAATCATGTGGGAAGCATTGCTCCAAGGGTTTCCAAACAATTCTCACCAGGACCCCATTTTACAGAGAAGGCGATTCCTGGTACCAGGAAGTGGGTACCAGGGTATGGGTCAGGAATTGAACCTAAAAAAGCAGGCTCTTGACAACCCCACACTTCTGCCTCCTCCGTGTTACAAGTAGGAAAATTGCATCCAGAGAGAAGACCCAACTTTCCCAAGGTGGAAAGGTGGCATCCCATCAGCTATGCCTACAACCACAGGTTCCTTCCCTCACCACACAAAGTTCTTCTCTTAGGTCTCGAAATTTCATTTTCCTCCGTCAGCTGGGTCAAAGAAGACTGTGCCAGGGGCTTTACATCTAACCCTCCACAGTTTTTAAATAATCTGCAGAAATGGAGAAGATTTCTATTTTATATACAGTGATACTGTGATCACACAGCAAGAAAAAAGGGGGGATTGATCTCACATCTGTTTCATCCCAGAGTCCTTTCTCCTTTCTTTCTAAGAAAAAATAAAATAAGGCTGGGAGGAGAGGATGGATTGATGCCAGCAATATTTTGTGGCCAAACAGGAGTTAAAACACGTAATGAGTTTACACTGCAAATATGTGTTAAGGTATTTGTTTAGCATGAGGAACAGGATCCAATTTCCATGTTAGGTGTATTTAGTTAAACCAACAGGTATTTTCCACATGCAAAGCGAGACTCAGAATCAGCAAGCAGTTACAGCATGATCTGGCCCTTAAAAGATGCATTGTTCAAAAAAATAGTCTCACAAATGTACAGATGTCTCCACAGCACACATACACACACACACCCTCCCGTAGAGTCTATATCTTATTTTTCTCTTTTTTCACATGGACTGTAAGGTCCCCATGTCCCTCTTTCATTGTGAACCATAAAACACAGACATGTTTATAAAGGAAATGAAACCAAACAATCCCAAAATCTCTCGCCAGAAAAAGTGATCAACGCAGTTTCTGGCATCAGACTGACCCTGAGTCACAGAAGAGTCAATTAATTGTGATGGCCATAATGGACCGATTATTCTGGGAAATCGACGACATGACTTCAGCTCTGCAGCCTGGCAGGGGTACACACATCAAATGTACCAGCGCTCTCTGAGGAAGCGACCACGGGGCAGGGCTGCCCACCTCCCCAGCGGTTCACTGCGGACTGCGTGGCCTCAACAGGCAAATGGCATCTGTCCCTTCCTCAGCCATTCCGCCATTTAAAAAAGGTCAGTTTTCATTGTATTTTTAAAATACAGTACTATACTAAAATCAAAACAGCAGTTTGTACTTATTGCAAGGAAGAGGAGGACACATATGTACACATGTTAATCTGTGTCCAAATGAATCAAATTTGTTTTCTTCAAGTTTAAATGTTTCCCTTTCCTTTGAAAATTTTATCCATTATAAAAATAATTCACCAAAGGAGAGAAGACAAAAAAGATTTCCTACTTTGACCACCCAAAGAGAACCTCCATTAACATTAGTAGTACATTTTATTCCAGACATTTTCAGTCTGATATACAATTATAATCATTAAATCTAATCAAAATCATAATCAAAATTGCTACATAAAGTTTTGGAAAAGCACAGATTATTTTTCTGATTATAAAACTGATAGAAATCCTTACAGAAAAGTTTAGGATAAGTAAACAGAATAATACTGAGAAAAATATGAAAATTTGTGATCGCCTACCCCTCAGCAAGAAACCCTCTTACTGGGAATCCCCCGGCTCAGACCGACTCCCTTCTCCAGTGCTGGGTCCTCGGCTCCAAGACCCAGCTGTCCTGTCGCTGTGTCCTGGACAGGGGACAAGGGAGTGTCCTTATCCTAGTGCTGCAACTGTGTCTGCTCAAGTCCAGGCTGTGAGTCCCCCAGCCCTGGGGCCACACACCATCCTACAGTCTTCATCCTTTTGGCTACTTTATGTCAAAATACTCATATTTGTTTTTTTACTTATTAGCTACTATCATTTGCCAGCTACCCCCTGCAGCACCCCATTTCAAATATTACAGTCCTAATTACAACAGATCATTATTGAATGACCAAATAGGAAGGGCAGACCCCGATCACACTCGGGAGGCCCAGCCTCTTTCTTGCAAAATGGAACTCTTTTTTTTTTTTTTTTTTTTTTTTTAACACCATTCAATGATGTCACCCGTTTGCGGTTTCTCTGGGACTTTATTAAAATGTTTGTGACGGAGCCAATGTAAACCATCCTAAATCCAACACAGAGCTGAAAGGACTGATTTTAGGGAATGCAAAGATATGGATCATTGGGCCTGTCGAAGCCCCATCTTGAGCCAATTATTGGTGTCATCTTGAGCCAATTTAATCAATCCAAGAGGGATTGGGGGGTGAAAGGAGGCGCAGGCAGGGTTGCGAGTGTTGGTCAAACTTGCTGGCTCAAATGCTTGTGTCGTGAGAGATACGGAGCCCCGGCGCTCCGGATTTCAGTTGCGGCTCTCACACGCGCTTTCATCCTGGGGTACCCTATCCCACACTGCTTTCAGCCGCACTATTGGGTTTATTTGAGATCACTGAGCAGTGCTGGCCTCAGTTTGAAAGTTCAAGCCCTAGAAAGTCTTAAGGGTCACTTCTCAGTCGGGACATGGTGCCAGAGAAGCAGCCCTCACAGACATCACTGACATCTGGACCATTTAGAGGACCCGGGGAAATAGCCCTTCCAACCACCTCATCCCAGACTGGCTGGGCTCGGAGCAGTCCGAGCAGGATGCTGAGAGACAGAACCTGGCAACTAACAGCTTCCTGGAGTATTTATCATTGAGTGTTTCTTTTTTTAAAAGAAACTGGGTCTCCAGCATTACAAACCATAAAAAGGATGTTTCTCTCGCTTAAAAAAAAAAAAACTAGAAAACAAAGACCCGGAATTACCATCACTGGAAATTTGTTGATGTCAAGAGCCAAAGTAACCTCAGCTTCAAGTTGTATAGTCTGTGCCTAAAACAGGTGACACAAATGCAGGCAAGACGCAAATAGAAAATTATACATTTTCTTTGCAAACCTGCATGAAAATATTGATATATGTGGCACGCCTATTATTATTTATTAACATATTTATGTATACTTCTCCATGCTCAAAAAAGATGTAAAGAGTGGAACCACACCTGGTGTACAGGTCAGCCATCCCATCTTCTTTCCTACCTAATCCCTACAACACACACAAGCTTCAAATAACTCCTATCCCTCCCTCCCCAGGAAAGCCTTTTACATTTTTTATGCTACAAAAACGGGTCTAGGCTGCTTTATGAGTACCTTGTGTGTTTTGATAAATAAAATCCATGAATATTCTCAATCGCTTCTCCAGAACCAGCTATTTGTCTTGGATCCAGTGCTGCACAAGCCCGGCGGGGTTTGGAACGGTAAGGCGGCAGCGAGGCTAGTCACTGCCTCTCCATGGCAGCACAGGCCACAGAGCAGAATGTGGGAGGATAGCACAAGTGTTTTTGCCCCCACAGAAGGGGAGAGAAAAGCCCTCTTGAGTTTTGGGAGAGAAAAGCCCTCTTGAGTTTTGCACAGTCATCATCAGTTCACAAAAGAGGTATCCAAATCCTTAGGCCAGGAACCAAAAAATGGAAGTCTGACAAGTGGTCCCAAATTTATTCACTTTAAAGAACCCTGCCTTCCCATCACTAAATTATTTTCAGGAAACAATGGATGATGAATTCATCCCTTCCCATAATATGCAATCTGAAAGTGGTTTTGATTGAAACTGGCTTTCGTTCTATTTTAACTTATTTCCAGAGACATTGATTGCTAAATTTGTAATTTCTGTAAACCTGTTATACTTCTGGGACAATACAGGAGCTTCATTACTCCGAATGTGTTCGAAACAAATCCAGGACAAACTTTAATCACTGCAACCTCTGAGGAAGACCAGGAATGGCAGCTCTGGGATGGGCTGACTAGGTCTCCAAGTCAGTATCTCTTGAGAATGCATGAGTCTGTTTAGAAGCCAGGCTAATCCTCCCTTTCAATTACAGGAGGAAATGGATTTTAAATGAAAGATTCAAGGTAGGTCCCCCAAGTGTGAGGATCAAACGCTCTGGTGCTTTCAACAAGCAAATGCTACTGCCTGTCTCAAGGCAGAGGCCAGGGGGATTGCAGGGTTTATAAACAACACTCTGCTATTTATTGGAACTGCCCACCAGAATCCAAATCTTCCTCTTTTCAATAGCGGCCTATTTACTGCAGTTTAAACCAGAATTCTGCAGCCTTGCTGGGGTCTGCAATTTATTACTTGCTGAGAGAGCTCAGATCCAGAGTTTAAATGTCCCTAGTTGAAAGTTTATACCAGTCAGGACAGAAAATTATTCTCTCTGCCTAGGTTGAAGCACATTACTTCTTTATTGAATTAATTATGATAAGGATCATAACTTTAAACGAGGGGTGAGGTGCTGGCTTTCCGCTGGGATTGCTTGGAGCAATTTTCATCCAAGCATTTTTGTGGAGTTATTGAGTCTGGCAGGTCTGAACTTTGGAGAGGAATAACTTTCTCCAGAACTTGAAAGGGGTTGGACATTGATCCAGGCAAAGCTGTACCAGATTCTATGTCTTGAGACAGGGAAATTTGCACTGCATGCTGAACAAATAACTGTGGGGCCGGATGAAAGACAGCTTAGCAGCTCCTCATGTGGCCTCGAGCTTGGCCTTTCCCTGACAAGCCTGGCCGAGAAGGGCAAGGGACAAACAGGGACAAAAAGGTCCCCAGCAAGCCTGTCCTCCCCTACTTCCTAATCCTCCAATCCCGCCTGGGCTTCACGATTTTATAAGTAGCATGCTAGATCCGATGAGCAGAGGATGATGGAGCACTTCGAGGGACACTGGCTCCAAGGTCACAAGACGTGGGGCCGGATCCTGGTTCTGCCACTTAAAAGTGATATGACACAAAGATTGTCTCCCTTCCCACCTTTGTGTCTCACCTAGTGACTCTGGACTAATTTAAAAAGTGTGCATGTGTGTGTGTGTGTGTATGTGTGTGTGTGTGTGTGATAGCTCTCGATAGATATAGATAGATAGATAGATTGCATATAGTTTATATATAAATATTTCACATACACATATATCTATACCTGGCATTTAGTTGGGGCTTACTTAAAGGTAGTCATGATTACTGTTGTCGTCATTATCAGCAAAGTGAAAAAGTTAAGATAAACCAATGCCTACATCTTTTTGAGCTAAAATTTCCCCCAGCTCTGCCCCAGGTCCCAGGTGACTGGGCAGTGAGCATGTTGCTGCAGGCCCAGGCCTCTGTCCTGCCGGCTGAGCTGAGCTTAAGGCTGCCCCCAGCAATCTCTGAGCCTGGGGGTTTTGCTGCTGAGGCTCCCAAGTGCTGTGACTGTCATGGATGTCTCGCACGGGGACCCCAAGCCGGCAGGCCCTGCCAGGGAAGAAGGGGCATCCTTAGCACACCTTCCTGCTCAGGCAGGCAACACATTCGGGCGACTATATAATTTATCATCCAAACAAGGACACTGATGAAACAGTGAAGGGGGATACTGTTAGTAATTATTCTGGGACAACAAGCATAACCAGGGCTGTCCCAGCACCTAACAGGTGTGATCACCATTCTCAGATCACTGTAGGTCTGAGACCACACTCTCCAACCACAGAAATGTATGAGAAGATTCCATTAACGTGAGCTACCTCAACCAAGTCCACCTCTTCAAAACAGCTTCCCCAATGGCTCCTGCCTCCTCCAGGCCAGAGTGGTCTGGCAGGCCCCTGAACAGCCACACCAGCTTCCAGCCACACAAACATTACACAGAGTTTTCTACTTTCCTTCTCTGTCCCTCACGGGTGAATGATTGGGGAGAAGCGGCTGATGGAGCCCAGTGTCTAAATCACCTCTCAGGACTGAAAGAGAAGGGACCCTGGGGAGGCCCGGGAGCCAAGGCTCATCACATCTCTGAGTCCAGGGCCGTGGGTGGGCAGACTACATCCACAGCCATCCAGTGCAATCCAGCGCACTCCTGCAGGCCTCCCACAACCCCGGCACCTGACACTTGCGTGTGACTACAGGGCAACTTGTCCTGGTCCAGGATCTCACATGCTTTACCTCATTTGAGCCTCCCCAGAACCCTACAGGAAGGTAGACAAGTCCACTCTGCACTGAAGTAGCGCAGCCAGGCTCTGAACACGAACAGATGGCCCTTAGAAGCAAAGACTTAACGTGTAGGTCTGGAAGGGCCTGAGGCCTCCATTCAAAACTGCCTTTACCAGCTCCTCACTGGGGCCCTCAGCAAGTTCTCTTTTTGAATAACTTAATTCCTGTTGTCTACATAGGCTTGTTCTAGAATCAAAAGACAAGATGTGTGCACAGGTTTCCTACAAGGTATGGGGTCTCAAGTACGGTTTCTTATTGAACTTGTGACGATCCCAGCTGACAGTGAGCCCAAGTGGCCACCCGACCTGGCTTGGATCGTGCTATCACAGGTCTCAGCCTCAGGCTCCGCCTCAAGCCCCAGCCCCTCGGAAGGTCACCTCAGCTCTGAGAGGGGCACCTGTCTCCCCAGAGCTCAAACCATCTGCCCCCAACAGGACCTGCACCTCTTTGGAGAGGGTTTATTTCCGCTCTTGCCAAAGGTCTAGACACCTCTGGTTTCCACTCTAGAAATGTTCCTGCAGGGTAGCTTTCTAGAAGCTAGGTCCACTTGGGAGTTGGCCAGTTAGCCAATTGAGTGGCCAGTGGTCAGGAGGCCTGGGGCTCCCTCACTCAGCTGGGAAAGCCATCGAACACCCACCTGAGGGCTTTAGCAGACGGGACACCCACAATTGAGACAATGGTCTTCGTTCCTGAGCCGTCCTCTTACCTCGGGTGTGCGCACCACCCTCCCCTGCTACCACCACAGGAGCCCACAGGATCTCCACTGCTGACCTCTCTAAGGGAGTGGCCTCTACCTGTCAAAGAAAAGGCACCACAGCTGGAGCTGGGCTTGATGGTCTGACCCAAGCTCTGGCGCGTCACCCAAGCCAAGCCTGGGTAGCAGAAGGGTCCCTTCCTCTCCATAGGGCCAGTGTGGGGGCAGAGGAGCAAGGATCAGATTTCTCAGCTTCCCGAAGAGGAGGCAACAAGACTGTTACACCTCAGAGGGACATAGGTGAAAACCTCTATAGGATCCAGGATGGTTTTGAGAGTTGTGTGAAATATGACGGGGCCGGGAGCACAACAAATTTTGGGCAGGGTGGCCTGCCCCATCTTGCAACGTGCACTTTCATTCAAGGGACTTACCTTTTTGGAGAAAAATTGTCAGCTTATTTATACTAAAATATGAATGACTATGTGATTCTTATGCATTATACTTCATAATGAAGTATTCCAATGAAAACATGTTCAATGCAACCTTTCAGTCACCAGCTTCCTCGGTGTTCAAATGCATACACACACACTTTCACATATAGACATTCTCATGAATACACACACACACACACACTCACGCACATGTGAATGACTCTCCCTCTACCCTAGATTCTCATTTCCTACCAGGCATTTATTTATACTGTCTACAATTCATTAAAACATTGCCCCACTTTGTTTCCTTAATTAACCTAAATGCATCCTTCAAAAGCTTTCCCTCATTCTCCATTCTATCCCCATGCCCAGCACAGGTCTTGGATCCGAGGAGGTTCACGCGACACACTGGCACACAGTCGTGCACCCTAACAGATGCGCCCACAGAGATGCACGAGCTCCTCCCCTGACCAAATTCCTAGGAATCATTTTGCCCAGGGAGAAATGGGGGTTGGGGGGCCCAAAATCAAGAGTGTGAAGAATTATAAAAAACTCTGTACCTCTCAGCATGTCTTGTGGTCCCTGAAGGTACATGACCTGAATAAGTGTTAAACTAGTCAGCGAGTCAGTCTACCAGGCCAAGTGTGGTGCCTGTGACCTCTCAGACCTGCAGCAGTCCCCACCCCACCCACCTCACTCACTAGGTCTGTCCAGAGGCAGACGGCTTTGCAGATCACACAGGTAATTATTCAGGGTTTTCATGACGGCAAATGCTGCTAGCCAGCCTTTTCCTGTCTCCTGGATCTAAAGCAACAGCCCATTCCTTCCTGCCATCCCCAGGCCGAGGGCCTGTCCAAAGCTCGAGCCTGCACAGCACAGCAGGAGTGGCCCAAGCCACACACAGGTATGTCCATCTGCCACAGGGCTGCACACACAGGCAGGAGAGGTCACAGTGTGGCGGCCAAGAGCACGGGCTCCACAGGCCCTGAGTTCAGTCCCTGGTATCGCGAAACACAGGTTCAAGTTCTGATTCCACTACCTTTACCAGACGGGTAACTGTGGGCAAGATATTTAAGCACTCTGAGCCTCCGTTTCTTCATCTGCAAAATGGGAAAAATAATCCTTCTAACTTCACGGGGTGGACTAAAGGTTAAATCTACCTAAACTTCTCCTAATGGCATCCAGATACTATAAACACTGTAAGTGACTGTCAGCAATCATGATCTTACACCACAGAAGCAGAAATCCACATCGCTGTTCCGTGCTCCATTAAGTGACAATCATGGGCTAGGATGTTCCCTCCTTTGACTCTCTTATAATCTACGGTGCCCTGTGTGTGAGGGTCATGGTTAGGATTCATTTATTCATTTATTCAACAAACATTTAACAACCACTTACAACCTGCCAGGACCTGGGGAAAAAGGACCAAACAAGACCCAGGCCTGCCTTAAGGGACACACAGGCAGGCTGGGAAACAGAGGGCAACTGAAGGTAATGGTAAATCGGACGGGTGGGGTGGGGAGGGCAGGGATAAGCTAGCCTCAGGAAATCAGGGGAGGCTTCTTGCAGGAGAAAACATTTAAATGCTCAAGGTTGCATCCCGTGAGAGGATGAGGAGGATGGGCCATGGGTCTGGGCTGCACTGGTTCAGACTAATTCGGTGTAACAAACACCGCGACCAATCACCTCCACTTACTGGGCATTGTCTTGGTGCCAATTTTATTCACATTGTCTCATGGAAGCTTCATCTCAGCTCTGCACCGAGGGACAGCCTTTGCCTTGAGTTTTGTACACAGCTGTATCCTCAATGCCTACAATGTTCCCTCAGGTGCTGCCCTGTAAATGTTTGCAGGGTGAACAGAGATCAAACACTGCTATAAGGTTGGTTCTAAAAGCAACTCCATTTTGTTTTTGTTTTGTGATACTGGGAACTGAACCTCAGGCCTTCACACTAAACTGCACCCCTAACCTCTCCCTTTTTTATTCTGAGACAGGGTCTCACTAAGTCACTAAATTGAGCTCGACACTGTAATCCTTCTATCTCAGCCTCCTGAGTGATGGGATTACAAGTATGCACCACCATAATCAGCAATGATTCCCATTTTACAGAGGAAGAAACTGAGGTGCAGAGAAATCAAGTGACTCTGGAAGTTGTCTGATGGCAGCTGGGCTCTCACCGCTAGGCAACTCTTCACTCACTGGTCAGGACAAGCTCTCCACTCAGGATCAAGGAAGCTGCAGGGATCTCAGCAACCAAACCAGCGCTGCCTCACACACCTGGAAGGACCAGGTCAGGAAATCCCGACCCACCTCCCTCGCAGCGGACTGCGTGAGGAGACTGGCCAGCAGGATGCCACTGCTCAACCCGCTCAGCCCACGGCTGCTGGCTCAGCAGCCTGTGTTTACATTTCTCCCTCAGTCTGGAAACTGCAGACTGAAGTTATCTCCACTCTCGTTGTGTCAGCCTGTCCTGAGCTTCACTCACAGCCCCAGCACCTCCCCGCAAGCCCAAGGGAGTCACAGCTGGGGCCTGATAAGGGCTGCTCAGTCCCATGGGTCTGGCCTCCCCCTTCCCTAGCCTGGGCTGCAGCAGCGCCTGCTCAGCAGGTTGACCATTGTGAAAGGGATGGAGGAGGAGGCAGAGGGATCCCCACTCCAGCCCAGCCCCAGTGGTCTTTGAGAGCCATAGAGGGGAAAGAAAGAAGGGAAAAAGGAAAGAAAGGGGAAAGGGAAAAAATGGGAAAATATAAATAAACCTGCTGTAAATAGAGAAGGGGGTAAGAAGGGAGGGGTAGGCAAAAGGGAGGAAAACCAAGATACATCATGTACAGGTACAAAATAACCTGATGAATGTGAACATTATGTATACAATGTACCAATACATCTTCTTGGTTAAAAAAAAGAGAGAGAGCCATAGAGGTACCCACCACAGAACCCTGGGGGAGCAGAATCTACCATTCAACCCAGGTCTCCTTTGGCATCCTAGGTCATGTGGCGGGCAGGTGACTTCAGGGGGACTGAAGACAGGCAAGTTCTCCCTCGTCTCTCATGGCCATCCTCACATCTTTGTAATGAGGTTGTTGTGTAACCCTGAGCTGGCCCCTCCCCTCCGTGAGCCACAGTTACTTCACCTATCCAGTGAGGGACTAGGGTGGATGATTCTGTGTGACATGCAGGGATTTGCTTTGTGCTAAGCTCTGCTAAGCATCCTCAGGGCAGAAGCCAGACCTCATTTTTATCTATGTCCTCAGCAGCCAGCACAATGTCCGGTACTAAAAAGTGCTCAAGGAGTTTGTTGATTAGATGAATGAGGTAGATCTGTCTGTCTTCTTCCCTTGTCAGTAATGACTTGACTTTCCAAGCCCCCAGTACCCTCCTGACCCTACAACACCCAGAACCGAGCTCAGTGTCCCCTAAACCAGGTCCAACTCCAACTCACACCTTGATCTATAGATTAATCTTTCTCTGTCTATATGGAGTCTCAATGAAAATCACAGTGTGCTGCAGGAACTCAACAAATACTGCCTGGTACTGTTATTATTACGTTGTCAGATAAGCTCCTGCATAGTGAATAGAAAATGAACAGGTCTCTTTTCTAGAACAGTTCTAAGAAAGACAATCCCAGAGAATAAACCTCTACCATGACGTCCCTAGTGCTGGTATGGGGAGTCCTGGCATAAGAAGGAGGTAGGGTGGGCTTCTCAGCAAGGAGCAGGGTCCAGAGGCCAAGGACCACGTCTCAGAGAGGCTGAGGAGGCACACAGACAGGGCAGGAGCTTGCTAGACGGGAAGACCAAACTGACATGTCTGTGCTAAGGGATCCTGCCCTCACAGGGGACAGGTCCAGGCTGTTCAGTATGCACTGTAGCCAATACTGAATATGGAGGCAGAGAGGCCTGGAACAGACAGGCACTGTATAGCAGCAAGCTGCACTTGGCCTAGGATATGGTATCAAGTATATGAAATTTGCAAAGGGCCCAAGTACAGCAATACAAAGCAATTAAAGACACAGAAGGTTGAATGCTAGACCATGGCATACTTAGCACTCAACTCCTACTTATACTTCAAAATCCTGATATGGACTTTTGCTCCTGAGAGCATTGTAGATTTTATACTCTTTTTTACTTTTTTTATTTTTTTATACTCTTTTTTAGAAAAAGCTGATCTAATAAGTACTGGATAAAATACATCAAACATGTTTTTAAATGCAGAGATAAAATTAGAGTAAATAAAATAAGGACTCTCCAAACATTAGAGGTGAGGAGGAGACAGGAGTCCCACCTGGAGGGCTAGTGCTACCCCAGGGTAAGTCCCAGGCATCTGCTGACCCCAGGACACTAGAGCCTCAGCAACAGAGAAAACGAGGCCTTGGGAAGTAGGCATGATTTGATCTCCCATCCTGTGCCATGGCCGACATTGAAGCGGGAGTCCTTGAAGGGCTATACCCTCAACAAAAGACTAGACTAGAGAAAAGTCTTCCCACCAACAAAAGGTGATACAGTAACAGTTTATACCCTGAGGCAAGTGAGGAAATGGAAAAAAAAGAATAAAGACTCCACTGACAAGTCATAGTTACAGCCTTGTACTTTGCAGATCTGGGTTTCAAATTTATAATACCTGCTCAGTCCAGGATCAAGAATCCCCACATCGAGAAATTAAAGCATCCCCAGGCAGGTGGGTCTGTGAAACACCAGGCAGAAACAAAAGCAAATTCTCTCTAGAAGGGCCCACATACCACAACTCAGGTCCCTCAAGTTTCCTCCAGGTTTAGAGCAGTTAAACAAACTTCATGATAAAAAAAAATAATAATAATAAGACACAGGAGAACAATGAGTAGAAATCATCACAAGCAGCCAATAGTAGAGTTATACCCAGAAATATCAAGACTGTGGGATGATTGAATACAATATATGAATAAGTTTAAAATGTTTAATGAACCCAAACAGGAAAACTCAAGTGAGGCACGAAGACTACGGGAAATAACCAGGCCGACTTGGAAAAATAAATGAAACCTCTTAAGAGGTTTAAACTGAAATCACCAAAGTTCAAACTGTAATGAAACTGGTTAAGCAATTGAACAGAGACTTTGTGAGTTGGAAGCCAGATCCAAAGACAGTACTTACCTTGCAGCGCAGAGTTGGAGAGAGAAAAAATGGAGGAAAGACTAAGAGCCATGGAGGACGGAATAGGAAGGTCTAACTTACGTCTGATTGGTGTTCCTGAAGAATAATTTAGGGCAGGCACTCTTTGAAGAAACAATGGCTAAGGATTTTTTTTTTAAATGACAAAACACGTGAATAATCCAATTCAGAATCAAAGGAAATCCACATAAGATAAGGAAAAACGAACAGACATGGAGACCCATTATAACGAAACTGTGGGAGACAAAAAAAATGTTCTTTGAAAATGCTACAGGAAAAAGCTGCTAGTGTAAGAACAAGCAGGCCTTTTCACACACAAGAGGGCAGCCAGGAGGCGGCGGGGATAACACTGGCAGGATCTCAAGAGAAGATAATGGAGTTCTGAACCCAGCTTAACTCTCAGCTGAGAATGAGAACAAGAGGCATTTCAGAAAAAGAGTCCAGGTGACCACAGGTGCCTTTGCCAAAGGACCAAGAAGAAGGTAAATGAGTCCAAAATGATCTTGCATATAAAAGGAAATTGAGAACAAAGAAAATAATAATCATGCAAAGTTAAGCAAATGTCAGTTCTATTAAATGATAACAAAATGGTTCATGTTGGGACAAAAATAATTCTTAACTCAATTTGTGGACAATGGAAACAATTGAGGCATGGAAAATGGGGGAAGGGTGATTAACATTAAGCATTAAAGGTGCATATTAAAACTTTAAGAGCAATCAGCAAAATGAGAGCATAAACTATCTATATCAATAGAGGAAGAGAATAGAATTTTAAAGTTGAGCAAGGCAGGAAGAGTCTCTGACCTTGAGGATTTCAGAGTCTGGTAAAAGAGGCAAGTAAATAAGGACAGAACTCTACTGGTCACATGTTAAGTGTACAAGAAGGTCAGGCTTCGAGGAGAATCGTGGGGGCGGGTTGCGATAGTCACAACTCACAAGAGTAACTGGTGCAATTGCTACAAGTAGGACCAGCTGCTGGTTTCCCGGCCTTCCCTTCGCCGCGGGATCCTCGGCGTCAGTAACCCACAAACATGTGCAAAGAGCACACAGACACAGGCCGATGCACTACAGCAGCAGCACTGTGTGACTATCACAGACCCAAAGTTAATCTAAATGCTCGCTAATAGAAAAATGGCTAGAGTGAATATTTCTCTGAAGTATGAAGGAAGACAGGAGATCTACTATGTTCTAATGTCTAGTAACTCACCACACATGCACGCACGCATGCACACACGCATGCACGCACACATGCATGCACACACCTTTCCACAACAAGGTCTTCCAGGCCCGGGACAAGTGAGGACAGGGCACCTCAAAAACAGGTAATGAATGGGAAATTCAGCTGAACTAAATTGAGCAGATTACTCCAGAGAGGCGCAGGAGGAACAGAAAGATCCAGAACTTCTAAGTCAGGAGATGCTTTTAGTGGAAAGGCTAAGAGAAAAGAGACCCAACACAAGCATTGTGGTGCAGTCCTGTAGTCCCAGCATTCAGGCAGCTGAGGCAGGAGGATTGCCAAGTTCTTGGTCAGCCCGGGCTACATAGCAAATTCAAGGCCAGCCTGTACTGCATGGTGAGACTCTGTTTCAAAAAACCAAAACCAAAATAAAACAATAAAACAAACCAAGAAGTCCTAAAAGCAAAGAAAGTCCTGGGCTGACACTTTGAAAATGTTTCATCCACACACAAAGAGGCAGAGGGGGAGCCCACAAACCCTCCCCAGGCACATCTGGTGCAGAGGTGCACACCGTCCTCCCAAGTCTGCATGCCAGGAACTCTGGGAGTTGAAGACAGACCAGAGTGGGTGTGAGGGAGGAAAGAAAAGGCCGGAAAAGGCCCAGGCAACAATCCCCAACCCTTGCCTCCTTCTCGCACTATCAGCTCTTAACTTCCTGTTTGACCAAACTTGTGAAGTATGTTTTTGAAAGCTCCTATCTTTGGAAAAGAGTTATGGGAGCTGAGGGTCTGGAGCCCTCAGGGAGACAGAGTGACCACCCAGCCCACATCTCCACCTCTGCCTTGAACCCCAGAAAGGGAATGTCTGCAGTGCCCAGGCCCGGGGCTCACTTCCTGCCCGGCTTCTCTCTCACGCGTAGCCTGCAGGGCGAGGTACATGTGGGCATGTATGTGACTGTGCCTCTGTCTCTCCTGCCGACTGCTACCTAGCCACATGGGAAACTGTCTCCCAGTATACGTTGAGCATATTTTCAGACCCTGGGGATGAACTCGCTCCTAACTACCTCTCCCACATCTCCATCCCCATTAGGCGGAGTATGACTACATCCCTCCACACTGCAGCTGTTTCATACTTCTGAGCATTTACTCAGTGTGGTTCCTCCTGTCTGGGACGCCTCACTGCTCTGGCCTGGTTAACAGTTACTTGTTTTTTAGACTTGACTCAGGGGTCACAGCCTCCAGGAAGTCCTTCTTGACATCCTGTCTTAGTCACTTTCTCATTCCTGTGACAAAATACCTGATATCTGCAACTTAAAAGAGGACAGGTTTGCTCGGTTTCAGTCCAAGGCTTCTGGTTTCGGTCCATGGTCCAAGCATGACAGAGGGGCAGATGAGAGGAAAGGTGCTCAGCTACAGCAGCCAAGAAGCAGGGAGACGAGAGAGGAGCCGGGGACAAGAATATACCTTTCCAGGTCATCCTCCCCCGACCAGTGACCCACCTCCAACCAGGCCCCACCTCCTAACAGCACCTTCATCTGCTGAACTCATCAAAGGATGAATTCACTGTCAAGTACAGCATCTCCATGATCCAGTCACCGTCCACACATATGAGACTTTTAGGGGGGCGTTTTGTACACCCCTACATTCCATGTTGGGCTAAGCATTTTCAGAATTGCTGCCCTGAGCTTATGTCTGTTGTGAAATACACGGCAATAGTAAAACTAACATTCATAGAGTACTTTTGTTTTCTGGGAGTGGTACTAAGCAGTAACACATATTAACATTTTTTAATCTTCATAATTTCCTTATGAACTGGGATGATTTTAGGTGCCTTCTTCTTTTTTTGGTGGGGGGTGCACTAGGGATCGAACTCAGGGCCTTGTGCTTGCTAGGCAGGCGCTCTACCACTGAGCTAAATCCCCAGCCCTTTATCTGCCTTCCTGAGAGCCATTCTCCCTCCTTTCTTACTACTTACCTCTAATTCTGTTAGGAACAGGAATTGGCCAGCTTAATAACTATGTATTACTCCCAACCTCACAATGAAATTCTAACCAAGAGAATGTAAGTGAGAATTCTTACATAAAAATATGGAAAAAACTCTTTAAAAGGTGGCTAATGCAGCCCAAAAGCACATCTTCTCCTTCCACCTTCATTCCTCTTCTAGCCTGTCGTGTTGATATGATGGTGGCAGCTGCAGTAGCCATCTCGCAAACTTGAGATAGTCTTCAAAAGGGATGCTATACTCTAAAAATGATGAAATTTTAAAAAATAGGAGGAGGTCCATGTCTGACATGGTCAAATTATTGGACCAAATCTCTCACCAATATAACTGTTAACTCTAAGCAAGAAAAAAAAGCTCAACTATCTAAAAGTACTAGAGAATAAAAGAAAAGAAGGTATCTTTTGGAGGACAGTCGAGATTTGGAAGAAGAGATGGGATGCAGGGTGTTTCCCATTTAAATGGCTTTGCACGAGAAGAAATTACAAAGTCATCTTAAATAACATTTAGCAGTGAGTCTCATGTGGGGTGACTAAAGCTCTCTTAGAAAACTCAGAGTCTTTTCAGGTTAAAGAACCAGAGAATAAAGCTCAGGAAAACGTCAGCTGCTGGAACCTAAAGGGGTTACCTTAGGAAGTAGTAGATGAAAGATGAGGAGCTCTGTTTTAGTTATTTTTCTCTCGTTGTTGGGACAGAGTATTTGACACCCAAAGTTAGGAGAAGAAAGGTTTATTAGCTCACAGTCTGTAGAGGTTTCAGTCTATAGTTTGTTGGGTCTGAGGCAGGGGGGCATGGCAGAGGCAGGGCGGACCAGCATGGCAGACCGACCTGCAGCAAAGTAAAGTGAGGAAATGTAAGGAATGTATGCAAATAAGTAATGTAAACAAGCAGCTAATTAGCCTCTTCCTGTACCTTTTATCTAGGCTACCTGTCTCCAGGGCGGCCCGCACTCCCACCCCCAATCTCAGTCTCACATCCTTGATCTCAGCAGAATGATGCCAAACCGATCAATGGATCAATTTAGTAATCACACACTCTAAATCTAGCCATCTCTTATCACATGAGGCTTTGGGGGGACATCTAGACACAAACCATAACATTCCGCCCTTGGGCCCCCGAAGACTCATGTATAGCCCATTATGTAAAAGGCATTTAGTCTATCTCTAAGAGTTGTCAAAGTCTTAACAGTTTCAGCATTGCTGAAAAGTCTAAATCTAAAATCTCTTCTGAGATTTAAGGCAAACTCTTAGCTGTAAGCTCTTGTATAAATGAAAAGAAGGTTAAACACTTCTAACATATAATGGTATAAGATAAGTATTATCATTTCAAAAGGTATAAATAGGGGGATATAAAGGAATGGGACTAAAGTAATTTTGAAATCTAGCAGGGCAAACATTAACTCTTGTAATTTTAGGTGTAGTATTAGAGGTAATCTGTGGTGAAGTCTGAATTTTAAGGGGCTTGGGTGGCTCTGTCCCTATGGCATTTTTGGTGGTGGCAGCTCTCATGGCTTCTCTCTATCTCTTATCACATGAGGCTTTGGGGAGACATCTAGACACAAACCATAACAAGCTCTGAGCTCTATATATGTACTCTATCAAACTCTGGCTGATTGATAAGCAATGCATTCACAGGGCAGGCTCAGAAGTATCCAGCTAATGACAAAATAACTCAGCCAAGCTTTGCATTCCTGCTCAAAACATAGCAACAGTTTATCACCTAAAACAAAAACAATTGGTACTCTCCGTAAGAATCCAGGGCTTCCACAATATGATATTCACAATGTCCAGGGTACAAAAAAAAAAACAAAAACCCAAGAACAGGAAAATGTAAACAATTCCCAAGAGACAAGATAATCAATGGAGACTCAGAGGTTGGAAATATCAGACGAGGATTTCAAAGCAGTTGTTATTACTGCAGTCACAAATGTGAGGGAAATTTGCTTGTAATGAATGAAGATGGAAAGAGATGTTTGTGCTGCTGTCTCTGGGAACGAGTGTACCTGAAGAAGCTGGGGCACCTGTGCCCAGGTGGATTAAAGAGAGGGGCAGAAAAAGAGAGGGGAAAGGAGGGGAAAAAGAGAAGGGGGAGGAAAGAGGAAGGGCAAAGAGAAGAGAGAGGAAGTGGACGGGAAGGCAAAGCCTGAAGTGCTGGGCTCCAGCGGACGAAGAACTGTGTACTGGGAAGAGACAGCCAGCCCTGCCTGGGGCACTCCTCACCCTCTGCTCCTCCAGCTCCAGCTTCCTCTAATACTGCTGCGTCCAGACAGGGAGACGAACAGGAAAACAAAACTCAAGCTCTGCTATGAATCAGAGCAGTGGCAGGACAGCACTCATGCTGTACGACTGCCAAGCCCTTCCCAGCCCAGCTCCTAGCTGCCATCCATGCGGTGGGCACCACTGAGTCTCAGCCTGTGGGCAGAGCTGTAGCCCAGGGCTCCCAGGAGGGGCCTGTCTAGACAGCAGGTCCACCAACCAGCACTGCCCAACCTCACCTTGTGTTGAAGTGTTGAGAATGCTCTTGGGATTCTGGAAGAACTCTGGCTATATGCCGAAAAACAAATTCAAGATCTAGTTTCTGCAAGTGCAGCACCAAAGCAACAGGGCTTTTTTTTACTGGAAGCAGCAAAGAGGACACTGATAAGCATCAGCACCTGAGTTCCTTTGGTGCCATCCCCAGACACCTTCACAGATGATTTATGCCCCTCATGAGGGTTCTACAGGATTGACAGCACATTCTTCTCTCCCACTTTACATAGTAGATAAAAACTGACCCCTTCAGAGATTGGTTTCAGTTTCCTGTACAATAAATACTGGATGTAAGTATACAACCCAGATGTCCTGCTTCCTACCTAAAGCTCGAACTCACTAACGAGTAAGGCAGTACCTTCCCCACCGTGCTATCCCATTACCACACACCCCCACTGTTGCTTGTGATATGGACATGCCTATCTCCATCAGCTATGTGGGCTTGGCAGGTAGGAATTGTGTCCTTTCACTTCTGTGTCTCCGGCAGTTAACGATATGATATAAAAGCTTAAATAAGCCTTGGAAGAGGGGACTAAACCTTAGCGCAAGGCAGACATTCTCCAACAGTCAACTTTTTTCTCCCAACAGGATTGTGACTGCAGCAGCTGCTTGGGGAAGCAGCCACTCCAGTATTGGAGACCACCAGCATAAACACAACCCATGACATCTTTAGGCAAAGGAAACTGAAACCAACTAGCTCCATCGGCAATGTTAAAAAAAAAAAAAAAAACCTTCAAAACTATGCAGGCAAAGCAACTGGTTCAGAACCTGGGAACTGGAATGCATTTAGGGTCTCCTAGTTTGTCCAACTGGAACCTGCATATCCAGAGACCCCACCTCATTCCTGGGCTCTCATGAGCTGATTGGGGCCGGACAGAAAAAGTAACTGGCTGGTGATTGCAGACTATCCAGTGTCAGCTCATTGTTCCGGGAGGAAGCTGTCAGGAACAGACCTCCCTGGAGTGCCCGGGGCCTCTGGTTCTTATTTTTCCCTTTGTAGGTGGGACGATGCTGGGGGAAGTGCCTGGCAGTCATCGCCCTTCCTCTCACTCAACTGGACATTCAAAATCAGTTGTCATCAGCCCAGGATCTCCACATGTCCAACTCCTGGAGGCTTCAGACAAGAGAAACAGGAGCCACTTAATGCTATTTGCCCCTAGAGTTTTTCTCAAAACAAACAGCTTTTATTATTTTTAACTTAGTTGTGATTTGAACACTAAACATGAGGTCTATCCTCTTAACAAAATTTTAAATGTACAATATAGCATTGTAGACAATAGGTACAATGCTCTACAGCAGATCTCCAGAATTTATTCATCTTCCTTGCCTGAAACTTGTTGCTTGTTGCTGTGGTAGCTGCTTAAAAAAGTAAAATAAAAGTAGAATCATATAGCATCTTTTTCTGACTGGCTTAGTTCATTTAGCTTAATGTACTCAAGGTTCATTCATGTTATAGCACATATCAAAATTTGCTTTAAGACTGGTTAGTATTCCACTTTATAGATACATGTTGTGGCTTGTATCTAGATGTCCCTCCAAAGCCTCATGCCATCACAGGTGGGTCTTTTCAGAGGTGGCTGGATCTAGGGCGAGTGATGCTGGGATCAAGGATGTGGTGCTGGGATTGACTCAGGCAAAGCTGGATTACGGCTGTCCCACTCTGGGTGTGAGTGCTACCCACCCTGAGGGCGGGTATCCTGGATAAGAAAAAAGGGACAGAAAGATGTTTGCTGCTTGTTGCTTGTCACTTACAGCTTACTACTTCACTGCTCTGCTGCCTTCTGCCCTTTATGAACTGTTTCTCCTCTGCGATGCCCATGTTGTCCTGCCTTGGAGCCACTCAACTATGCACTGAAACCTCTACAAACTGTGAGCTAAATGAACACTTCCTTTTTTAACTTTTGGTGTTGGGTATTTCGTCTCATCAACAAGAAAAGTAACTAAGACAATACTAGATTTTATTATTTATTTATATAAAATACTATATTACCATTTTTCTTTATCTATTCATCTATTGGTAGACGCCTAGGTTTTTCCACATTTTGGCTACTGTGACTAGCACTGTAATCAGCATGGGAGTGCTAAATAGCCCTCCAATATCCTGACGTCAATGCATGTGGACAGCCAGAAGTAGGATTTCTGTACCACAAGTAATTCTCATTTTAATTTTTTGAGATCTCCATCCCATTCTGCAGCAGTTTTCTATTACACTTGCCAAGACCAATGTCATAAAGCATTTTCCCTGTTTTCTTCTAAGAATTTTATAGCTTCATATCTCACTTTTTAATTCTTTAGTCCATTTTGAATTGATCTCCATGTATGATATAAGGATCTAATTTCACTCTTTTGCATGTGGATATCTAGTTTTCCCCATATCATTTGTTGAAGAGGCTGTCTTTTCCTCACTGGGAATTCTTGGCACTCTTACCTAAAATCAGTTGATTGTACACACATGGACTTATTTCTGTGTTCTCTTTTCTATTCCATTGGCCTATGTGTCTATCTTTATGCCAGTACCATACTGTTTTGATTACTGTATTTCTGTAATGTATTTTGAAAATACCTCAATGGTATTTTCAGACATCATACTCAATGGTGAAAATCGGCCCATTTTTCCTCTAAGATCAAGAACAAAACAAGGATGTCTCTCCTGACATGTCTATTTAATATTGTGCTGGAAGTCCTAGGAAGAATGATACGCAAGAAAAAGAAATAAAAAGCATCAAATCAGAAAGAAACAAAGAGATGAAACTCTCCCTATTTGAATGAATCCTTATTAGTCATGTCATCTGCAAATGTTATATATCATAAAGACCATCAGAAAACTGTTAGAATAAATGAATTTGGTAAAATTAATAATTTGGCAAGATAAAATATCAACATACAAAAATGAGCTGTGTTTCTGTATACTAATAATGAAGTATCTGAGAATGAAATTATGAAAACAATCCCATTTATAATGGCACCATAAAATTAACAGAATACTTAAGCTTAATTAAGGAGTTAAAAGACTTTTATCTTGAAAAGTACAAAACATTGTTGAAAGAAAGTAGAGAATACATAAATAAAGACACACCATGTTGATGAGTTGGAAGAATTAATACTGCTAAGATGTCAGTACTGCCCCAAGTCATCTACAGATTCAATACAATCCCTATTAAAATCCCAATAATATTTTTTGCATAGAGAAATTCATATAGAATCTCTAGGGATCTCCCACAAAAGCCAAAATAATCTTGAAAAATAACAAAACTGGAGACATCACGTTATCTATTTTCAAAATATATTATGAAGCTACAGTAATCAAAAAAGTGTGGCACTGGCCTACAGACAGACGTACAGAGCAATGGAATGGAACAGAGAGCCCAGAAGTAAACCTTGGCACATGTCAAGTTAGTTTCAACAAAGGTTACAAGATAATTCAATAGGAAAGGACAGTGTTTTCGACAAATGTTGTTGGGAAACCCTCTAAAGGCTGGACTTTGATGTTTCTGGAGCAACTATTATGGTGAACATTGCCTTTTTCCTATTTTTAAAAACATACTTTATTGAGATGAAACTTCCTTTTTTGAGGATAGCATAAAACAGAGTGTACAAATCCTAAATACGCAGTTCAATGAATTTTTATTTTTGCCTGCACACTGGAATCCCATAGAGGCAAAGATATGAACTATTACCTTTATCCCAGGAAATTGTCTCACACCTTGTCCCAGTCATACTTCATCCCACTAAAGCTAAACATATTTTTGCTTCTATTTTCATAGCCTGTTTCCTGATTTCCTGGTTTTTAACTTTCATATAACTCATACCACATGTGTTCCTTTATGTCTGATTTCTTTGGCTCAAGATAATGTGTATCTTGCTCATAATGACATTTGCTCAAGTTATTAAGTCTATCAGTTCATCATCTTTTGTTATTGTGTAGTACTCCATTGTATGAATACGATGATCTGTCTACTCTCTTGCAGGTGGATATTTAGACTGCTTTGAGTTTTGAACTATTATGAATACAACTGCTGTGTACATTCATATACTTGTCTTTATCATGACATAAAATATTTCTCAGTTTATTGTATATAACTCAGGAAAAAATTATGGTTATAAAGTAGCCTATGTTTAGCTATTGTGGATAATGCTGAATAGTTTTCAAAATTGTTGAACCAATTACCATTCTTACCAAGCAGTGTAGGAGAATTCCAGTTGCTCTACAACCCTGCCAAAACTTTGATACTCACCATCACTGTGCAGCAGGGTCGTTTGACTTTTGGTTCTATCACTCTAGCAGTTAAAGGTGTTAGTCTAATTCTTAATGATAAACAACCACCCTAGAAAACACTGAACTCCAAGAATGACAATTTGGATAGGGCTTCGCCTAGGCATACAGTTCTGAGGAGCTAGGCTAAAGGCTTCAGGAAACCCCACAGGGGTGTGGGTTGCAGACATTGTATTTGGCATGCAGCAGGCTGGAGAAATCCAGCCAGCAAGACAGCTGCCTGCTTGTTCACCAATGACTTCCTCCTAAGTCCAGAACATTTGTAAAGCCAGGAGCTTTGGCACAAGGCTGCTCCCACCCTTGCCGGCACGGGTTTATGGATATTAAAAATGTGCTGATGTGAATCACCATGCAAACACGCTTCACTAGAAGTACCGCATGCAGAAAGACTGCTTCTTTTATCATCTCCTCTACCTCTGTTGGAAACGTATGCCCACAGATGATGCGGAGATTAGTGGGGCGTCAGACTGCTCTGTGTTTTTAGGCCTCCTGTCAGCTTCCATCAGCTATGACTAGGGCTGTGGAGGAGGCTGGGACATACCTCAGTGCCTTTGCCAAGACCCATGGGCAGAGTCTGGGGCAGGAGAGTGGCTTGTGAGTGGGAGAAGAGGCACACACGTGAGCACACAGGAGTACTAAACAGCAAGAATTAACATGACTCACCTGCCTGCAGTGTCATCTCTACCTGGAGATATTTGGTTGAAAGTTAATTAATTAGTAGGTAATTAAAAACATGATTTTTCTATTAAAAATTAATTCAAGTTCTGCCTTTGATTGTTTGGAGATCTTGCCATCTTTTTTTAATGCACTGACCCTTTACCTTTCCCCTAACCTCTTTAAATTAAAGAAAAAAAGCTTACTCGATGTATATTGAATTTTACCCAAAGAAAAGAATTTAACATGGTAGACTTTCAGGCTCCTCGCACCTCCTCACTGCAGACTGACCGAGGATCACCTCTAGCTGAGGAGGAGGTTAGATGCTCCTGTTTTCTAGGTGGTCCCCGGGCCCAGTCCATGCCCTGGGTGGAGGGAGTTCCGGATGTTTGCTGACCACATGGGCCCTAAGGCTCGGCCCCTCCCCTTCTCCACTTTTAGGTGATAATAGATGCATTTTCTTAATGAGACTTCGGGGCCTTGTTAGTGCTCCATATAGGGAACCCCATTTCTGTGCCTCACATGACCCTTCCCTGGGGGACAGAAATGGAGGTTCCTTGTTCTGGCAAGTGCCTTCCCAGTTTTTTCTGAGGTCTATCTCCCAATTCAGGGCATTGTGAAGGTCCTAGCCTCAGGTATTTAATCAACTTCCCTTTTTAGCTGTTTTAAATTTTCAGGGAATTTGCTGTGGATATCCTGACTCTTCTGGAAGACAGAAAACTTGTGTTTACAACCTAGATTTGCCCCACTCTCAGTGTATAATTTCTGAAATTCCCTTTTCTTCTCCAGGCTTTAATTTCCACATCTACCTGACACAACAGAATGAAGCAGATAGATGCACTTATTGTATACATGCCATGTACCTGTCACTTTATGTACATTTCCTTTCATCTGCATGATAGTAATAGAATCTGATACTTTACTGAGGATTACTCCTAGTCAGACTGTGCTGGGTTCTTCGTATGTGTTAATTCACCTATTCCTCACGACAATTCTACAATGTAAACTCTGCATTTTATAGAGGAACCCAAGGCTCAGAGAACTTTCACTACTCTACAAGCCGTCATGCTAATGAGTGAAAAGCCTGAACCCAGGCTGCACAACTCAGGAGCACACATGGCCTCAAGAAGCTTATTACGATGTAGATTGAGCGAACTCTCCTCTCCTCACGTGTTGTGGGGTAAGAACTTAATACAACATACAGACGTATTCAATGAATGGTACCTATTGACCCCACTGTTACTATTTCTCCCCTTCCTACTGAGTGGGGCTCAGAGGTGACGGGCAGACCCACATCTCCCAACCCTGGTAACAGTGCCCACCCCCTTACCCTACCCACTGCTCCCTCCGCCCATTCAGATCCAGGCAGCTTCAACCAAATCTAAGAGAACAACGTGCTATGCCTGATTTCCTCACTCCTCCAGTTCAGTGCCTCTTCCCAAAGTCAGAGACATATAGCTTGGACTTTTCAGCAATACTGAAACTGTTAAGACTTTGATGATTTTTAAGATTGACTAAATGCATTTTACCTAATAAGATTTCCTACTTATTTTGTTACTATAAACAATATTGCCATGAATATCTCTGAAGATCAATTTTTACATATTTCTCTAATTAATTATTTTGGCTCTAGTCCCAGGACAAAAAAATTATAAGGCCAAAGTGCAGGTGGCTTCAGGAATTCTAATTTATTTGTTTTCATTTATTTTCCTGTCTTTTTTTTTTTTTTACCTCGATGCATCTTCCAAATGGCCATGCAGGCATGTGCCACATTTCTATTGACTACAGGTAAATCAGGATGATGTATAGGCCACTTCCTGACATTGGAGCTGCTCACTAAGGGTGACTGTCTCCAGGACTCTCCCATAGGTAGGCTCATTTGTGATCTGAGCTTTACCAAAACCCCGAAGAGGGAAAGAGGCAGACCACAGAAGGGCCTGCTGCTTCCCCTTCCTCTGTGGCTTCTGCTGGTGCTGCTCATCCCCTTGGGGTTACCCACGCCGATCCAGAGTCTCTTGACTTCTACATCACTGAAGTTTCAGATGGACACTTCTTTATTATAGGGGACTATCCTATACATTGTAGGTTGTTTGGCAGCATTCCAATCTCTACCCTCTAGATGCTGATAGTACCTGCCAATTGTGACAGTCAAGAACATCTCCAAACATTGCCAAATGTCTCTTAGGGAGAAAGGACAAAATCAGTTAAGAACTACTGGTCACTCCAGGCATGATTACACATGCCTGTAACCCCAGAATTTGGGGGGCTGAGGCAGGAGGGTGGCTGTGAGTTCAAGGCCAGCCTGGGCTACACAGTGAGCTCACCACTCCCCCGAAAAAGCACTGGTCCAATCCATAACCTGCCTAAGGAATACCTCAATTCAAAAAGAGAGATTTTGACTCAGTTCTGAATTGGGTAGGTTTGTGACTAAACGTAGAAAGGACTACCAGTGATAAGATGGTTGTCTGACAGGCTATCATAGAAGAAAGACAAAGCACCAATGACACTGACCAGAAAGTGTGCCTATGACTAAGGGGCCCCACTGGGGCAGCGAGCACACCAGTAAAGCAGTGTCGGGCACAGGGAATCCAGAGCAGTCTGTTCTGGGGGCCGCATAGACACACTGGTACACCCCATGTTACTGGTGTGATTCCTGCTGGCTTGTTCTGTGTTGTTTTGAATCTTTTAACATCTATAGCATGCTGTCAACAATTTTTGTGTTTAAAAGTGCACCAGGCTGAAAACCACAATTCCAGCTTGAGCTCTGCAAACACTCCTCTGTAACGAAGTGAGGTTTGTTTTGTTTTGTTTTGCTTTTGTTTAATTGAAGGAACAAAGTCATAGAATACCAGCCCCAAAGCAGGCACTGAGTGTGGCATTGAGGCTGTATTAACCAACATATTCGATAAGATCTTTGCCTTTCCAGAGCCCACAGTTGAAAAGTGAGAGTGTTAAAGAATACACTGCAAGACCAAGATGGATTAGCTGGGCTTCGGTTTGCTCCTCTTTCAAGTGGTAAGAACAGTTCTCATCATCCAATCTCCAGGGTTGCAGGACGATCAGGAACAATGTTTGTGGGACACCATGCTCTGAAGAAAACTCTTATCAAGACAGACACAAGATGGACAGTGGGAGAGAGACAGCAACTGAACTCTAGCACAAAGAAAAGGGCAAGCCCATTCTCTTTATGAAGCCAAATCAGGCCAAACTGTGACCTGTTATTCGCTCTGTTATCTAAGATGTGACCAAGTGGGCTTTGTGGACATTAGGGTCTCTCTAGAAACCTACCACCTAATGGAGAGCTGGACTACAAGCAATTTGGGTGGTATGATTCTCTGAGACAGAAACTCCATCTTTGCTTCTTTCTCCCTCATGCTAGGCCCCTAACCTGGTGTCCCTTCCTAACTTCAGAAGAGGTGTGAGTTGCCAGGCAGGAAACAGAAGCTGCTGAAAGACAATTTTTCTTTCTGTTTTCTAGGGCCTGCTTAGTGAATTACATTTTACAGATTCATTTGTATACAGTAGAAACCCTAAACAAGATTGACATTTATTCTGCCATCATGCAAAGGCGTAAACATGAATGGTCTCTGCTCCCAAAGACCCTGGTACCCAAACTCCTTTTCCCTGGTCTACCCCTCATGGAGTGTCACGCTAATCTACTTGGCCCACAAGGACTCTCCACCATGTCTGTATAGCAGGCACCACAGAGGAAAGAGAGCAAGCCTAGACCCTCTAAGGGCAGGAGCCAAAACTGCTGACTTCCACGGGGCTGCAAAAACAATGATTGTGCACTGTTGGGGGGAATGTAAATTGGTCCAGTCACTGTGGAAATCAGTATGGAGACTCCTCAAAAAGCTACAACTAGATGTTCCATTTGATCCAGCTATTCTTCTACCCGGGATCTTCCCAAAAGAATTAAAATCATCATACTACAGTGATATATACACAACTATGTTCATAGCAACACAAATTGTAAGAGCTAAGTCTTGGAAATAATCTAAACACCCAACAACTAATGAATGGCTAAAGAAGATGTGGTTTGTCTACATAATGGAGTACTATACTGCCATAAAAAAGGATAAACTGGAGACATTTGTATGTAAATGGATGAACCTTGAGAACATACTCTTAAGTGAAATAAATCAGACGCTCATGAGTACACATTGAATTGTTTCCCTGATATGAGAAACCATAAGTGTAAATAAGGACAAACAGGTGTAATAGATATTATATAAAAGGAAGATAATATACAAAGGAGAGGAGAACTAGAAAGGGAGAAGGGGGAAAAGTAGGAAGGGAAAAAAGGAAAGAAAGGGGATAAGGAAAAAATGGAAAAATGTAAACAAACCTGCTGTAAATAGGGAAGGAGGAAACAGGGAGGAAGAGGGGGAAAAACCAAGATACATTATGTATAGGTACAAAATAACCATGATGAATATGAACATTCTGTATACAATGTACCAATACATGTTCTTGGTAAAAAAAAAAAAAATGATTGTGTCTATCTCCTCTCAACTCACACTTGTTGCTTAAAATCAACCATAATAAGAGTGTTTACACCATGAAAATTGTCAAGCATTACCATCAGGGCTTCATTTCCCCTACTGTTAAACACTCACCAGTACATCCTTTATACATCCGCCTGGTCCACTGATAAGAATTTAGTGGCATAGGCATCCCCTAGCTGTAAAGGAAGCTAAGAAATACAGTTCCCACTTGTATAGCTATATGCCTAGCTGCAAGTGATTACTGCTGTGGGATAGGGTTTTGGAGAGTCTTTCCATGCAGACCTGTTGGGCAACAGTCCCAGCAGCCCCACCCTATGGCCCAATCTGATACTCAGGAAGTTCTTACAAATCCTGAGAGTGCAAAACATACTACCTGCTTGCTGCAGCAGGCCATATGATCCTCTGGGCTCTCTGAGTGAGCCATAAAGCCCCTCCCACAGGCCTGAGGTGAGGGTAGACACACCGCACCTCCCCACTCCAATGACTTTCTCCAAAATGTTCCCAATCAAAATCTTTCTTATCCAACTCCCTCAAGAAGATGGGTTTTTAAAAGTCATGGGGCTTACTTTGGTATTTCCCAGTTTAGCTGAAACCTCCTATCTATCATCCTTTTATTCTGCTATTGTTAGCAATTAGCTGAGACTCAGCTACTGTAGATAATTGCAAATACATGATCCAGGCCCCATATGCAACTGGTAACACTGAATGGTAACACCGATAACTAGCTGGTATGGGAGAAGTGAATCAAATTGACAATTACAGTTCCTGAGTCCTCATCTCAGGGTATCTGCTTCTGAGGGGCCTGCTTTCAAGAACTCCGCAGCTATCCCTCTTCACCCAAGCGCTACTGCTGTTAGGCAGAAGGGCTCCTGCTCCGGATCCCATACTTTAGATGATTCTGCTCTGATGCTTCACTTGCTGTAGTCTTGCTCCCAGGTGAGGAGTTCACAGGCCCAACAGGACATGGACAGCCACACAGAACCCTTCTAGAACATGTTCTGGGAATTCAGGACTAGAATTCCTGAATCTCATTACAGGCCTGAATGAGCTGCTTCTCTGCTCCTAATGAACCACTGGTGTGTGTACCTCTAGAGCTGAGAGATGGCCGAGAGTGGCTATTTGCTGAGAGATAACTAGAGAAGCTGGTTAGGGACTGGGGTGTCCACATCCCTGCAGGCAGGAATCCTCATAGAGCAGGGTGGGAAGAGAACAGGGTGGGCAGTGGGTTGGGGGACCAGCATACCCTGTGCTGCCACATTGCACAGCAGAGTTCTGGGGAATCTGAGAATTCTAAATTTAAACTCAGCCTTCTACATCATTACAAAGGCACATCTGTCAAGGTAGAAAAAAAGAAATATATTTTACTTTGCTTTGTTAGCTTGATTTATAACAAATACATAAACATACATACACATACGCATGAGGACCTCTATATGTACCCTTGCCCTGGGCTCCCAAATGTTAGGATCAGCCCACCCTGAGAGTCCCTTTCTTTGGTTCATGTTATTCAGATCACAGAATGGCATTTAGAGAGTATCTCTATCTCTAAGTAATTTGGCAGACAGAATTCTGAAGGCAAAAACCAGCACGTGATTGCACTAAAAGTGGTTTCCTTTCACATCGGTAAGGGTATTTGCAAAGCATGAAACAGGTGTGTTCTTGGGGTTGGGATGGGCAGACTAGAAGCTTGACGGAGATGTTAACAAAGCCAGCAGGATCTTTTAGAGAAGGGACAAGCAGAGAGTAGACTGGGTGGGGCTGAAGATTTACTACTTAACATGTGCCCCTAATTGAAGAAAATTATTCTCTTTGACATATGGCCCCCTAGAACATTCTAAATGGAAGCCTTAGATATCATCTATTCCAATGGCTTCCAAGCCCTTTTTAATCAGCAAAATTAAAGAAATTTATCAGAATGAAACCATATGTGAATCTCAATAGTAAGGCAGCCAAAAGTGAGAAATAAGTCCTTCAGACCATTTAAATTGTTATTTATTTTTGGAAAATATTTCACTATTTATAGATATCCCTAAAATTTCTCCTTGGAGGTCTGGGTTCCCTAGAGCAGAGATTAAATATTACTAACCTAGCAGTTTTGGGGGCATCGTTGGGGCCTGGGTAGCACTGATCTTCCTCTTTTCTACTAACAGCCCTCCCTCCCACTCAGGGCTCAGGCTACACGGTTTGGATAGAGCAAGACTTCCTACCTTCCTGCTCCCAGCCAATAGAGGTCCCGCAATCTAGGCCAAGCCTAGATTAGGTCTTCTAAGAGAGTAGGCAGCCAGAGGAAAACATAGGTCAACTTCTGATCACTGTGGAAGAAGGCCCCTGGGTCCGTTCTTCATGCTGCCAGAGCCGCTCACTCACAGGTAGCAATGCAATTTTGTTCCCTAGCCAGTTTGGTTGGATTACTGAAATATGCCAGTAAGAGAGCCCTGACTGGTCCAACTCACACATTTTATACATGAAAATACTAAAACCAGAGAGAAGACCAGCATTGCCCAAAGCTTCCAGGAGCCTAGTCAGGAGCCGGACTGGCATCCGGCTCTCCATGGAAATGATCACTTTTGCATTTTTTTAAATGTCTTCACGTACTTTTCACTTTGACTGTGGCTGAGATTTCTAGGTAAGAAAGAGACAGTGGTAAGAAGTACCACGGAACGCAGCCAAATCCAGTCAGCCTGCACTTGGGGCAAGACCAGTTTTCCATACAGGTGGATGCTTGGGTGTCCTCCGAAAGCCTGTGAAGGTCACTGAATCAACCTCTTCTATATTTGCTGCTGCCTGCAGTTCCACCATAAAATTACATTTTTCCCTAAATCAAGCATTTCCTTCTTCAGATTTTTCTTTCAAAATTCAGAGTTTCTGGACAAGAGCGACATCCTATGCCCCTAACTCCATCGTGGGAAGAAGGCGGCCAACCCTTCCTTCTGAACAGAGTGTCCCAGGAAAGCCTGAGATAGTACGTGAAGGAGGAGAGGACATGCTGCAGCAGGTACTTAAAAAGCCCTGATGGAGACACCGCGGGAGAGGAGAGAAGTTCCATGAGTGAACTCCTGATCACACTGCGACTAATCCCAAAGAAGGAATGAGACACGAAGGGAGACAAACCTGGCTTCAAACTCTGTTCCAGCCAATTCCTGCTTGGATGAGCCCAGGGAAGTTAGTTAGTTTCTCTGAGCCTCCACTTTATCACCAGTTGTCTTAGTCACTTTTCTTGTCACGGACACACAATACCCAGCACCTGCACCTTAAAGGCAAAGAGGCTTATTTTGGCTGACATGTAAGTGGTCTCAATTCTTTGCTGGCTCCAAGGCAAGAGGGCACAGCAGAGGGGCACGGCAGAGGGGCACGGCAGAGGGGCACGGCAGAGGGGCATGGCAGGGGGCACGGCAGAGGAGAACTGCTCACACCACTGTGGCCAAGAAGCAGAGAGAAAGAAGGGAGAACCAGCAGAGGGAAGCAGACCTTCCCACGCCACGCCCACTCTGACCCACCTCCTCCCACCAGGCTCCACTTGCAGCATCACATGCAGCCATAAACTCCTCAATGGATTAATCCACTGATCAGCATCACAGCCCCGTGATCCAATCAATTCCCCGAACCCCACCCGCCAGGAGCACACGAGGCTTTGGGGGAGGACATCCAGGTATAAACCATTACACCTGTGAATTAAAACACAAGCACCTGCATTGCCACAAGGATGAAATAAACATGGAAAGACCTACCGGGTAGCGAGTGTTTAATAAATGAGTTCACTCGCTCGAAAGAAAAAAGCAGCCATCTCCACTGTCATGAATTATTCCCAGAGTTCTGACTCTGTTATACAACAGAGAGCGCGTTTAGGAGGAAGGATTTGCTTCTATAGGTGGAGAGTACCGTAATGAGGAAGCAATGAGGCTCTCTGTAGTCAGCCTTGGCTTTGATCCTCCATGGACCCAGGAACAGTCAGTCTAGCCAGAGGCTCTTGGCTGGGCTGGCAATCGCCACCATTTTTATATCGCTACTGGCGCACACACATCAGGCAGCATGCCTTTCTTCCAGCCCAGTAGGCAACAGGTTCCCAAACACAGGCAGGAATATATGAGGAGTGCTCTGCGTCCAAGAATATATGAGGAATGAGGGCTCAGAATGGTTAAGGGACTTGTTGAATGTCACTCAGCAAATAATAACCAGACTGGGGCTACAAACAGACCAGTCTATCCTCACTCGGGATACTTTTCCCTGGCTCCCTAGTCTGGGTTGCCATTTCTAGTACTTCAAAACACACAATCTGCAAAGGACTTTTTGTAGACAGGG
>PVJO010001221.1:0-182960 GCA_004026905.1 Hystrix cristata
TACATACCATATATTGATCACAAATGGGATTCAAGGGGTTGAGGATTTAGCTCAGTAGTAGAGCACTTGCTCAGCAAGCGCGAGGCTCTGAGTTTGATCCTCACCACCCAAAAAACAAAAAAATGGGATTCATAGAGGTGGAGACTGGTAAAACCTACTCTGAGATTTTCCCCTAAAATCAGGACAGAACTCTGGGATCTAGATAATTCATTTATATATAATAGTAAACCCAAAACAGATTTTTGAAGGAAACTCTCAGCCTCGCTTTCATACTTCTGAGGGTCCTTCTCCAAAATGAACAGCATCAGATCACAAGATGGTCTCAGTCAGTGGGCATCTCCCAAGTACACCACTCAGCTCTTAACCAACCACAAAGGGTACCTGTGGTATAATAAAAATGTCAAATATTTAGACTTAGTCCCTGGTGACTAGCACAGACCTTCCAAAACAGACAGAATCTCCTAGGTGACTAAGAGTGTCTGTCACGTTCTAATGGGATGACTTGAGGCCAGGGTTGAAGGGCTAGGGGAGCTTCAGGACTGGGGCTGGCCACCAGGAAGATCAAACCACGATTAGGGTGCTGCTACTTTTAGTCCTAAGCCTCATCCATCCTGAGATGGGAGAGGGGCCGAAGGCCGAGGTGAGCACAGCATCGGTCAGGCCTAAGTAATGAACTTCCATAAAACCCTTAATGGACAGGGTCCAGGGAGCTGCGGAGGGGCAGACGCTGTATGGTGCCAGGAAGGTGGCCCACTGGTGAGGGCGCCGGAGCTTGGGGCTGGCTGCGATTTGCTCTTTGTGTCTCCTCCTTTGTTTCTGAATTGCATCTTTTGTGACAAATTGGTAAATGGAAGTAACCATCTTCCTGAATATTGCAAGTCCTTCTAGTGAAATACTGAAAGGATCCCTCAAATTTGCAGCCAAGGTGGGCAGAAGTGTGGTGGACTGGACCAGGACCTGGACTTCTGGCTGCCATCTGCCATGAGGCAATCTTGAGGGACTGCACCCTTATCTGTGGAGTCTACCACTAACTCTAGGCAGGTAGCACCAGTGCTGAAACGAACTGCTGGACACGCAGCTGGCGTCAAAGAATCCAAATACACCTAACTCCAGATTTTGCCAGAGAACCAGTCTGGAAGACAGCACAGAAGATGGAAATGAGACTGATGAAAACTTATTAAAAAACAAACATGTAGTTTATGCTCTCCTCTGATGAAAGACAGATGACCGGGTACCCGCTGAGCGTGACTAAATGCTGCGCATGTAAAGTGGGAATGTTCCATCTCAAAGTTTGGATTTCAGGTTCACTGTGAAGAAAAGAAGTAACAGCACTGACTGATTGCCCCACCTGGTGACACCGGCTGGTGCCGGACAGTAGCAGTGTCTCTCCCCCGAAAGGCAAGTACAATCCAGTCACTTCCAGTTTCTTTGCTCCCCTTGATCCCCCAACGCCGGAGGCTGGCAGCTGTCACTCATCATCCACTCATACGCCATCGCTTTGGTCTCCACTGTACTGGCTGTATTTTTTCTTTCAGACAGCACAAAGTTTTATCCTTGGGCCAATTCTTATCGTCAGAAAGCTGCAGTCTTACTGGCCTGCACCTTTTTTCCCTGAGTCGTATTTTGGCATCAAGCGCTCTCATTTCACCTGTACTTGCTGTAATAAATTGCTTCTACGGATGCTGCTAAAGACAACGCATTTTTCACTGATCAGTGTTAAGGGCGAGGAAGAGCTATGTTATCTGAGGAATTAATGTGTGTTCCACTCACAAACAGGGAGAAATGTAAGAGGAATCCACTTATAACACCGATCATGGAAGAGTTCTGTGTCAACTGCACCAACTACCCACATGCAATTTAGTGTCCTATTTTCCATGCTAATTTATATATTCCCTGGTCTGGATGTTCAATTTTTAAATAGTATTTTATAAATCTTTTAAAAGAGTAACAAAGAGAAAAACATAGCTACATAGTGATCTCAACCTTATTTCTTTTACTGCCTCCTAAGGGCAGTTCTGGGTTTGCTTTCCCCCTTTCCCTGGTTCTGGGCTTATTAATACAGATGCGAGAAATGAAATAGGAGCAGGAGAGAAGTAGAAAAATACAAAGGGAGGGGGGTGGAATAGAGCAAGAGCTAAAGGGAAAGGAGGGGATAAGATAAGGACATGAGGAGAGATACTAAATAGATTTGGGTGGAGCTTGTAGGTAAATTGCAAGAAGGAGAAAGTCTGGAGAAGGAGCTGGAAGCCACGTAAAATGTTACAGACATGAGGAAAGGGGGCTTTTAGCATTTTATTACATTCTCAGGTACTTATCCCACCTTGGATTTTTTAGAGAGACAATAAATATTTGAATAATTTTCAATATTTTCTCTGTTATACTTACTTCTTTGAAAGCTGCAACTGGACCAGAACAAGGCTGGTTATACATTATATGAGTTTACATATGTAGAGCTTTCTAAGGTGGCTTAAAGGTGGGCACGAATGAATGGACAAATGAACAAGAAAATGAAGAGTTCAGTCCTGGGAGCAAAAAAGCAACCTAATTATAATTTATCTCTGCCAAATGTCAATGAATGGATACAACCTTTGAATCTGACCATGTTACACAGATTAAGAGATCAATATCTCAAGTGAAGTTGCCCTGCACACTTACAATGAGAAATTAAACTCTACCCAACATCTATCTACTACTTTAAAGAGTAATATGAAATATTTGGGGAGGGGGGACAAGAGCTTAGCCTGAGACCAAACAAATTCCTACCACTGGAACCCCTGCCCATTTCCTCCAGATGAAATGAAACATGAACTTCCCTGATTCCTTTGTACCTAACATGTCACACTGCACACAAGGTACAACCAGTTTTATTACTTGCTATGTAATCAGCCACTGTCTCCACAGCAGACTTTACTCCAAAGCAAAAGAACCTTTGCGTTGATTTGATTACACTCCCTTTCTTTCAGCACTAGGAATTACGCCAAGGATTTGCACATGCTTGGTAAGCACTCTACCACTGAGCTACACCCCTGGCTGTTTTCTTTTCTTAAATAATAGTTCCTGATAAGAGGCAAGGTAATTTCTCATAGACTTGTCCTTGGAAATTCCTTTTAAAACTTTCAATTACAATGCTGAAGTAATAGTCATCCAAATATCCTGTGGATTTCCGAATTTCTTACAGACTAAGCCATGAGAAAACTTAGCTGGATACCACTCTGCTGAGATTAAAGGTTTCTGAAGAAAACAAAAATGGAATGAGATAGTTCATTAGTTGGGGGAAAATAAATATGTTTTTAACTATTACTGAGACTCCCTTCAGGGAGTATATCAGCTACAGCTCAAATAAAAGTCAAATAGAAGAAAGTTTCACCGCTGTTGATACGGATTAGGCCAAAGGATCTCCAGTCACCTTCAACAATGTCCCTAAAAAGAGGCGCCCAACATTTAACCCATGTTCTTACGATTCTGTAGTGGCATGGACAAAAGCAAAAATTCAGCATTTATCATTATTATATTCTTAGCACAACTGCTATACATATGAAAAGGTATTTTGCATCAACATATTAATTTTATTTTCAGATACTACTTCAGTGTAGATATGTTAAACATTGAATTGAGTTTTCTGAATTCTACATGTCATAATATTAAAAATTCTAAAACAGTTAAATAATTTTATATTATAAAATAATTGCCCAAACTAATTAAAAATAATCTTTTTCATTTTGTTTTTTTAAAATACATTCTACAAATCACAGACTCTTAGGCAGGAAAGAAACCTGAACGGCTTCTCAACAAATCCATTCAATGATGGAATTAACTGCTATGTCTATAGCCTCTTTTAAAACACTCCAGCATCTACAAACTCAATGAGACTCAATGTATATTGCTGTACTTTTTAAAAGCTTTAACTCTAGTGCCTCGTTGACTGCTGGACACACTGCAGAAAACTGAAGTAGGCTTCTGCTGTCCTCCTTGTAATCTGTTTCTCTTGGTATTGGCACCAAAGCCTAATTTCCAATAAATACACCCTCTAATCTAGTATCAGACCTGGGTAGGGTTCCACATCCGGCTCCAGGAATGAAATTACTCAACATGTCCCTGAGCCCCACGTTCCCAGCTGCGTGGTTACTGGTCCAATCAGAGTGCATCTCAGGGCTTGAGTGACCTACACGGGGGGGGGTGTGTGTGGGTGTGTGTGTGTGTGTGTGTGTGTGTGTGTGTGTGTGTGTGTGTGCTGCTACTGCACAGGGAGCTTGAGCTGGCAGCTCTGATACAGTAAACCCAGAGAAGAGAAGGCAGAGGAGTGGAAAGGCTGAGACAGACAGTCATGATGACATTCCTTGACCCCGATCTTACTCCTGAAGAAAGTGAACCCTGGACGTTTAACTTAATGCAAACCAATAATCCCCCAGAGATTCCACTCTGACCTTCTTTCTGCTTCTTGCCTTCTAGAGAGGAGTAAAAGGGTCATGACTCCTACGGAAATTTCCATAAAAGGGAAGGTTGTAACACCCGAATGACCTCAAAATGTAAGCTGGCTGAGCCGGGCCAGCCAATAGCTGGGAAGGTGGCAGACTTTATCAGGTAACAAGGAAATGGGTGCCTGATGTGTCTTAAGACTCCATCATGAGCCTCATCTCTGGAGACTTAACAGATCTCTTAGAATCTGGGAGTAAGTTGTCTACTCATTTAGCCTTCAGTTAGCTCTCACCAGGAAGAGAGAAACAGGCTGTACCTGGTCTGCTGAAAGTACAGCAAGATGAAAATACAGGTCTGTTATGAGAAAACAGCCAAGTCTGGGGACCTCAGTTAATAACAACTACGTAGGACTCAACAACTCAACTCTACCAAAAAGTAATTTGGGGGGGGTCATTGAGGATTGAACCCAGAGCCTTCTCACTGAGCTACACCCCAGCTGCCCCCCACTTTTAAGCTCTGAGTCAGGGTCTCGATAAATCACTAAGCTGCCCAGACTAGGTGTGAATTTGTGGTCCTGGCTCAACATCGCGGAATGCTGAGATTCCTCAGCACGACATACAGCCTAACGTAGATAACTTTAAAGATACTTTCCAGCCCTAAAAGTACATAAAAATAAACAACCAAGGAAATAAATAAATATAAGTCATGTGGTAACCGATTATTCAGGGAGTAAAAATCTTTGGTCACTTTAAAAAAAAGTCCTTTTCTTTCCCCCGGTGCTGAGGATTGAACCCAGGGCCTCACACATGTTAGGTACGCACTCTACCACTGAGCCGCACCCTCACCCCTTAGAATTTCCTTACAGAGCCAGAGGACTAACTGTACTACATCCATACGCATTTAATTTCACTATTTTAAAATCACTTTAGTTTTTTCTAATGATTTCAAACACACAAACAAGTGTTTCATGAGAGCTCTCCATGGTTAAAACCAAGCAGTTTGCTTCTTAAAAAAAAAAACCAAAAGTAAGCCACCTACATATCTCTTTTAATACTCTCCTACTGTGTATCAAAGTACATCTTATTTTCTAAGATTGTTATCATTTCTTGATAATCCTGCTAGACGTTTTGCATGCGTTATGATTTCTAAACAACAGTGAACAGCTTTACAGTTTAGCATGAGTTTTTTTTTTAAGGTTCTTTATTATTTCACAGACGAAATAACTTTGTAGAAGCCGTGCAAAGGAAGGGAGGGAAATCTAAGGAAGCCCTGGTCCCTGTCACATGCAAGTCCCATGCACATCCACAGTCCACATGTCCGAGGTCTCTCCTGTGTCGCAGTTCTCCCCCTTGCTTCCTGGCAAACTTCACTCACATCTGAACACCACGCAGTGCCACTCCTTTTCTGACGCCCAGGATCCCTGGGCAGTCCCTCCTTCTGCCCTGTACCCTCAGCCTCGGGCAGTCTTCTTGGTTCCGGTCCTTGTCCCCATTGCTTCTGCTTTATAAGCATTTTGTTACCGCAGAGACCCTGGATCCCTTCAAGTGGGCGCCAAGTTAGAGCATGGATGAACACAGCCTCCCGGTCAGAGACTCAAAGGAAGATGACATAAGGCAGATGCCACGTTCCTCCGAACAGTCTGTCGAGTCTCTCAGGAGGGCCTGCTGGAGAGAGAACGGGGGCATCTCTAGAAACACATGTGGCCTGATGAGCTTACGTTTTCCGTGGGCCAGCAGGAGGTACAAATGTGGGCACAGATGAAATTGAAAGGCAAACAACAGAAACCTGTAGGCAAGAGAATGGAAAGCGGAAGCTCAGAATGAGCAGACATTTGTAAACTATGCGGAGGAACAGTACCCAGCACATTTTAGGGGTGTCAGAAGCAAGCCACAGGCCCACTGCCTACACCACACTGCGTGAAGTTAAGAGCAGCAACGTGGCTCTAACTTTGCAGCTCCAATCCTGCTTGCAGGTGTGTCAAAGAGAACAGGCAAACAACCGCAAAGAGAAAAGCACCCATGACTAAGAAGAAAAGAAAATCCAAGATGAAGTGTCTCATCCTCTGAGCTGTGGAGTAATTACCAGCTATCTCTGGAGGATCACAGAGAAAGAAGACTAGAAATAAAGGAGAGGGGATACCTCGCTACCAAAAGAAAGCGAAAATGTTCTAGAAATGACAAACCAAGCAGCCTGATACAATCGCCCAGATAAAGAAACCGACGCCTACCAGACAATTCACTTGGTATTATTTGAAGATACATTCCTGGCAACTAGAAGGCACCATAGGCACCAAAATGAGTGAATACAAGCTAACAGCTCCTTTTTGACAGTGCTACCAGATTTGGCACATAGCTGAGCAGTCAAAGGGACACTAGATCAAGACCTTAGCAAGCTTGGTAAGCACTCTCTGGAGAAAAGATGGAATCAAATGGGCTACAGTTGGTTAAGAAAACCTACAGCAAACTGATTTATAGCAAGTTGAAATAAAGACAATTACTGAATATACCAATGGTCAGAATGCAGAAAGCTTTCCAATTTAGACTTTTTATCAGCCACTAGGATCAGGGCATAGATGGCACAGTGTTCAGGTTGTATATTTTACACAGCCACCAACGACAAAAGATATGTTTGATGTTGAAAGTCAGGCTTCACCATTCTTGGAAGAATAGAAAAATAGATAGAAAACAAGATAAAACTAAAATCACAATTCCCAAGGTAAAACTCTTCTTTTCCCCTCACTGTGAACATAACTGTTGTTACTGAAATAATGAAACATGATTTGTATGAACAAGAATAAAACATACGAAGTATATTCCTATAAATGCACTCGTTGGGCCACCAAGATGGTGAAGACTCTGAACACTGTCTTAGGTAAAAAGGTTCCAAAACTTAGGATGTGAGTCTGGAAAAGGGAAGGTTCATGGAGAGCATGGTGCTGTTTTCAAACACAGGTGATGGTAATGTGTCAAAGAGGGACTTGACTTAATATATGTGGATCCTAAATAACTAGAAATAAATAGAACAAGTTTTGGAAAGAAGTAAGACAACCAAGACACCAGAGGCTCGGGAGTTCCTAGGACATCCTCAAAGTCAGAGAAGTTCAAATCCTGGGAAGAAAAGGCCTGTTAGATACAGTGGAAATTCCAGTCCTAGCACGGTATCTCAGAGGACTGTATTTCAACTAAAAGATTTTATGATTCTGAAGTTAGGCATGGTCCCTGTATTGAGGTAAGTGGCAGAATAACTATAAGACGAAGACCACATGCAACTGACACTCAGGAAAGAAAGAAGCACTGATCCTTCCCTCCCTCCCCTGAACCCACCGTCCCTCCCTTCTCCTCCCCTCCCTTCTGGTGCTGGTACTCCTTATCAACCCCAAGGCCTCACCTATACTACAGGGCTCCCACTGAGCTAGACTCCAGCCCTCAGTCAGCACCTCCATTTATCTTTCCACTGCTTTCAAACTTGCTCACCATTTGCCCTGAAATGCTCTCTTCTCTTGGCTGCTATAATTCCTCCTTTTCTGGGTTTCATTCTATTTCTCTTTCCATTCTACACCACTGAATGGCAGAGTTTCCCAATTCTGTTGCTCATTCCTCCATTCTGTTCTCTCTCTCTCTCTCTCTCTCTCTCTCTCCCCCCCCCCTCCCTGATCCCTCTATGACAAGCCTTCTATATGCATGTGATCCACTCCGAGGCTCACAGCATGTCCTGGGTCTGGGGTGAGGCTTCACCTTCTGTACTTCTACTGAGTCCCTGGGTGATGCTGTCACGCTCTGGTGTGTGGACCACATTTCTCAAAAGCAAGGACAGAGGAGCCCAACTCCATCCTTCTGGGCCACAAGACCTGCTTCAGCGTTTCCCACCCACCTCAGCCCCTCTCAGCCAAAAGGTTTACAGCTGCTCAGGGGACAGCTGCTTACAGGACTGTGTTAATGCATTTTCTGAGAACACAATGACTATGTGAACAGCCAAGAAATAACAAGTCAACTTGAGTAAATGGAGAGATCTATTTCTGGAAATAAAACTAATCTTTTACTTATGAAGTCTTACTTAAAATGATCATGCTATAAAGGTATTTAAAAACTCAGCACATAAAATCCCATAGTACAATGCCGCATGCATACATATATCCATTTTGTACAAATTCCAAGAAATTCAGTGCTTTCAATCACAGTAAAATCATATCACTCCTCCCAGCTAGAATCTTTTCTTTTTCCAAATACATGGGGAGAAACAAATTTGAATTGTAAGAAAAACGACAGCATTGCCTGCCAGCACAAGGCCACAGGTTCCCCACTCGATCACATCCACAAGAGCAAGAATAACAGGAAATCCACAGGCAGAGACGACGATCCCAGCGGTGAAGAAGGGTGCCGATTCTTGACAGGCACTGTGGGTTACGTCAGAGTTGTAGCCGAGCCTCTTGGCTATGCAGTGGGGGATGGGGGAGATGCTATGGAACATCAATACAAACAAGGACCAGTAAATGCAATAATCCTCCAGGACACCAGCCAGTCCCACCAAAGAACAGTACTCCAAGAGCTGTGATGCCTGCCGCGTCTCCCCAGCAGCCCTGGCCCCCGTCCAGCCTATTCTCTTTAAACTCTCGCCTATGTAATCACATCCTTGCCCATGACCGGGGCCCACAACTCTTCAATTCCCATCTCAGCCCAGATACATTCGGTTTTCACTCCAGATTCACGTACCGAACTGTACATCTTGCACTTCCACTGGAATGCCAATGAGCATCTCAATCGAACACACTCAAACTTAAATTCTTGAGATTCTCTCTCAAAACAGTTATTTTTCATTTTCCCTATTAGTTCCCAGTACCTCCATCCACCTATGCACTCAATTTAGACTCCTAAACATAGCTACCGAGGCCTGCAGGACCTGGTCTGGCCAACCTCATCCTTTCCTTTCAGGGAACCCTAATTTTTGTCACCTTAGGGACTTCCCATCTAAGTGTTTTCCCTACATAGAACAGTTCCCTTCTTTCTCCAATACTTCTCCCAAACACACAGATTACCTGGTGAACTTCTCATACCCATGATCATTAAATAACGTCATGCCATTTAATGACCCTGAGTATGGGCATCACCTGACATTTAAAGTTCATTTTTCTCCAGAGGTTTCCCTGGAAGATTATTCCTGCCCTTGCAATTCTCTTTTATAATATTATGAGGTTTTATTCCCCATAGCAAACACTGAAATTTAAATGACTTACGCATGTAGGGTTTTTTGTTTAATGTCTCCAGGAAAAAGCCTTTCCAGCAAAGACCAAGCTGTTGTGTTCTCCACTCTACTCTCTGGACACAACAGGTACAGACAGACATACAAGATCCGGCTAAGATGCAAGCAATGTGTGCCTTTCTTCCTGGAATATGAACAATGCTGCATTTCGAATCCAAAGACAAACATTATATGACTCTATAATTTATTTGTTTGAGTCAGAAAACTGGGAATTGTCTTAAGTAACTGGTTACATCAAATAATACAAAACCCAAAGTGGTCATTTATTCAAAATGCAAAAAGGATTTTCCCATGCATTAAGAAGAAAGAAGGTAAAGATTACATACATTAAGATCATAACTCAATTAATTTTACAATTTTACATTTTTCATGATCCATTAAGTGCAATTTCACAGTGCAAACTTTAAAATATAATTGTGTTTTCAACTAATTCTTACACTTAAAAAATTCCTATATTCTTACAAAAATGTCCTTTATTTGTATAAATGTGTATATGTGTGTGTACTAACTCATTTTACATCTAAAATAGGTCTACTCTTAGAAAAATATCCAGATTATATATGCTTCAGGTTGAGGTTTAAAAATTCAGTTTCCTCTCATTGTCTAGTTAAAACAGTTGATTTAGCACAATAAAAGGAAATACCCTTCCCTTTAAAAAAAAAAAAAACAAAAAACAGAGCTATTGAAATGGAGATTGCTCCCTGGTGACCTCACCAGCATCTGTTGCAATTGCCTTCTGAAAATGAAATAACTGAGTTACTGCTAGGCTCTCTGCTGTGCTAACAAAATTAATCTGAAATATCAAAATTTATCTGCTTCAGATGATGTATTATGCAACTTCTAAAAGCAAAACTCCTTTTAGCTCTAAGTTACAAAGTACATGCACCATGGTTGGCATAAGCGACGTACACAGGAAAAATTAATGGACCAGTGAATGACTTAGTTCAAGTCATCCACGACTGGTGTAAATCACTACCCCCATTCAAAAGGAGGTCAGTCGATTTGGAGTCTGTTCTGCTGTGTACAGCAGATGCGTTCTTGAAAATACATGTCTAACTTGTGCTTTAAAAGCCATAGAGTGATTTACAAATATAATTAATTTTTATTTTGAGTTTAGGAAAGAGCATTCCAAAGATGAATAACAGGACTCTAACTGCTTTATAAGTTCAAAGGATCACATTTTGGTCATCTAGTCTATGAAGTTATTTCACAAATACACACTACTAAAAACCATTTAAAGATTGTATTGGTGTAATCCATATTCTTGTTCTCTGGTTTTACAATATTTAAATTTGCCTCATCCTTCCCAAGAATTCTCTTTTCACAGCCATCAGGCCAATTTCTCACTTCAGTCCGTGATATCAATGCTTTGAAGTTCTCCAACTCTTCTTAAAATGAAATCAACTTCAGTTTCACCAGTAGTAACAGTTACTGAGTAAAGACCCTATTCTTGGTCTCCGCCACCTTCTGCAGTGCTAGACGCTGTCTGGCTTTGGGAGAGACCCAGGAGGTCCCCCAGCCCAACTGCCTTTCCCCTCAACATTCAGGAGTGCACTCCACATCCTGACATGTCTGGCTTATCTCTGATAGGTGCTGAGTCACATTTTCAAACTGTGGACCCAACAGTGTCGTGCGAGGTCTCCTAAAACCTGGCCTGCTATCCGCATCATTCCTATTTTCACGTATGTGTAAGCAGCAAAAAGCTAAAACAAATAGGCAAGGTGACTGCGTGTTCATGGGTGTTGTACAACACAATAAACGGCAGAAAAGAAACAGAACTCCCTTCATGTTTTGTTCATGCAAACTGCATTTGAAATGGTAAACAAAGGAAAAGGGAAGTAAAACTGTGTGACCAAATGCCCTGTGGCTCAGCGTCAGATCACAACTTTTACAATGGAAGTGCTCGAGCTAGGAGCACTTTAGATAGGCCCAGCATTGGACCTTGAATCTAGAGACAAATTCAGTAAATAACGGGAATTTTTGCCACATTCCAAAACTGTAAGGTCAGGAGATTGCTGACTTTGTTGCTGTTGGTATAGAGGGATTTCCAAAGTTTCCTTGGCCGACCAGAGATTTCCTAGTTTATTCCAAAGTGCCTGGAATACCTTTGTACTAAGAAGATACCAGTTTAGTACTTACATATATTTAATCATTTTATTATTGAGATCAGTGATTCCTACTTATCCTTGTACTGATAACCCCTGAGAGTCTATGAAATTCAGTTCAACACAGCATAATGAAGAAGACAGCTTGATGATCGAGGCTGTGGGCTGTGAGGTCAGGCGCACCTGGGTTGAGACTGGGATCTGCCACTACAGAGTTATGTGACCTTGGGCAAGTTATGCAATACCCATAAGGCTTGGCACCCTTGTCAGTTATTAGGATGATAACAGGAACCACTTCGTGGGGTAATTATAAGATTATATAAGAATACAGACCTCTCTTACATGGTAACTAGTCAACAAATGGTAACTATCATTCACAGCAAATGACTGGTGACTGGTAGGTGCAGGGGATGGAGCTAGACTCTAAGCAATATAAAAATGAAAAAGGACAAACAATGAATAACAACAGACAGGAAAGACAGAGAATAAGATAGTGCCACTGGGTGTATCCCAAGATAGAACGTGTTCAGGGACCCTCAGCAAGACAGGAGGATGCCCGGTACTAGGGAAAGCACGTCCAATCGTGTGTGTGGGGGGGGTAAATGAAATTGGCAAAGCCTCACGGGGATAGTGCCACACTTCAAGGTGGGTTTAGAGTGACCTGAAAATCACTGTACCTAAGGACAGAATGGTGAGGGCGAGTTCTCTGTATGCAGAAGGCAAAGTGTAAGACGTGCACAGAAAAATCCAAGTAGGAGATAAAAAACAGATGGGTAGGAATGAGATAGATGTTTCAAGCCTCAAATGCCAGAGAAGAAGTTGAGACTTATCGGTGTTCTGCCCAAGAAACACAAATCTGGCAAGATCTGTGGGAGGCTGTGCAATTAAAATTTGAATCATGAGGATACAGAGGGTGTAGGTTATTTACTGGAATTCCCAGATGCAAGTTTTGGGGGAAAAAAAAGGAAAACTTCTACTAAAACTGCCAAGTGAATTCCACGTGGGAGTTATGAAGCTTCAAAGTTGGGAGCACAAAGTATTTTCTGGTCTAGAGCTCAATTTTCTTTTGCTAAAGCATCACCGTGCTAGCAAGAATGCAAGATCAAATACACGTATGTCTTAGTCACTCTGCATGGTCATAACAAAAATGTCATAAAACTGTGTGGCTTAAACAACAAGCATTTGTTTCTCATAGTTCAGAGGCTGGAAGGAGCAAGGGCTATGTGCCGGCCAATTTGCTCTCTGCAGAGGGCCCTTTTCCTGGTTTGTAGATGGACATTTCCTTGCTGTGTCCTCCCAAGGTACAGTGAGAGAGAGCATCTCCATGTGTCTCTTCTTAGAAGGGCACTAATCCTATCACGGGGGCACCATCCTTGTGAGTAAAGGCCCCACCTCCAAACACCATCACATCAAGAATTTAGGGTTTCAATATATGAAATCAGGGGAGGATCCAAACACTCAGGACACAGCCATATGACAACAGCTATTTCACAATCATCGTCCATATTTAAGTCCAAATTCAGGGGCAGTTCAGCTGAAGTCTTCCTCACTGTCAGGTGTACTGTGGGGGTGGGGAAGCGTTTAAATCACTTTGGTTCCTTGGTTCCTTTGGTTCTTTGGATCTTTCACCAAAGGCTCTACCTACAGGATGTCTCTAGATAAGTTTCAGGGGTATCTTTATCTCTGTAACTATGCAAGAGGTAATCAAAATGTACAGTGAATGATTAAGAAAAATGTATTACAGTAAAAGACACACTACTATTAATCCCCCTCAAAATACTCCTCTGTGCTTTGAACACACTTATTCCAGAGTTCTTGCCACTTTCCGAAGCAGGTCTGGAGTTCTTCTTTCATATTTGTATGTAAAAGTACAGTGAATGCTGTTGCCAAGTGTGATCCAACAGAAGGGCAGGCTTATAAACACGTTTCGGTGTGTTCTCATTCGCATCTGGCACCATGTGACTTCTGGCTCTTCCCCGAAGTCAAAACAGCTATGAAATGTAAACATTTTGAATCAACTCAGGACACACAGGCACCCATGACAGTGCAACTAAAGACATCCGTGAAAGAGGATTTCCAGAGCTGCTTCAGAAAGCAGCAAGAACAATGGGATAAGTGTGTTCAAAGGAAGGAGGAGAGTTTTGAGGGGGATTTGTGGTAATGTATATTTTACTGTAATAAAATTTTTTGAAACATTTAAACATTTGTCCTATTTTTTTATTATACCATGTAAACTCCCTGAAACATATACACAATGTACATCCATGTGTTTTTAATTCTCTCTCTCTCCCCCTTCTCCCTCCCTCACTGCAATGCTGGAGATGAACGGAGGCCTTGAGAATGCACTATACCACTGAGCTACACCCTACTCTGCTTACTTTTCTTATAAGAGACAGAGTCTTGGGGTTGGGGATTTATCCAGTGGTAGAATGCTTGCCCAGCAAGCACAAGGCCCTGAGTCGGATCCCTGGCGCACACACACATGCCCCCAAAAAAGAGAGACAGAGTTTTGCCATGTTGCCAAGCTGGTTTTAAACCCAGTTTTCCTGCTCAGCTTCCCAAGCAGCTGGGATTATCGACATGCACGATGGTGCCTGGCTCATTGGTCCTTATTTTTTAAAGTATTCTTCTAAAACTACATATTTTACTTCATTTGTTCCTCTCAAGAACCCTATAAAGTAGGTACTACTCGTATGCTCATTTGAGAGAGAGACACAGAGACAGACAGAGAGAGAGAGACAGAGAGAGACAGAAAGAGCCCACATCATCTTTCTATTTTTAAAGGGCTAATGAAATGGAACTGAATAGCTTAGACTACTTAAACCATTAACTAGTCCACAGTACCAGAACCAGAAATAGTTCTACAGGGAAAAACCTGCAGGAGGGCCAAATGGGTAAGTTTCAAGAAAACAATCCTATGCGGGGTGTGTGTCAGGAGACTTTATTGGTTCCATTTAAGCCGGTCCAGATGAATCTGGGATATCGGGTTTCAAACAGAAGCAGACTTGTCATCAATGCTTGAAATTAGTTTAATAGGGACCCTTTAATAGGAAAGTAAATTTACAAATCAGCCATTTTTTGTACAGCTGCCTTTGAACAATTGCCTAATGTGTGTTAGAGGAAAAATTTTCAAAGAAACTCAGTTTTCGATGATGAAAACTCATTTCACTCCTAGGATACTTACCACCAAAGAATTCTCTTAAGGCAAAAAATAGTTTTTGATTACTATACACAATAAAAATAATTAATAAATCGAGTTCAACATGTATATAGTTATAAATTATTTTTTTAAAAATTTTCATAAACCAGTTTATTTTGACAACATATAACACACTGGTATTTTCTGCTTCAGTCTATCATAATCTTTTTTTATCATAATCTAAGTCATTCTGTTTTATCCCTTTACCCTTGATTATAAAAAAATGGGAAAACGATCTGAGTTGATATTTCTCAAAAGAAAATATACAAAGGGCTAAGTGCTATAAAAAATGTCTGACATCATTAGTCATCATGGAAATGCAAATAAAATGAGATACCACCTTTCTCCAGTCTGCATGACTATTATAAAAAAGACAAAAAATAACACGTATGAAAGAAGATGTGGAAAAAGGGGAAGGCTCATGCACTGTTGGTGGGAATGTGAGGTAACAGCCACTATGGAAAAGAGTACAAAAATTTCTCAAAAAGCTGCATGTAGAACTACCATGATGCAAAGGGATATATCAGAGAGACACCGCCACACACACGCTTATTACACCATTCACAAAAGCTAAGATAACGAATCAACCAGAGTGCCCAGTGGCAGGTGAATGGAAAAACAAAATGCGGTGCACATACATAGCAGAGAATTAATTGGCTACAAAAATGAAGGAAATCTTGTTTGCAGCAGTATGGATGTGTCCAGAGAAGTCTCACGGTAAGTAAAACAAGCTACACAGAGAAAGACAAACACTGAATGTTCTCACTAACATGCAGAAGCTAAAGATACTGAACGCACAGAGGTGGAGAACAGAGAGTGGGGACGAGGGCTGGGAAGTGGGATGCGGAGGGAGAAGGATGTTAACAGGCACCGAGTGCAGCCGTCCAGGAGGAATGATCTCTGCTGCTGCCTAGCTCAGTACGGTAACTAAGGTGACAATAACAAATGGTGCGCTTCAGAGCAGCTAGTAGAGAGGACTTTAAATGCTCCCAATGCAAACCAAAAATTAACAAATGTTTGAAGTAACAGGTATGCCTGATCTGCTCATTGCATTTTACATATGCATACTGAAATATCACACTGTGCCCTATAAATATGTACAATTATTATGCCTCTATTAAAATATTTTTAAAAACTTGTTCCAAATAGATAATAAACACATGAAAAAAAGGTTCAACTTCACTGCTCATTAGAGAGATGCAAAATAAAACTACACTGAGATATCATTTTACTCTCAAAAGAATGGACATCATCCAAAAATCAAATAATAACAAATGCTGGTGAGCATTTGTTACACTGCTGTCTACACTGTTGGTGGGAAAGTGAAGTCGTACAACCGCTATAGAAACAAGTGAAGGGAGGGGAGGGGAATGGGGAAAAAAGGTAGAAGCAAGATATACCACGTACAGGTACAAATTCCCGATGATGAATGTTATTATGCATATCTAAAATGTACCAGTAACTGTGAAAATAAATGAATATTAAAAAAAAACAAAAAACCAGTGGGGAGATTCCTCGAAAAATTCAAAATAGAAATTCCATTTGATCCAGCTATCCTTCTTCTAGGTATCTTCCCCAAAGAGTTGAAATCATCCTATTACAGGGATATATGCATACCAACGTTCACAGCAGCACATTTTATAATAGCTGGATCTTAGAAACAGTGTATATGTCAATCAACAGATGAATGGATAAAGAAAACTTGGTTTATATACACAATGGAGTACTACTCTGCCATAAAGAAAGATAAACTTGAGGCATTCACAGGCAAATGGATGCACCTTAAGAATATAATGTTAAGTGAAATTAAATCAGACACACAAGCATAAATATCACACGGTTTCTCTTGTATGAGAAATGCAAAAAATAAAAAGATAGCAAAACAGAAGATAGATAAATAGAAAGTAGGGAGAAGTTCAAATAACTTCGCAAATTATCTATTGTTTTGAAAATATTTTAAGATAAATGCTAACTTGTTTCACTTATACTACTAGTTTCTTTTGTTCATGGAAGAGAAAGTTTTGTCCTTTTGTTTGTTTGTTTCTTCTTTGTAAGAGAGACTCTAGTTCTGTTTATGACTAGTACACTCAGTAACATTTTGGCCAGTCTTATGAGATCCTCAGAGGCAGTAATTAACACTGTCATTTTCCTATTATTTTGTTACAAAATTTTGTTTTATTTTTTCATATAAGTTTTTAATATTTTTAAAATATCTACTCATATTACATTAAAATAATTTTTTTTCAAAAATAAATAAACACAGTCACCAAACTGATTTCATGACCACCTAGTGGATTGTAACTTAAAATTTAAAAAGCAGTATTTAATGTGCAGTATTAAATCAAGTATCTCTGTCTGTTCCTTAAAAATAAGGAAAAAACCTTGAATCTAACTATTAATGGCTAAGTGTTTCAAACCCCGTTTTTAATCTCCAGAAAAAAAGTTAATGATTTCCTGGAAATATTAGCGGAATAGACTTGGTCATTGATGTTCTTCCCAGTAATGAATGATAGGCAATATGTAAATGTTCCCTCAAGAGCCGTCTGGTCTGAACTCAATCAAGAAAATAGGAAACATAAGCCTTAAACACTGTAGCTCATGCAAAAGCTTAATTGAAAATTAGTAATATTGTCCAATAAAGCTTTTTCACAGGAAATGGTTTCGCAATAGCCCTAATGGTTTTAAGATTAATAAAACTGCTGAGAACTGAAAGATTTGTAGTGATAAAAAAAATCGAGACTCACAAACCACTTGTATCTTATATTAAATAAGATATTTTAAGTATTCTGTCTTCTTTTGGTCACCAAATACCTAACACTTGTTCTATGCCAACCACTGCTGAACAGGGCCCCTGAAAGAGCACCGAGCCGTGACAGTCCCCACCTGCCAGATGGCCATTTGGGAGGAGGTTGACCGTGAACACACAAACAAATGAGAGCTGTGGAGACCAGGCGGAGCAGCACGGCAGGGCTATGTGTCACCGACAGGCGTGCAACACAACGCTCACCTAGGCTGCCTCTTCTGAACTGAAATCCAACATGGTTTCCAGTAAAGCCAACTAAAATGTTCTACTTCAGATCCATGTACAACTGTACATGTTTATCACATTACGATGCTAACAGCACGTTCTAATTCACCTTTCAGACAAAGTACAAATGAATACTATGTGCAAAGTCAATGGAAATAATGCAGAATGAATACTACAGACAAGGCAGAGGACAGTTTGTGACTCAGAACTCTCATTTAAAGGCAAAGTGATTTGGGGCAAGTTATTTGGTCCCCTGGACAACAGTTTCATCAACTGCATTCACATCTACTCACAGCACACTGTGGGGGCATCGTGAGAGAATGTCTACAAAAGCACTTCAAATAACACCAGCAATGCCAGCACCGCAGCTACTTCCTGTTAGCACGAGTAAGCTCGGTGAGACTGTCAGACTATAATGAGCAAACACGGCAAAGGTACAGAACTGGCACCGGTCAGACCCTTGAAGCCTGTCATAAAACTAAGTATCTGAATCCAACAATCAGTGATCGTTTCTCTTCAATTCCATTATATTCAGGGTGGCAAAGCTTTCTTGGCCAGCAAGAAATAAAAAAAACTGAACAACAATCTACAGAGTGTTAAGGAGAGAAAGGGCCAGAGTTCCCCGCATGGTACATTCATTCTTGACACAGGTGAGGAACAAAGAGCCAGATTTCTGGGGTCACAGAGGACCTGTGTGGGGCTGGGAAAGAGGGCAGCCAGGCTGCCTGCGACACCATCCGCTGGGCTGTAGGCTCTGCATTCAAGCAGCAAAGGCAAATGGAGACTCGGTAGCAAACATCCTTCTGCATTCGCTTCTTTTACAGGTAATGACTTGTTCTAGGTAAGATGCAATCATAGAGGAAAAGTACATCCCTGAAGGGGAAAACCCTGACTTACACACGTGCAGGAGAGACTGCACGTTCCCCTCACGCCAGCTGGTCATTACTCTTGACATGAACATTGCTGTGGGCAGAACATGTATGAGGTGATGTCTTCAGGTTACTAACAAGTTGCTGTTGGACAGGTCACTTGTAAGTTAGATCTTCAGAAGCCAGCATAGACTGCTCCACATTACTTACGATGGCGTAAACGAGTGTCAAACTCAGGGCTGCCCACAGAAGTCATTTCAACCCAGACCGTGAGCACAGCAGGTCTGCGACTACGCCCCACAGGACGAGGTCTGCCACAGAGGTAACCCAGAGCTTGGGAAGCACTGCGGAGCAGCAGCTCTGGACGGGGCAGGATGGAGCAGGAGTCCAGTCCCGCCTTGCTGCCTCCCTGCTGGCCAGTCTCAGTGAAGTTATTCATCCCTTGCATCTGAATCTCCACATAAGTCAAACCCTATCTGGGGACCAAAACGCTTACATTTAGATGTCTGGGGCACAAAAATGGATCCGTTTGTACAAGCCACTTTCATGTCAAGGCATGCAGAGAGACAGAAAGACTGACTCGGACTCTGGGCTAAGATGCTGCTCATGGCCTAAGGTGACCAGTACGGGGCTCTGGCCACCCTGACCTCTGCCGGGCTACTAGGAGGCATGATGATCCAATACAGTGCAGTGTGTCAAGCAACGCATGGGAAGGCTCTGACTGCCCACTAACATACATAAAATGCCTTGGTGTGGGCAGCTCATCACTGACACTTGCTCCTCAGGAGCGTAGGGTCCCACTGTTAAATAAACAGGGGCTTTAGTCACCTTCTCCAGGCCCCTTGGATCCCAAGCTTCCACTTCACAGCATTCCAGTACTGTACCTACTTCTGCCCCCAACAAGGGAGCACCGAGAAACTGCATGATTCCAATTTGAATTACTGAAATTGCTCTTTCCTCTCTGACCCAAACAATAAGAGCAGCTCACAGGATGGGAGTCAGGTATCGAGATGAGGATGGGGCAAGGATAAGAGGTAGGCGCGGAGGTCGGGTCAGGTGCACACGGTCATTAAAGCAGCACACCAAGCCTCCACTTCTACAACCTCTTCTGTTCTGCTTTGTTCGAATGAGAAAGTCACATTGCTCTCTGTAGATGCTTAATAAAAAGCGAGTTCAGGCAGCAGTCTCCAGGTCCTCCTCCCTAAAGGAAGCCTAAAGGATCAGCTCTGGTCCTCCTTGCCCTGTTCTACAAGGCTTCTTTTCCCCGTCCTGGCTGCCACGTTTCCTTCTTCTTCAGGGCCACAGGAAAGAGGAACTTCAGACCTGCGCAAGGTTATACAGTGGAGTGATTTTTACCTACCAGGTGTTCTGCTTCTGAGTGGCAGGTTCAAGGCTGAAGAACCGCTGGGCCAGAGGCAAGGACAGAGCGGGGAGGTGTCAGCAGAGTAGACACAGGCATTGGAGTGCATTCTACGCTGTCTACACTGTGTCACTCAGGTCAGTGACAGAGGTGGTAGGAGCCACGCTGCTGGCTCCAAAAGGTAAGAGAAGAGAGGACGTGGGAGGGGAAGTTCTGCTCGCCCAGGAAACCGAAGGACAGGGAAGTGTCCCTCAAGTCCAAGGAAGAGAGACCTACAGGGTTACCATGTGGTCTGCCGAAGAGTCCTGATCACTGCTGCCTACTCACAGGCCCTCCCAGACCCCAGTGGAGGTGAAAAGCAACACTTCCACAAGTCTCTACTTTGTGTTAACTACAGATCTGTTTTGCTCTTTGATCCTGAAAAATATGCTTCCAAAGAACTTTTCAATCCACCTACCAGGGCTGGGGTTGTAGCTCAGCAGTGGGGTGTGTGCTCAGCATGTATGTAGCCCTGGATTCAATCCCCAGGACCACACACACACACACACACACCACAGATGGATCTCCACAAAGATCACAGAAGCCAAACAATATCAAATGAGTGTTTTGACACTAATAAAAACATCTGCACTCTAACTACAAGGAAAGAACAGGGAGTGCAGAATGATCATCCCTCAAGATCATGTAATTTTTACACAGCACAAATAATGTAATTGGCTTTAATAATTTAGGTTTTTATTTGGTTTATAAGATCCACCAAGGATCAAGGGATTAACACATACATATATAATACACTAAGTCCATATCTATCTATCTATATATCTATATAGATATAGATATATACATAGATATATATGCAAACAACTTCACGAACGACTGGGAAAAGCCATGTGAATCTTTCAGCCTAGAATAAACATCTACTATCAAATTATTCTGAGGCTCCTAAAAAGCAGGTGGGGCTGGATAAGAAGAGTCTGAAATCTCATCAAGACTTATCGAGAATAAATCTACCCAGCAGTGATACTGATCTACCCTTCTGCTTAGGGTTACACAGACACCAGGGCATATTCCAAGATGCACTACAGGGAAGGAAAGACTAGAAGACACTCACATCACTAATTCCAGTTCGAATTATTAATACAGGATCCTTTAAACTTAATTTTACTTTGCTTTGATATTAAATTGAAAGAGAGAGAGAGAGAGAGAGAATTCACGAACCCCAAGAAAGGAAGTTTGGGAAAGGATTATTTAGCAAACACGGTTATACAGTGTTTATGAAACCACATGATAAGATGGCATGCAAAGAATATGTTCACTATTTATTCAAAAGGAAAAAAGGAAAGAAAGTGCTTACAGGCAATTTTATGACTTCAAATACACAACTGTCAAATAGACGCAAACCATCAGGGTAACTCTCCTTCCAACTTCCTCCGAATGCTGGTGGAGATTTGTGTAAGGTGGTGCAATTTGTTTTAGGGAAAACTGATTGCATCACTTCGGCCTTACCCTTGGCCTGACTTCACATCTCCTCCAGAGACCCTGCCTGGACTGCCCCTCGGCGCTGCGTGCCAGAGAAATCTGCCTTGTGTTCTTGGAAACCGCGCTCACGTGGGCTCCATTGCTAAGCCCTCTTAGGACAGTTCAGTTCCACCAGAAGGCATCTGAAAAGATTTATAACTTTAGTCGACTCTTTTTTGACTATGAATTTTTTTGTTGTTTCTTCTTTTTTTAAATCAATTTTTGCTTTTAATAGTTTGACCATTTCTAGATTCCAGTGTAGTTTCTCTCTCTCTCTCTCTATTTGGTAGTGACAAATCATGTGACTGTTTTAATAACACTACTGAGTTCTGTCCTTGTCCCACTATCCTTATATTCCTAAGGTCACACTTAAGCATTTAATATATTTTTAATTTCATCATTAGAATACTTTTCAGAATACATTTCCGAGCTGAAAGAAAAAAAAAAAATCTGTGTTGTTTTTCCAGAACAGTTCTGCTTTGTGTTCATAGCTTAAAGGCTTCTCCCCTTACTTTTCATTTTAGGCACAAGAAAAGGTTAACACTGAGCAAGTTGTTCGCCCAACTCACTGGTTTCCCTCGGCACTGGGATCTTGAAATCACTTTAGATTCAGACTGAAAAGGCACTGTAGTTTTCAAAAATCCCTATGTAGGGCATCTACAGGCAAAAAAAAAAAAAAAAAGGAAAGAAAGAAAAAGAAAAGAAAAGAAGAGGAAGAATAAAGAGGAGAGAAAGAGAAACCAACCTTGATCTACCAGGATCAGTAGTGTATTCCTGTAATTCCAGTTACTCAAGAGGCTGAGGTAGAAGGATCACAAGTTCAAATCCAGCCTGGGCAACCTAGCAAGACCCTGTCTCAAAATAAAAGAATAGAGCTGGAGATATACCATAGCTTAGAGGCAGAGCACTCTTGGGTTCGATCTCTAGTATGGCAAAAAACAAAAACAAAAACAGAATCAAGGAAACTTGACCTTAACCTAAATTCACATTTTACACAAAAATGACCCATCAAAATGGGTCACTGACTTAAATATACGCAAAACACTATAAAACCTTTAGAAAACAAATCAGAGAATGATGTTTAAGAACCTAGGGTTAGGCAAAGACACTAAAAGCAAAATACATAAAAGGAAGAATTGATATATTGAACTACATCAAAATTACAAAAAAACTGCAAAAGACTCCGTTAAGAGGATGAAACACCAGACTACAAACTGGGAGAAAATATTTGCAAACCACATTATCTGACACAGGACAGATATCCAGAATTATAAAGAATTCTCAACATTCAACAATAGGAAAACGAAAAGATCCAACTGAAAAATGGGCAAAATGCATAAAAAGAGATTGCACTGAGGAAGATCTATAGATTGCTAATAAACAATGGAAAGATGTTTAATCTCATTAGTTGTTAAATATTTAAAACCACAGTAAGAGATCACTACACACTTATCACCAAGGTAGAATCAAAAGTAGTAACACCTCCAACTGCTGGTGAGACGGCAGAGAAACTGGGTCTCTCACACCTCACTGATGGAGAGGCCACACGGTACAATCATTCCGGAAAGGGGGTTGGCAGCTCTTTACAGAGTGAAACTTGCGCTTACCATGGGACCCGGCAACTGCACTCTCGGGCATTCGTCCCAGAGAAATGAAAACTTATGACCCCATAAAGACTTGCACAATCATGAGCCTAAGCAGCTTTGTTTTTTAATAGCCCAAACTGGCAACAACTCAAACATTCCTCCATGGAAGAAGAATAAAGTTACTAAAGATCCATAACATGCAATATCATTGAGCTACACGAAGTAATGAGCTACCAATACCTGCAACCACTTGGACAGGCATCAAGGAAATTACAGTGTACGAAAACCTAGTGGTGCAAGTTGTATACTGTACGACGCCATCATGCAACATTCTTGAACTGAGCAATCAGAGGTGAGGACGTACTGACGGTGGTCAGGAGCGACAGCAGAGGGAGCTGCGCGTGCTGCAAAGAGGACGACATGGGGTCCTTCCAGGGAACTTTCTGTGTCTTGACCGTGCTAATGGCCCTACAATCTACACGAGTCGCAAAAATGCATAAAACTAACTATGCACAGGCACACACACAATGAGCCGGTGACTGCACCATCAGTTTCAATAGCTGATGTTGTAGTACAGCACTGCGAGTTTTTCCCGCTGAGGAAAAGTGAATGAAGGATATAGGGTTAGGTGATAGTCCTTACAACTGTGAAGCTAAACGTATCTCCAAAAATTATATGACTTTTATTTATTCTAAATATTCTATCTTTCTAACATCTCGTCTACCACATGCCCGATTTCTTCCTTCCCCAACCTTGTTATTCTCTGTCGTCCTAAGAGTGGGAAATACTTCACAATGACAAGTAGTGTGATGCTCATATTCCAAAAACACTTATTAATAGTTCACAGCTCCTAACTGCATCACACTGGGGTGATTCTGCCAACAGCCCTGTGTTTGAATATTGACTCTTATGTTGCATAAATTGGGAAAATGGGGATAAAGTAGTCCGTGTATAGGTTTCTTTTGAGAATAAAGAACAATAAACTACTTGTACACAGTAAATCCTCAAATTGCTTCTTTCCTTTTCCCATTAACAACCTAAAGTCCTGCTCAACGTCCAGATAAATACATTGGCAAAAAACAAACAAACAAACAAAAACCAAAAAAAAAACCCCTCTGGTTTTAGTTCCAAGGCTCATATTTAGACAACAGGAAACGCATCTTTAACGCACAAAGATTGCAGGTTGGTGATAGAATGAGGCTAAATTCGTTTCTTAAGAATTTCAATTTAGGAGACCATAACGACCGTTTTCAGCCTATATCCTCTCAGAGTGAAAGCATTCTGGCTATCAAAATGATTTATAAGTGTTTAGCACAGCGTTGATTTTATTATGATGCCTGGACGCCTGCTACAGAGATGTTTAAACCAGATTACTTCTGCTCAGGTAACAAGAAATATATAAGCATTAGCTAAACTCAAGTCTTAGAAGCGACAGGATTCCAGTGATGTATGTCACTTCTCCCATGCCACGTACCTATGAAAATATACTTTATTAATGAACCCTCACAAGATGGCAAGCTTTAAATGTGTCACAGATTTTTAGTTATCGCTCGAACAAGCCACAGGGCAGCAGCAGCAGCTAAGCAAGTAGGATTTAAAATTCAAGGTAAGTTGCTCAACATGGAATTCAGGGCACTCTATAGGTGAGTGCAGGATGGTTAGATTCTCTAAGGAGCAAAGAGAACTGCCAAAGGTAGAAAATGTTGCTCCTCTAATATTAATCTGTAAAAGGACAAAGTAAATAGCTTTAACTTCTACTGGTGACTAGCTCTGTTTACGAATAGTCACGGAACACAAAAATGGCAAGTAATACTAGAAGACAAAGTCCCTCAACTTTCTTTTTCAAAGCACTAATACAGTTTTGCAAAATGAATGCTTACCGAGCAAAATAACTTTGTTTCCGTTCCTTCTTCTCTTCCTTAGTATCCATAATATACAACCAAAAGTGCAAAATATTTGGAAAAGTCCTTTGTAGTCAATAAGTCATAACCCTGTAATAAAAAGAAAAATAACAAAGCAACTGTAAATGAAGAGGTTTATAATGACTAATATGGAGAATAAACAGGCAAGAGCTACACAGTCCCAAACAAATGAAGGATAAACTTTAACCAGGAAACACAGTCACGTGAGCCAACACCAAATGCAAATGCCCATGAGGTGAGAGAACAAACCACAAAACTACAATTAGAGGAGATGGTAAGTAAGCCAGTGGCAAAATGCTGATGGAAGACCACACTGGAGTTCTTGCTTCATAATTAACAATTATTTCAAAATGTGCCAAAATGAAAATTTTCACTGACTTTGGAAGATTGTAGGCTCCTTCTGCATGTGCAATTTTTTTAAAAACCCCTGAACTCAAAAATCACTCTTTCCACAGAATTCACAATGAATACGTCTCATAGACAGTTATACGATATGGCTCTTTAGGTGTCTTACAAGAATGTTCTTTCTTTAAAAATAAAAATAACTTTGGCATTCTCTTTTATTTTCAGTAACACGCCGCCAAATCCATCCCACTTGAGCAAATGTGAAAATGGAAGTACACACTCAGGAAACCCTTCTTCAGAATGGCTTCCTTTGCTTGCTTCCCTCTCCCCAACCCTAACACCCTCACCTGCCCTTGCCTGTGGTCTTTAAACCTATAATAAAAGGTTGTCTTCAGATCAATCTTCTTTAAATACCACTTTCACTGTGCCATTCCCCTGCTCAAAAATTCCTATATAATGCCTGCTTTGCCAATCTCAATTTTCTGCAAAGCATTAACATTCCTTGTATCTGTCCTCTTACCTTGAAGCAAAAATATGTTTACCAAATTTAAATTTTAAAAGGCAAAGGGTCTTCATCAATCAAAATTATTTACTTATTCTTTTCAATCCAATAAACAACTGAATCCATAATGCATATTCCATGAAAGGTACTGTGGTAAATCCCAGAGCTCAAGGATAAATGAGGCATGATATTTGCTCTAATGGAATTCACTGTCCGGTGAGGGAAACAAAGGATTTCAAAACAGTGAGTTACGTACACACTATCCTGAAGAGGCACAAAATATCAATTTAGTCATTCCACAACATCCATATTTCAGAATATCTTGTTGTACACAATAAACACACACAAAATTTAAAACATAAATTGAAAACAAAACAACTCTATTCAGTGCCCACCCCACACCTTTCACACACACACTACAGTGGCGAGTGTGGGCTTGCGGGCTAAGGGGCAGGGAGATGGGTCCAGCTTGAACTAGAGGAGGAAGACACCGCAGCTTGCTGCCACCCTGGGGGTTAAATGGGAAGCACAGTGACAGGGCAAGCTGAAAAGGAAGCCGCGTGAAGACCAGTCAGAAAAGCCCTTCTGTACCATGTGATAGACTAGTTTAACCTCAGCCACACTCCAAGGGCCGCCTACCTCTTGGCACCTTGTCTGCTATCACTAAGTGACCATGTTAGACCAATGGTAGCACTCGCAGTGTCCATTATCAAACTGGTCAGAGCAGGCTCATGAGATAAAACTAATCTTTTCATCCCCACCCTTCAAGGAAGGAAGTCAAAAAACGGCATTCTGTTAGTGCGGCATAACCAGAGGGTGAGGGTGAACTTGAGAAGAGATTCATGAGAAAGAAATTACAGTGAAACTAGTAGAGAGAAGGGCCCGAACCTAGGTCATGGCAGTCAACAGAGGAAGATGGACGTAACTCACGAACAACCTAGCAGGCCAGTGAGTTGGGATACGGAGACTCGTTCAACACAGACAACACAGAAGGCGGGACGTGGGCCCTTTCAGTTTCTGCTCCTCAGACAAGGTGAACTACGACAGCAAAGATGTGACACAATACACCTGAAAGGGCGGACTGTCGGAGAGGGGTGCAGGAGGACAGGAGACACCCATTTTGGACATGTTGCCCTCACCCACAGCACAGCATGGTAGTGAGGATGACTGAAAAAGAATCTGAAATTCCTAGCATATGGTTGTAGTTACAAGAAAAGAAATGAAAAAAAAAAAAAATACAATGATGAGATCACCCTGGAAGCTTGACAACTATGCACAAGGCCTCGTGTGGAAACAATAGGAGACACAGTCCCAACTCTGCCTGGGTTATCCCCATGTCCCCAGCAAGGGCTCCATCCCAAGGAGTTCATCAAGAGGTGGGGCGGTCAGACGCCAGCACGTAACTAAAACATAAGGTAGCAACTTGGATTGGGCCAATGAATAGGACTAAGAATCTAGAACACATGAAGCTCAATTCCGATTGTAGAGAGAAATCTTTCAGGGAGGTTAGGATTTCCTTAGGTAAAGAAAAGAAATATGGAATTCCAGGAGAAAGGAATATGAAGATGAGCTTTTGCTTAGGATTAGGGTGAAAAGAGCAATGTATATTTGGGCAAGAGAGACAGAGTGGCCACCAAATAGGGAAAAAGAGTGAGCCTTGACCCTTGCGTACCATGCCATCCATTCCAACATGCTCTCCATATGGTATCTCTCTGAATCCTTGCAACCACACGATGATTTGGGTATCTTTATTTCCTTTACTGAGAGATGCCAATTAATTTCTCCAACTCAATAGCACTAGCTGTAGTGAAGCAGGGATTTAAATCCAGTGTTGTATATGCTGCCGTGTCTCTTAATAACCTTTGGAACCAGAAAGCAATTGGAGATGAGCTAGATAAAGTACTTTTGAACCCACAGCAACCAGTGCCTCGGCATAGACTCTGCTGGTTAAGACAAATGGAACCGGCCTTTTGGAGAGGGGTCACTGAGGACCTCTACCAGGACTGTGTCAGAGGAAAGTGGGGGTGCAAATCATGCTACGATGAGCTGAGGTACTTCATACTCATTCAAGTGTTTGGGTGATGAAAGAAAGAAGGAAAAGAAAAGATGGCAGCTGAGTGTCCAACTCTCAGGAGCCTACACTCACACTGTGCTCTGAACACACTGGGCTCCTCCTCTATCCTGTACCTAATCCTTACCCTTTCCCAAGCTTGAGGTCACTCTGTTCTCCTCCTCCCACTCAGATCTAGCCCAAGGCCTAATTGTGCTTCCTCTCTTTCTCAACCACGTGTGTGCCCTTTTCTCTCCTCTTTGGGAACTTACCCCACCTGTCACCTGTAAATACTGCGAGGCACCTGATCATACTCTCTGTGACAAGGAAGCTTCACCTGGCCTGCTCAGCTCCAAACCACAAGTTGCCTTCAAATCAAACACCATTCTGAGTCATACTTTCCCCATTCTTCCCTAAATACCTGGCGCAGAAATAGGTAGAAAATGCACACAAATGCTAAGCAAGGAGCTAAATTAATTCAGAATTGGAGATAAAATCAATTACATTCTATACCAACATAAATCCAAGGATTCTTCCCAGATTAAGAATTCCTTGAGGTACAGGGATGTAGACCCCCTACTGGCCCGACACAGACGCTGGAGGATCAGGGTTCCATGCTCTGTCTCCACATGGCCTGGTGGTTTATTTTAAAGTTCCTCTCCTACACACCACAGATATGTAATGACCCCTGTTTATTAAGTGTCTCCTCATGAATAAAAATGAAGTCATAACAACCTAATTGGAAAATTTGTATATTGCCAGCCGAGCCAGAAGCTAACATTTGATTCCAGCAGAAAAATACTGACAAAAAGAAGCAAAGAGAAAAGGATTAAATGATCCAAGAACTGACATCTAGTGCTGCTGTGTCTGTTTAGAACTAGGGAGGTTTTTTATTTCTCAATATTCTATTAGATAAGTAAAAACATGCTAATCATTGGTGTCTTTGAAGTGTCTATGAAACTTTTTTTATTTCCTAAATAAGACAGATGCACCAGCTGATTAACCAGATGAGGTCGGCAGTGGATGCTATAAAGATGATCTGCACAGAACATCACACAGCAGCCTTCACGCTTCAGTGAAGAACCAAAGCTCCTTAAATCAATCCCTAATGGGAAGTGCATTTTCCATTATAAGTGGTTCTAATGGGCTTCTTAAAAGCCCTTTATTCATTTAATGTTGACTTTTCCACATATCAATACGCACTAGATTCATCCAAACACTGGCGTCAAGAGTCTCCTGCGTTTACGCTGTACTGCAGCCCAGAATTTTATGAGGAAACACAAGATATATCTTCCATGAAAATATTTCTTTATGTAATCTCAAATCAGGAGAGCCAATTTAAACCCAAATGCAGTTCATTCTTCAAAACAATGGCAGAGAAAAGTCCTCGCCTCATAAAATGCAAGTTAAAGAAAAAGACAAAGTATTTTTTGTAGTACTAGTAAAGTGTTCCCTATTTGAATACATGGCACCATTATTAAAGAGAATTTAAGAAGAGAACTCGCAGAGACTCCCTCACTACATCAAACCAGTGTGGACTCCACAGCACAATGTGGTTTTCTGGATTCACATTAACACACTGTAACTCCCTGAACATTCAGGGATTACTGGTCAGTACTAAAATACTTTGTCCACAAACTGTTTTCCTAACAAGATGTTTCCTAAGATACAAATGATACCATGACAGGAACAGGCATTGAAGCTTGGTCACACTGAGTTTGACCACTTAATGAACAAGCCAAAATATGCCTTCCTGTGCAGATATTTCCTCCTAGAAAATATTTATGTTTATACCGAAACATAACAGGTGTTCAGTCTCTTTCAAAGCTACACTGTCATGTAAACAAAGGAAGGGTATTCAAATTTCAGTGTTACCCAAGGTCAGGAATTTGCATACCTTCTTTAATAAGAAACCCAAAAAGAAAGACATGGAACCAAACACAAATTGCGCCATAAAACCTGTAAGGGGTGCAACCAGGAGGCAACGTCCCCAGTTAAATGTGTATCACAAAAGACAAAGTAGCAACCAAAAATAAAATTTCATGGCAGCAAGGAGATGAAGAGTTACACCTGAAGTAAACTGCTGATCAAAGAAGGCTACCAATCTGCTACTTGGGAAAGCAGGACAAAGTCTTTGAATAGCACAATGAGTAGAGAACGTGTTGACTGCCCATCCTTATTCTCTACCTAGAGAACTTAAAGTTGACCTGAAAAGAATTAAACAAATGAAAGTGTTAGTGCTCTCTTACTTAAAATGAGTGAAGGAATTCTATCAGAGCTCCTAATTTCACTAAATGAAGGCCCCTCTCTGGGCCAGAGAGGTGATTTTACAAGTTCTAAGAAGCAGATCTGCAAACGAGATTTCTACCAAGTAAGAGATCAGGAATCAGGAATTGTCAAAGATGTGGGAAATGGCCTAGCCCTGAAAATGGACAAATGCATTTTAATTTTCAAAAAAGTTAGAAAAGGGATTGTGCAACTATGCACTGGAGAAATGATCAAAAAATGTAAGACGCTGAACCCATACACCTAGAATAGAAACCAGCAAATCCTGAGACCCAGAATATTCCCAGAAGATCAATCATTGAGGGGAACAACAAAGTGGGTTCCTCTTATCCATGGGCCAAGGACACCAAGGTAGACAAAAAGAGGAAGACAGCGTTGATCAGCCAGGGCACTCAGGAAGAACCCACAACAGCAAGCCATCGGCTGGTGAACGAGAAGCAGCAGCGCTCTGATGCGAAGAGCTGCAGCACAGAGGGGAGCACTTGACATGGTGGAAGGAAGGTGGGTCAGGGCCACGTCAGGGGCACGCACCCATAAGAAGGAACATGAGTCTGCAGACGATGAGGTCCTCAGGCAGAAGGAAGCTATGCAAGCTGTGGAGGGGAATACGCAGTGCTCGGCAATCCTGAGTGGTCTGGAAGGTCAGCGGGCAGGGCCCGTAGGGAAGAGGATGAGGAAGGGATGCAGGTTTAGTCAAACTCCACTGACCTAAGTTCCCTCTTTGACATAACTACCATCCTAGGAGATCAGGAAATGAAGCAATCACAGTATAACTATATTTAAAAGGCATTTGACCAGTTCCTCTTTATTTGCTTCAGGACACGATGGAAAAATGTGGACTGGACGTGTGGGTGGATGGCACCATGATTAGATAGGTTAAAAAAAAAAATCACTGAATTGCTGTACCAAGAGGTATGTGCTGACTGACTGACCTCAACTGCAAGCTGGAAGCTGACCTTGATTTTCAGCCTGCAGGGAGGATGTTAACAGCAAAGTGCACGGCTCTTTCTTAGGCTCCACCCCGGCCAACAGCTGTATCGCTGACCCAAACGGAAATACAGGGGCCTCCTTATCGGCCTTTTGGGCGGACGAAAGAATGTCCTGGATAATAAGAGTGGTAATTACTACCAATTATAACTCAGCCCGTGTGAATACTGGGTCCTGCGGGTTCTGGGGTGCTCTGAGATGGGAGGCAGAACTCAGTGTTGGCACAAGTGAATGTGATACGTGGTTTCGGATAACAGCAGGACCCATGTACCCAACGGCATGATTCCACCTTGCCCCCCCCCAAAACATTAATGCCATCCACCCAGGATAAGAAGATGATGATGGTCTGTCTCACCCTTTTTGAGGATTAGAAGGTATCAGGATTATTGCATTTAGTTATAGTTTCATGAGAGGGGAAATACAGGGAAAATATAGGTTAACAAGAGCAATTAGATGATTAAATGACAAACAAGTGAATTTTAAGATTATTAGTCAAAGGAATTGGCCAGTGTATTAGTCACTATTCCACTGCTGGGACAAAATTACTGAAATCCACAACTTAAAAGGTAAGTTTATTTTGGCTCACAGTTCTTAGAGCAGTCAGTCCCTACTGGGCTGGTGGGAAGGCAGAAAGGGCGTGGCGAAAGGGGGGAAGAGAGGAGCAGAGGACAAGAACCCGGATGCTCAGGTCTTGCCCCCAGCGACCCACTCCAGCCAGGCCCCGCTCCTAGCAGCACATCAGATAGGGAACTCATCAGTGGACGAATCCACTGACGAGAACAGCACCCTGTCATCTTATCACTTTCCAAACACACGAGACTTTGGGGAGACATTTTAGATCCAAACCGTAACAGTCAGGTTTAGCTTGGAAAAAATACATGGGATTAGGTAACAACTATTTTCGAGTGTCTGAAAGATCTTTATCGAGTACACAATTTAGATCTGAGAGATCTTCAAGGGGTACACGGAGACCGGGCATTAGATACGGAAGGAGCGTGAAGTGGGTCAGGAAGAGGAAGAACCGTCTTAGAAACAGATGCCGAGCCTGCCCACAGAGACAGCAGCTTTCTCATCTCCAACAGACACTGAGAACTAGCTGAGCAGCCATTTCACATGATTGCTGTAGGAGTTTTCAGCCTTATCAAACCCAACACCTTAAATAAAAAAACATTTTAGTATAAGCCCTTTACAACATTGAAATGAAATTCAGATAACACAGCCTACTTGCACGCAATTTTATAAAATCATTGCAATATTCAAAAACAGGACTTGATAACAGGCATTTCAATAAGAAAATTCTCAGGAACAAGTGCATTAGAAGACATATTAAAACACTCAGAGGGAATATGTATACAAGTGTAGCGGTAGGAGGAATAAGATCAGAAACCTATTCACTACATACAAGAAGTACAGAAATGGAGGAGCAGAGGTGGAGTGATAGGAAGGATTACTGGCGTCTGTTGTGGTTTGTATCTAGGTGTCCCCAGGAGCCTCATGAGCTGGGAAGGCGACTGGATGATGGCGGCTTCTGGCTGACGTGCTGTTAGGAGGCAGGATGGAAAAGCTGGATCCCTGGGAGCATGACGTGGAAAGGTTTATCTCCCTCCCTGGTTCCTCCTTTGACCCTCTGCTTCCTGGATGCCATGCTGTGAGCAGCTTTTCCTCCACTTACCCTTCCGCCGAGCCCTGTGCCAGGCCACCCTGCCTTGGAGCCAGCCACCATGGACTGAAACCTCTACAAAGTGGGAGCCAAAATAAACCTCTCCTCCAACCTCTCCTCCTTTAAATTGTGGGTGTCGGGTATTGCGTCTCGGTTGCGAGAAAAGTGACTAAGACAGTGTGGAGCACGGCAATACAAACTACTGCTATAAATAATAACCAGATAATTCCAAACATGGTAACTTGGAACTAAGCTCTTTCATTTCCTTAGAGTGTCCCATAAATATTTATATAGAACTACAGAAGATATGAAATTCTTGAGTATAAGGGACAGTTTTTCATATCCTGGGACTTCCTCACTCATTGCAGGATTTTTGGCACCTCTACTTCCCCCAACTAAATACCCATATTCCTCCTCCATAACTATGCCAACCAAAACACCACCAGAGGAGGGAAGATCCTGCGTCCATTGAGAATTCTACACACCCGAGTTCTCTGTTAGACGATGCTCTGTGTTACTTTTGAATAGCCCTGAAATACACATGCTATTCAGGCAGAGAAAAACTTGAAAGCGCAGTATAACTAACTGGAGTTGAGATTTCCCACCTACAAGGCATGTAGTCTTGGGTCAGTTACCGATTTCTGTAACTCTTACCTGTTAAAGAGTTGTTACAGAGATTAAATGTTTAAAAGGTGTCTCTACCATCTGATGCCCTATGAAACAGAAGATTCTACCCACCGAGTCATTTATTTCAGTGAATGCAAACTTTCAAGTGTTAATGAAATACTACTTTCAATAACACCTGGAGAGCTGCATTCGAATCTGCCCCAAATAGAAAAACCATTCAATTTTTGAACATTAACAATATGCACCAATTTTTTAATTTAACGCCAACACATACTATTTCATTTGAGCTTTATGACTGTAGGAGAAAGTATTTTCAATCCTTTTCAGATAAAGAGTCTGAGGTTTAGAAAGATAAATAATTTATTCAAGGTCAAAGAGCTGTAAGAGTTAGACCCAGAATGATCAGCTCTTATCTGATCCCAAAGAAAAAGCCACTAATAATGGCCTTTAATGCTGGGCTGTTACTATAAGCATTTTCACATCAACTTCCTGCCTCTTCCTGATTTAACCACAGTTAAAAGGAATAAGAAGCTAAATACCATCTTTCTAACTAATTGTCCTTGAGGCTGTAGATACTGGTTAATCACGACCATATATTGCTAAATGCACAGCAGTAAACATGTTGGTGGATCCAACAAAGATTTACTGTTCTAATTACATATTTAAGGAGCTAACTGGAAAGCCCATTCTCTTAATTCACTAAATTAAATGCATTACCTTTCAAGTTTTAAGAACAGAAGCAATGAGAAGTCTGAATATGCCACAAATATTTCTCATAGCAGTTGGCAATATTTTAGTTTTTGTTGTTTTGAAATTCAATCTTTTGCCAGTCTATTTCCTCCAAAGAAAACATAATTGACAAATAAAAAAACCTCAGGATTTGGAATTTTGATCTTTTCCTAAAAATTTATTTCTTTACTGATTTTAACTTACAAATGTCAATTTTTTTTTCTGGGAAGGACTAAAATTACAACCCATTTTTACAACTATAAGTTATGGTTCTATAAAAATTCTACCAAATGCCTTGCGCATATTGAGTGCATTCTGTCATCAATGCACAGAAGATATAAGAAGTCAGTTTTGAGCAGCCTTCCATCTGCACACAAAGGCAGAGGAGAGGGAGCAATCTGAATCATACAGACAGTGACTGGAGTTGAGCAGGATAGAGTCTGCTCCGCTTATCTCCTCTCCCACCACTGGAGAAAACTTCCTTTTTCTCACCATCAATCACTCTTTTGGGGGTACCTGCTGCACACATGGGACTGCTCGTCCCAAGAGCTGGGGAAATCTGATGTCTGTACACCCATCGTGGGGCTTCTGGAGTCTCAGAAGGGCTTCAGCAGTGAATTACTTTAAATGAGCTCTAAAGACCAACCTGAAGGCTGTAAATATCACCAATTAGGAAACAAGTGACACGGGAAGAAAAGCTTGTCCTTCATTACCGCTGTGAGTCGGCTGCCACTGTGAGTCCCCGCGCCAGCACCTGTGCTCAGCAAGTAGCCCCTCTATGTGAGTGCCGGTCTCACACCAAGCCCAGCTCCTTCAAGCCAGCAGAGAATAAAGTGTGGGCAGCAGTTACTACTACGATTACTAATTATCAGTAGCATTAATGGGGGCGTATACTTGGTGGGTCTGAATTAAGAGTTAACTGATGAACACCAAACCAATAAAATTGGTTTAAAAATAAATGAAATACTTTCCCCTAAACCATACAGTATACAGCCTGCAAACACTGGTCTTCAAAAATTAAGTCTGTACATCTTCTGAATCTTTATCAGTAAGAGACACAAGGCTCAAGTCAGCTGCCACTCACAAGAAAGGAGCCGTGTGCTTTCTCACTGTCTGTGGGTGATCACCAATAAAATGCATTTCAAATTAAAATGGCATAACACTCACACTTGTAAAAATTTTTTTAAATTATTCTTTGTAAAGTGCTTTTCTACCAGCACATCTATTTGCAGCAGCATTTAAGTGACAGTAAACAATTTATACTCACTGTCAAGCAGTGTCTTGCACCATATTTAGGAGATATTCTCTTCAATTCAGTCAGCACTTAGTAAGGACCCATTTTATGCCCATTTATCTAAAACCTATAGATGTAGGTACTGTACTATCTAGAACCTATAACTATAAAAAGGACTCCATAGTACTGAAATTTCCATTTTTGATAAGGGAGATAAGGGCTACATGAAATAAAATAATCAGAAAAAAAGGGTACAAAACTACACTAAATAAAATGCACATTGCACAGAGAAAGTGCAGCAGGAAGTAAGATGAGCCAGGGCACATGCGCCTGGGCTGTCCAGGGAGGAGTCAGACTGAGACACCACCCCACACCACCATCCTAGCCACACACCGATGATGCAGTGCAATCAACAATCACATCCAGCACTGCAGTTTTATCCGGCATGCAAAGTCCTCCACAGGACCACACTGAAGAGACAACAATTCTCCCAGACTCTGCCTCTCAGAGAGGGGCACATTGTGTTCCCGTCGGCAAAGTGTAAATTATGCCAAATACACTGACATGGGCTCAGGAAGAAGGCAGAAGGACACACGTCTGAGGGGTATGAAACACACCCAATGCAAGGAGGAACCAGCACTGTGACGTGCTGTGACTTCTTCTCGGAAAAAAATGGTGCATGACATTCAGTTATAATATCCCGGGACACTGGGTGAAGAAACAAGTCTATTTTATTTTTTAAAAAAAGAGACATGAGGGGCTGGGGATTTAGCTCAGTGATTAGAGTGCTTGCCTTGTAAGCACAAGGGCCTGAGTTCGATCCCCGGCACCACCAAAAAAAAAAAAAAGAGACATGAGAAGGATTTATTAGTGGCAGACAGAAGACACATTCAAGTGCAAAGTGCGGATGCGCAGAGAAAGGAGGCACCAAAAGACAAGCTCTTCTTTAAGTACATTTTCTGTTAAAGCTTTATTGAGGTGCTACAAAGAGAGGTTCTTGAATTCAAAAGAAAAATGGCTCTTTGGTAGACGGGGTTGTTGCTCCAATTATGAATTTGCCCCCCCACACCAATAAGAGAGTTAAAATTAGACATCCATAACTTTTGTGTTATGATTTGAATCTGGACTGTTCCCCAAATATCTCATGTGTGTAGAAGGTAACTGGATCATGAGGTGCTATGTTGACCTGGAAGGGTTTATCTCCCTCCCTGGCTGCCTGTGTGCTTTCCTTCCAGGCCACCATGATGTGAGCAGCTTTCCTCCACTAGACCCTTTCACCTCCCTTGGTTTCTGCCTGGGCGTCTGCAGACCATGGACTGAACCTTCTGAAACTGTGAGCCAAAGTAAACCTCTCCTTTAAACTGGATATTGTGTCTCAGTGATGAAGAAAGTAAGATACTGTGCTATGAATTTTGGTATTCTGCACTAGCACAGAGACTATGTATATATCACCATCTAATTTGCCACGTGACTTGCCTTGATCAACAGACTATGGAGATTAGTGCTGTTACTTATCTGACATGAGGCACTACAGGAACTGCTGACTTCCTGCTCTCTACCAGAAAAGCGTGCTCTAGGTAGCTGACTTTCCTTCTTCAGCTTGGGTCTCAGACAAAGACACACAGAACAGACCTGAACGTCAACCCCAACTCTGACGTCCAACTCAGCCCTGACAAGCACAACACTGCCAAACCCAGCCAACAGCAGCCAAACCACAGTCAACCTGCAGGTCCATGAACGTGAGATAAATATCTGTAGATCTAAGCCACTGAGGTTTGGAGGCTGTTGTACAGCACTATCAAAACTAAAACCTAAAAACAGACCCTAAAAGACAGCCTGATCAACAAATCGCTTTACAGTTTTAACAGGCAGATCAAAACACATGGCATATTATCCAGTAAAAATATGTCTACTGAGGCCTGGGCTACCATAGCCCAGGGACAGAGCAGCCAACGACTGACACAGAGCTGAGGAAGCCTCCCGGCCTTCCAGTGGTCATTTACCCCATATCCGATCTGCATGACTATAGAGCACTAGCGAAGAGGAGACCATTAGCGCCTTAAAGGCTGTTGGTATATCCAACTGCAGACTCTCAATTTACTTGTTATTATGGGTTCGACTGGGCCACACCCGAAAAGAAAATAACCATAATAAAGTCACAATGCTCAGTACCCCAGAATGTGACTGTGTTTGGAAATTGGGTCGTGGCAGATGTGAGTAGTTAGGAAGGTGTCATCCTGGAGCGGTGTGAGCCTGGAACCCAAGATGACTGGCACACTTATAAGACAACACATAGAGACACACACAGACAGGAGGCAAAGCTAGGAGACTGCAGCTGCAAGTCACAACGGCCAGCGGACCATCGGACGCTAGGAAAGGATGAGGTGGGTCCGCTCCAGGCATCAGAGGGAGGGTGACCGTAGACCCCTGGCCCCCAGCACTGTAACACAATCGATACCCTGTTTTAGGCTAGCAGGTGTGGGGTGCTTTGTCATGGCAGCCCTAGGAAATGAATTCATACACTGATTTTAAATCACTAGATTGCAACTGCTCCCAAAGGACACCACTCCAAAAACTGCTACTTTTCCACCACATCTATTCTGCCACTTTTTTTCTTGGAATTTAAGGGAAACACAGAAGTGTTATTGAAAGAACTGGTAATTATTTTAAAAACTGCAGCATAAAGCTCATCCAGCCAACATCTTTATCCAGGAGATGATCAAAGCATAGTTTATTTGAGGAGAATGGACTAAAAACTGGCCTGATTGTTAAGGAAATGTTTTAACATAAAAGAGGTTTTGAAATATTCTGAGAACACAGATTTACCATAAATTATGCCACCGGTATTATACTTCCTTTAGCAGTTTTAGACAACTAAGATCATGTTGGAAGGTTTCTCAGCAAACCTTATGCATTCTAATTTATGGCTCCACATTTCTTCCAATCAGACTGCAAGCTCTGTAAAGGGTGTAATGTGCCACTGTCCATGCACACACAGGTGCACACATATGTCACCACTCCTTGCGTAGGCAGGACACAGAATTTATGGTTGACATTTGACTTGTTATGCTTACATAACAAGAACTGTCCTCAGTTTAGAAATCTCCCCTTGTAAAAAAAACCCTACATTGATAAAATGATCTGAGCATAAAACACTAATTTTTAACTTATCAAAACACGTCTCCTGTACCAATGTACACAAGTATAAGATATATGAAGAATAGAAGTCATGCTCTTCTAACAGTTTCTCTCCTGTCCCCTCATGGGGTACGTGAATCCCGCTTTGGAAAACCACTGGGTGAGACTGTGAGAGCTGATATGTGGGAACATTTCCTGGGATTTGGTCTCTTCCAAGAAATGACAATCTATGAAGAGCTCCAACACATTATGAAGTTTAAGTACATCTTGGACAGACTCATGAAATTCTCTTAGATCAAAGAAGTAACAGTTTAGAGTTGATGATACAGTTAGGATTAATTCGTATATTACTTTACCCCTATTATAAATGCATTTGATAACTCTAATGTTCTCTCTCATAGAACACATTTGTGTTCAGATTTTAGGAATAAAATTCATTATCAGATCTTCAGGCAGACATTATCTCTAAGGATGAAAGAACCAGATGTTAACGTTCTGATCTGGAAGAAAATAAAGAAAAGAAAAGGATGTGCAAAGGAGAAAAGAGAACCAAAAAGCCATCAACCATTTCTAAGAATGTCATCAACACAGTAACACCCAGTTTTTCTGTGTTCCACATGCATGTGTGTGGACGATGCTGTACTAGAAAACTAAAGGGCACAGAGTCATTAGAACACAAGCAAGAGGACACATCAATGCTCAGTTCGCTTGTAGTACAAACAGTATCCAAGAGTCAGAAAAATGGAAAGCAGAGCAGAATTTATATGGCTTAGATACTGTTCATGAAATTTGGTATCAATCTGGTTGTGAAAGATTCACTTTAAAGGAAGAAATGAGAGACAATTCAGACAGGGAAAGCAGCAGAAGGCTTGGAGGCTGTATGAGCAGGACTGGTGAGGACCCTGACCCCGCCTGAGTGCCAAGTTCATGCAGGGTGGGAGGCGGGGATAAGGCTGAATGTGTGAAAGGTGGAGGGGATAAGGCACCCATCAGCACCTAAGCAGCCTCTCTGATTTAAACTCCCAGGAGAAAGCCACCACCACTAGCACCCCATAGATCATTCCACTTGGTCTTCTCATTCTTCAAGAAAGGGCTTGGGGGTGTGCTCATAGTTCAGTGGCAGAGCACTTGTCTAGCATTCATGAGGCCCTAGGTTTGATCCCCAGAACAAGGAGAGGAGAGGAGAAGAGAGGAGAGGAGAGAGAGGGGAGGGGAGGAGAGAGGAGAGGAGAGAGGGGACAGAAGAGGAGAGAGGGGAGAGGAGAGGAGGGGAGAGGAGGAGAGGAGAAGAGAGAGGAGAGAGGGGACAGGAGAGGAGAGGAGAGGAGAGGAGAGAGGAGAAAGAAACCTGGGGCTGATCTACACACTAAGCAAGCAAGCTGAATGCAAGAAAATACCAAGCAGATGCTGTGTGGGTGAAGATGCTAAGGAAGAGAAATATTAGCAGCTTTGAAAAGAAGAGAATATAAAATACATCAAAATGAATATGCATCTGGTAAAGAAAAGTCAAGAATATAAAAGTTCTATGATATATCTGTGATAATTTTTAATAATTATCATTGAAATATATATGGTTCACAAAAATGTGGAAAGGTAAATAACACTTATCAATGGAGAAAAAGGCTTTAACATTTTGTCACATCTTTGTCTTCTATACAGAACCACTTTTAAATCCAATCAGGATCTTTTTGAACATATAGTTTGATGTTTGACTCAATGGTTATGAATGTCTCCCATGTGGTTATTGTTCAAAACCATTATTTTAATGGCTAGATATTTTGTTAGGTATATGCACACTATCGTAAAAATGGTTCCACTGCTAGATTTTTCTCAAATTTTCCCAATAACACTCTTGATAATAGCCAACACTTAGAGAATTGCTTACTCTGTGCTAGGCGGTGTTCCAAGCCCTTTACATAAGTCAACTTACCGAATTCTCTGTACGACGTGGGAGGTGGATACTATTATTATCCTCATTTGACAGGTGAGAGAAGTCAAGGCATACAGAAATGACCGTGCCTGAGTTCGCACAGGTGGTGAATTCCAGGCCAGTCAGCCGGCAGCAGCGCTCTTCGCCTCTGCCACACCGCCTGCCTGGCAGAGACACTGGGCAGGTCCAGAACACCAGCCTCGGGCTGGGTGGGCCCTCAGGACGCACTCAGAGTAGCAGCGCTGGCGCCAAGGGACTCTCAGCACCAAGTGCCCTCTGTCCGGGCATAACAACTTACCCGCACCACTTTCGAGCTACTAGACAACCTCATGCTTGCCAGCCCTGTTACTTTTTAAACCTCCTTATAATAATCGTGTTTCTTTAATGCAATGAAGTCAGTATCTTTTTACAACTTACTATCTTAAATTCCTGTTTTGTGAATTTTCAATCCCTACTTCTTACTATAATGCTTTTTTAAAAGTTACGGCATGTTGGGGCTGGGGATTTAGCTCAGTGGTTACAGTGCTTGCCTACAAGCACAAGGTCCTGAGTTTGATCCCCGGCACCACAAAAAAAAAAAAAAAAAAAAGTTATGGCATGTTAAATTGAAATTACTTTGGAAGGCTCCGTGACGCAAAATACCAAAGCTTGCTGCTTGTTCGGTAGGGCCCTACAGACAGGCAGTCCCTGACAGAATTCACCAGAAACCAGTGATAAGGACTCAGCTGTAAATACCCAGGAGCACAGAAGTGAGCTGGCCATCACAATGGATGGAGAAATAGTCTGAAAATGAGATCTACACCATGTAGTAGAGGCTCCGCTTTATCCAGCATCTAGATATTTACCACTGTCACTCATGGCATGCTCAAGTTCTGGTATCAACGTGTGTGGAACAACAATTCAGTAAATGTGATGTCTGCACAGCAAGGTCAGAATTACAGAAGCAAAGTGGGAGACGATGAAGAATCATACACCTGCCCACCTGTCTCACGAATCATTCTCATTCCACAAGGCATACCTGGTTAGTGGTAAGAAATTGCACACAGACAAGGCTAAACAGACACTATTAAATTCTTACTCTCTAAATCCTGTTAATTAGTCATCAAGAGCAAATTACCTCCTGCCAGGCATTATGCAATAAAACCCAACATCCAGTGTACCCTCAGATTACTTGGGTTGGAATTAAAAACATCTCACTCACATACTAAGAGTTACTTCTCAGAATGGGGCATTTTCGTCAGGTGGCCCATGTCGCCCATCAGGGTCAATGTTTAACATTTTCAATTAAAAATAAATCTTTTATCACACTGGATCCCTAAATTTTAGTGACACCCTAAGTGGAGGCTTTAGCCCCTTTATATACAACTACAGAGGAAAACCCAGTATCAGGGGCATAGAGGGCTCTCTCAAGTAAGGGGTGTAATGAATGTGAAAGCTACTTTTCATGAGTGGTAACACAATGTTTGAGAAGTAGTCAATTCAGCCAGGGCTGCTAAAAAAATGATACGGACATGTGTCAGATTGAAGTAAGGGTAGTGCGGGGAGAGAAAAGGTATCAACGGTTGAACAAAAGCTTTAACTTTTTTTTTAAACATACATGCTAACCAAAATTGTAGTTATCTTTGACTAGAAAAGCAATTGTGCTATTTATGAGAAATGCCTATTCCCAGTATAGAAGCCTGCTCGGGACACTGCATACAGGAGAGGACTCCATGAGTTCACTGAATCTCAGCTAAGAAAGGCCCCTGGAGACAAGAACGAATATGTAAGTGTGAACTGAGTGTGGCAGGTTAATAAAAGGTGGAGGACAGAGTTTCAAGTAGTGGGAACAGCATGGAGAAATATGCATGTGTAGGAGGCAACAATCAGTTTTATAAGGTAAATGGCAGCATGTGGGGTCTGTGATAACACCTTGAACTTTCATCAGGTTTGTTCAAGGGGTTCACGACATGGAAGGGGGTTTGGCTAAGAATGGTGGGCAGGGAGGAGCAGGGGGCAGGAGATGAATCTTCTGGCCCCAGCGTCTAAGATGAATATGTGATGGGGAGTCCTTAGAACGGGTGAAGAGGAACAGTGGCAGAAATGCAGAGCAAAACAGACTGCAGCCATATCCAGAGATCTAAAGTGTCAGAGAAGGCAGGAAGAATGTGCATTGAGAGACGGCTAAGGGACAAAACAAGCAGGCTCTATGTTCATAAGTGCTTGTACATGCATAAGATGTTACTAGAATATTCTCAACAGGCTGGGGATTTAGCTCAGTGGTCAGAGTGCTTGACTTGCGAGCACAAGGCCCTGAGTTCAATCCCCAGCACCAGAAAAATAGAATATTCTCAACAGCTACCACCATTACCTGTGGCCAGGGGGAGCAGGCCACTGGAATGAGGTGGAACTTCTTCGTTGTATCCTCATCTGCCATGTAAAGGAGCTGGGGGTGGTGGCATGTGCTTGTAATCCTAGCTACTTGGGAGGCTGACGCAAGAAGATCACAAGTTCAACCAGGCTGACTTAGCAAGACCTTGTCTCAAAAGAGGAAGAAAAAAAAGAGCTGAGGATGTAACTCAGTGGTAGAGCATTTGTGTAGTATCCATGAGTCCCTAGGTTCAATTGCCTGCACTCCTCAAAATAAGATAATAAAATAAAATAACTGAGTTGGAAGTTTGACTCTCCATTTCCTAGTTTCCAAGTTAGGATAAGTCTAATAATTCTACATGATGAGAAAAAGAAGACATACACATTCACTGTTCAAGGAAAGTCTAGTTTGTCTTCAGCGTGCAGAACCAAATAGAATTTCTCATGTGGAGCTGCACGAAGGACCTTGCTTTTAACCACAGCCATACAGGAATATAAGAGCAGAGTTCTTTTCGCTCTTTATTAGGAGAACCCTTCAGTGTGCACACCGTGGAAGCAGTGTCAAGACACAAAAGAAGGGAATCAAAGTACATGGTTTCTGAGACTTGTGGTCTAAGGCTCTGTTGGAGGGAAACAGGTGGGAGTCCAGGCCTTCCTCCAGCCAAACCTCTGTAAACAGCACTTTTCTCAATTATGCTTCCAGTCAAATTCAGACCATTCGCATTCTCTGGCACGTGAGAACAAAGGCATCGTGTACCCTGCTGAGGCGAGATGAATGCACAACAATTATTCAACCATATAATACCTATATTCCCGATCCAAGGTTGTTTGGATTTGCTTTGGTACACTTTTTCTGCAAGCATAATAATTCTGATTCTAGTTTATATGAATTGAGAGGATTCTGTTTTTAAACGAAAAGAAAACAATTACGGGCTGAGTTTGTACAAGGGCAGAAAATGAGCTTTATCAAGGAAAGGAGAAGCCTGAAGAAGACACTGAAGGACAAGACAGAGTAGATCCAGGTCTCAGGTGAGCATTCTGGAGGGGCTGGTGCAGGCCAGGCGCCGGGTCAGACTCAGGCCCGGAGCTGAGTCATCCCCTCCCAGAGGCTGCAGCCTGAGACGTGGAGAAAGGCCTCTTCCCCTCTGCAAGGTAAGAGGAACCAGCTCTTACCGGACTGTGATCCCAGGCCCAAGTTCCAGCACACTGTGAAGCGTGTGACTTGTTTATCAAATGATCAAGTAAGTGTTTATAAGTAACACAGTAAAAAGAGTTCACTGTAACCAAACAGGAAGGATCTTTTGAGAATAAAGCCAGCAAGGAAGAATTACTGTGAAACAACTGCTCCATACCCCTGATTACAAACCAAGGTGTGTAGAATGTCACGATCTCATTTCATGAAGTCTGTTTCCTTGTAATAAATCCTAACAAATTAGATTCTCTCTTACTCCTGGTGCGCTAGGTCTTACCACCTTTTACATAAAAGTGTTATTTCCTCACCCATCTTGGAAGAACTCAAGAGGTCAAAGAAGAAACAGTAACAAACCATGGTTTACTCTATTGCATAAAAAATAAGTGTTTGTATAATATGTTGTGAGGATGGTGATGATGTATTAAAATGACAGGAAGAAAAGAAAATGGCAAGACCATTTTCAGACTATTTTGTTAAGCAAAGACTGAAATAATGACTCATTAAAATTCATGTGACAGAAAAACACAAACAAAATCAAAACAGGAAATAGAGTACAAAAATAAACCAAGTAAAATGTGATGCCATTATTCTTTTTTTTGTCCAAAATAACATTTTAAAGCAGAAAGCACTAGATCTTCCAAACCCCTAATTTACAATCACCTTGGCTGTAAAATTTCGAAACTGATATGCTTATCTACTGAATAAAAAACATAGGGGCTGGGGATTTAGCTCAAGTGGTAGAGCGCCTTGAGTTCAATTCCCCAACACACCCTCCAAAAAAGAATACACTGGAGGCCCTTAGTTCAATCCCCAGCACTGCAGGAAAAAAAAAAAAAAAGTTTTGTATCTATATCATGTATTTTGATTAGGAATCAGAGCCACTTCTAAATGTTTTATGTTTGCTTTTACCTTTAATGAAATACCTTATAGTTAAGCCAAATCACAAGTCTAAAACAAGTTAATATGTCACTTATTAACCAAATCACTGTTCCCTTTGGAGCAACTTGGAATTTTCTTTAGCATATGAATTCTACTTTTTAATTGTGTCTGAGAGGTTGGTTGAAACAGGTTTTACTACTAATGAGACTGGAATATTCGTAATCTTAGACATGAAATGAGCTTAACAGGGTCAAGGAAAATTACCTCAGTTAATAAACATCACAGAAGGATAACATGTAGGGCTCAAAATGTCAGAATGCAAATATAAACGTTAAAATAACTAAGTTTAGCTATTTATACAAAGAGGCAGTTTTAAAATCCAGGTTGAATATCTCACCGGCCACACAACAAATACAGTAATTCCAAACTATTTTTAGATGAAGCTTGAAGCACAGGTCATTTAGTCAGCAAATAATTAGTGATCACCTATTAGCAGACGATCACAGGATGGAAAAAAGACCAAAAAAAGAAGATTCTGTCTTCTTGGTATTTTCATTGATTCAATTCTCCAAATCCCTAAACCTAAATGTGTGAATCGGAGCTTGCAATGATCCATTTTCCAAAACTCTAAAACTTATTGCTTATTATGAAAATTGCAAAGGATAGGCTGAGAAGAGATAATCTTGCAAAATGCTCTAACGTATGAACTTTACATCGACAGAAGAGAGAAAAAGAAGAAAAGAAAGAATTCCCGGCCGGTTTGTCAGGAGTTCAGACCCCGCAGGAGCCGGAGCTCAGGCCGGCCGCAAGGCTGCCCCTGCCGGCGGACCCGCGCATCTTCCGGCAGAGCCCCGACTCCCGGCACCTGTACCCAACTCGGCACTCCGGAGCCTGGAAGCAGGAGGCTGAGGCGGAGCAGGCAGCAAACGACGCCCCCGCCTCACCCACCTCCTGAGCAATCTGACTTCTAGAGGCGCAGTCCACGGGCGGGCCCGAGAATGCCGGCCGCCAGGGTCTACGCCATCAGTGTCAGCATCCGGCCAGCTGTGAAACGCTAAAAACCCACCTCATTCTGCAGGCCCCCAGAGAACGCTTTGCCCACCGACACGTTCCGGCTGCAAAGGGCTGGGAACGCAGGTACTGACCCGCTCGGAAACACGCAGCGACACATCCTACCTGAGCTGCCGGAAGCCCAACGGTCCCGTGCCCCGGCTGGGTCAGACGCCCGCCCGCCCGCCCGTCCCCGCCCCGGCCCGCACCGCCGGACGCCCAGGGCTCGGCCGGAGGGGTCCCGCTGCCCCTCGCCCCCGCGCGGCCTCGGAGCTCGGGGTCCCGGGGGCCGCGCCCAGCACCGCCCAGAGCCCGGTGCGGCGCGGCCGGGGAGCCGGGAGGGCGCGCCCCGCCCGGGCCACCTACCTACAGGGCGCGGGCGGCGCATCGCGGCAGCGCGGCTTCCAGGCCGGGCGCGGGCGGCGCATCCCCGCGCGCGGGCGGGAGGGGAGCGCGGCCGGAGGCGGCGGCCGGGCAGCAGCGCCGCTCCTCGGGCCTGGTCCCCGCGCCGCCCTCCCTGCGGCTGCGCCCGAGCGAGCACGGGGGGCGCGCGCGGCCAGCCGCCTAGCTCCGCCCGGCCCGCGGCGCGTGCTGCGCCCCTCTGCTGGCGCGGGGCCCCGGGCGCCCGGGCGGCGGCTGCCGCATCCTCCCCGCCCCCGCCGCCCCCCGCCGCCCCCGGCCGCCCCGGGCCGGCCCCCGCCGCCCCCCGCCGGCCCCCGCCGCCGCAGTCTCCGCCACCCGGACCGGCCCGGCCCCGACGGCTCCGCCCCGCGAGCTGCGCGCGCGGCCTCGCGGGCCCGGACTCGGCGGCGCCTCCCCAGCGCGGGCGCGAGCGGGCCGGCGGCCCCGGTGCGCTCACCTCGCCCCGGCCGCGGTGGGGCGGGTGGGGCCCCCGGAGCCTCGCAGCCTCCGGACTCTGCCTCCCGGCGCGGCGACAGACGCATCCTCCTGCCCTCCCCGGCGCGGCGCGCAGCGGCGGGCCCCGTCTCCTCCCCCTCGCGTCCCCAGCGCCGCATCTCGGAGGCTGCCAAGTCGCAGTCGGCGCGGCAGCGGGGACGGGCCGCCCCGCCAGCTGCTGGCACGCACGGTCCGCATGAGCGGCGGGCCGGGGCCTCCGGAGTCCCGTGACCGGCGCCGCAAGATGACTCGGAGGCTCCGGCCCGGAGTCCACCCGGCTCAGAAAGCGCAGGCTCGAGGCGGCCCGCGCGGGTCGGAGCAGCAGGCCTGCGATCCCGGGCGGGCTGCCGCCGGGTCCTGCACCGGCAGGCCCGCCGGGCTGGGCTCTGCGCGGACTCCGGGTCTGCATCTTTCTCGTTCGAATGAAGGAGGAATTTTCCCCCTTTGCTGCTTTAGACATTTTTGTGGAAATTATGTAGCCTTTAGCGAGGGTACATCAGGCTTCTAAAATGTCAAGAACTGATTTCGCTGTGTCACAAAACATGGCTGGAAATCGTCAGAGGAAGGCAGCTACTCTGACCATTCTTTGACGAGGGCTTTTATCATTTTGAAATCTAAGTTTCATAAAAGTCAGACAAAAAGCCACCATGTTCCATGTCAAGTCAAACGGCGGCAGAGTAAGATTTTTGAGCTGCGTGCACGCAAGGCCGGTGTGGAGCGGGTGGGCCCTGCAGGGCCGGGTCGGGAAGCCCCTGACTGGCCTGAGACCGGAGGATCTGACAGATCCCGAAGCCCACTGCATTTTCCAGGGATACCCATTATTACTCAGGATAGTGCATCCCAGCTCCGAATTCCTTGATTACAGGAATGTACATACACTTGCGATGGTAAGTGGGCACTTGGGAGAAGAATTTGGCAGTGTATTCTTCTAAAAAATTTTACATTTTGATGCAGTTTGTACAGGAAACGTCTATCGAGTTTCAATTCTTCCCTGTTTCCCATCCTTTCACCACCAAAAGCACGCTTTTTCTCTCTGTGGACCCAAAGTCTTTTCAGGAAACATACTAAGTAATGATCTTTTTTATTAGGCAAATAAATCTGACTGTGCGTTTTGAAAATGTGACCGTCACTTACAAAATATTTTTCAGCCTTTCAGAAACATTGCAGAGCACCGTCACTACCTTTGCCGTCCTCGGGAGCTCCCCTAGGGTTGCGTGCAGCGTCGGGTGCCAGTACGACATTTTATTACTGTGGAAGTCCTAATAGAATAGAGACTTCTGCTCCCTGCTTGGGGCAGAAAGATTGTTCACGCCTCCTTTTTTGTCAACTGATTACTTTGCCTTAACGTTGTCTTTATAGAGAAGTCAGTAGAAATAAAACTATTTCCATATCCTCTAGATCTATGTTACCCAGTACCGTACCCACTAGCCACATGTGGCCCTTTAAATTCCAACTAAATACATTGAAATTGTAGTTCTTTAGCCCACTAGCCATATTCCAAGTTTCACGGAGCCACACAAAGCACAAATAGTATGGAATGTAACACTTTCATTATCACAGAATATTCTTTTGGAATGAGAAGGTCAAATTTGAATTGGCGGATAAGATATGACTGAACAACTTGGAAAATTTTAGTATACTGCAGATCAAACCTCATTAGAAAATGTAGTTCTTAAAAACATGGTGATCTTTAACAATTCACACTCTGCCGTGTGCTGACCTCAAGTAAATTACTTAACCTTGGTCACTTTGTCCCGAAAGGGAGATGATAACAGTGCCAACGTCATGGGGTGGACACAGGAGTGTATGAGATGTGGCCCTCAATGAAAATTAGCTATTGCTATAATAATACATTAATTGTAATAAATGTTTTCTTCTTTAAAAATTGTGTTCCTAGCACCACTCCCTGCATTTGCCTATGGAAAGTGCTTGGTCAATGCTGGGTTAATAAAGTATTCTAACAGTACATTGTTTTTGTGGCTATGACAGCTCCATTAGAAGAGAAAACTGAACTTCCATTAAGCGTAGCAGCCGCTGCGGGAGAGTTTAGTGGAACTGTCATCTTACCCTTTCCGGGAGAAGCAGCCCTCGTGCTTGAGATTTGGGGAGGAGACAGAGAAGCAGAGGTCTGTTCGGCTCTGGAAGGAAGAAGCCCGTTTTACATCCTTCTCAAAACTCGAGATGCCCTGAGTTCCTTTGCCCTGGATGCCGACGTCCCTCAGGGTAGGATCTGAACCAGCAGGAGGCAGGTGAGCAGTGACAGCCACGCAAACAGCAGGCTCTTCGACCTCTATCTAACAAGAATTCTGTATTAAGAAAGTATAGCTAGCGTTTCTGTTTGAAGTACAACCTTGAGCCGGGCATGATAGTGCACATCTGTAAGCCCAGCACCTGAGAGGCTGATACAGGAGGCTCTTAAGTTCAAGGCCAGCCTGGACTATAGAACAAGACTTTCTCCCTCCCTCTCTCCCTCTCTCCCTCTCTCTCTGTCTCTCTCTCTCTCTCTCTCTCTCTCTCTCGATATATATACACATAAATTGACTTGACGCAACACTAGCGATCACTCATGGAGCTAGAATTCTAGGAAGCCTGGTGTATCTTGCTCTAATAATTTGCCAAAACAGAAGACTCCCTGGGTAAGTAATCAGTTTGCAACCTGTCTTACCTTCCTCATCGCTGGGACACTAATAAATTAAAGGAGGAAAGGTTTATTTGGCTCACAGTTTGCAGAGGTCTCAGTTCATGGCTGACTCCACAGGGCACCGTGGCAGAGGGGTGCGAGGGAGGAGAAGCTGCTTACATCACGGTGACAAGGAATCAAGTTTCAAGGGACGAGCAGGAAGGGAAATACAGCCTTCCAGGCTACTCCACGGTGACCTGCCTCATCCATCAGGCCCCGCCTCCTAACCCTAAATCAGCCATAATCCCCATAATCCAAACACCTTCCCAAAGCCCATGCGTGATTGCACACAGCTTTGCGGGGTATCTAGACATAAACCATAGCACGGACATTGGAAGTCTTAAGACTTCTTTGGAAGATTTCTGGGCAAAGGTGTGTTTGAGTGGAGATTTGTGCACTGGATGATGACTACATACTGCCAGCTAGAACTTTCCCTCGTTGGTAGTTGGACTTTTCCTCCTTTCTTGGCACAAAGAGGAACAACTGTCACACACATCCCCAGGCTGCTTGAGATAGGCAGTAAGCCTGATGACCCGGATGACATCTGTGGAGTCGTGTGGGAAACCATCCCACATCCAAAGGGGGAAGAATCCATGATTTAACCCCACAGTGGTGGCTCATTTTCAAGACGATCCATCGGCTCATTACAATAGCACCCAGAGTTTTGAAAGGAAGTTAGGAGGCTCTTTTGTGGACAGATTCACATTTAGTGCTGTTCTTGACTTACTGGACATCGTCTTGTTATCTAAAAGGAGTCTGCAGACTGTACTTTCTTTTATTCACAGTGAATTTTAAAATATCTGCTTTTGGACAGTTTCCTCTTATTTCTACTAAAAATGGTCTGTTCTAAGCTTAAGAAATGTATGTTTATTTTACTTCTGTTTGAAGTAAACAACAAACATTTAAGAAAAACAATGTATGTAATTAATACCTAAACTCAAACTGACATTAAGTGGTGGTCGTTTGGATTTACTCGGTAAAAGAAATTCATGGTGAATATTCTAAAGAAGGAGTTTTTCCTTCTCTATGAGTATGTCTTTGCAATACATAATACTTACATTCATTTGGGGGGATTAGTACATACAAACAACACATCTTGGTCATTTTCATCCCCCCCTTCCTCACATCCCCTTTCCATCTCTGCAGGGGTGTCCTCCCTGGTCCTTAACGTTGCTCTTTTTGGGGAGCGGTGCTGGGGATCAAACTTAGGGCCTGTGCTTGTTAGACAAGTGCTCTAGCACTGAGCTAAATCCCTACCTCCCTAACACGGTTCTTTTATTTTGCTCGTTATCTTACTATATTTTGCTCTCTCATTAAGAGAAACCATGCAATATTTAACCTCTTATGACTGAATTATTTCCCTTAGTATTGTGGTCTTAAGATCCATCCATTTTCCTACAAATGATTTAAATTTATTCTTCCTTATGGCTGAGTCCTTCTCCAGTATGTAGAGCTACTTAATTCAGCCACCTGTTGATGAACACGTAGTCCACTCCCAGGATTTAGCTACTATGTGTTGCGCTGCTATAAACATGGGCATTCATGTGTCACTGTAACATGACTGTAGCTCTTCTGAGAAACACCAAGAAGCACACCTTGTTCAAATGGAATTTCTATTTTCAGGTTATCGAGGACTCTCCCTTCTGATTTCCACTAACAGTCAGAGGGGCTCCTTTTCCCCCACGATCTTGCCAGCATTTGTTGGATGTTTTAAGTCTTTGGTAGTTATTCTTTCTGGAGTAACATGGAACCTCAGTGTTGTTTTGATTTGCATTTCTCTACTGGCCACAGATGCTGAGTACTTTTTCATGCACTTATTGGCCATTGTACTTCTTTTTCTAAACAGGGAGTTGTTCAAAGAAATAATTATAAAATCAGGAAAAAGATGTAGAAAACACAGGTGAAGACTCATATTTCATCCAGTTCTTCCAGTTATGCCCCAGTGGAAACATCTTGCATAAGTACATTACAGTATCCAAAGCAGAAATCCTGAGAGCTTATCCAGATTTTACCAGTTTTGCACACTCCTGTGAGCATGTGCATTTTCTACACAATTTTATTCTGTATATTGAATCTTGTGCCACAGCACAGTAAGTCGCAGGAGTTCTCTACCACTTCAAGGCTCCCACGAGTCATCCCTTTATGTCATCCCGAGCCTCCTCCTTATCATGTCCCTAATTCCTGGCCACCGCTACATTTGGTGCTATCCCTAATATTTCAAGAACATTGGGTATAAAAGGAATCACACAGTATGTAACCTTTGGGGCTAGCTTTTCTCCCACTCGGGATAATTCCTTTGATATCCATCCAAATTGTTATGTGTATCTATAGTTCCTTCCTTCTATTGCTAAGTATTTCATGGTATGGATGTACCACTGTGTGTTGAAGAATTAGCCCACTGAAGGACATTTTAATTGTTTCCAGTTTGGGGCTATTATGAATAAAGTTATTGCCGTGGACATCCATATGCACATTTTGTGTGAACCTAAGTTTTCATTTCTCAAAAATAAGAGCCAAACAGTACATTGGCCGGGTCATATGGTAAACTGCATGTTTGGTTTTATGAAAAATTGCTGAATTGTGTTCCAGGATGGCTGTACTATTTCATATTCCTATCAATAGGTATATATGCTGAAGTACAGATTTTTAGTACCTTAAATAAACTTACTAAAAGATAAGAAGGCTGGAGATTTAGCTCAGTGGTTAAAGTGCTTGCCTTGCGAGCACAAGGACCCGAGTTTGATCCCCAGCACCAAAAATAAATAAATAAATAAATAAAAGATAAGAAATTTATTTTACTATGCTATAATTACTTGGTTACTTAATCCCCATCAGATTAAGTTTTAAAGCCAAAGCTCCTGTTTTATTTACCTTAGTTTGCCTGGTGCCTAACAACTGGCATATATTAGATTCACTCAATAGTTGTTGGGATGAATGAACAAATTAATGGATAGAAGAATAGCTGAGTCATGTTGAAATAAAATTAAGAATAAAATTGCCAATAAATTATATCTATAGCTGAATTTGAATTGGATGTCATGATTTTTCTTCTAATACATAATGATGTTTTCAAATCAGAAATTAGAACTTTGTAAAATGAATCACTGAGGAGAAAATTAGCAAAAACTAAATGCTTATTTATGTTGGGCCAAAGTTATCTGTTGTTATAGTTTGATAACAGCAAAAGACTGGAAACAGCCATGTGCCCAATGATATGGAACTGCTTTCATATCTACACAATGGAATGCCAGGAAGCTATCAAAAATAATGAGAAAATGCTATGTAAATAAACAGATCTTTCAAAAGACACTGATTCAAAAATCCCTAGGGAAGGGTAGGTAGAGTATGCTACTACTTGTGTAAAATGTTAAAAAAAAAAGAAAATTGGAAAGCACTAAATATATGCATAGGTACGTTAATTCTCCCTAAGTTGCTTCATGAAGTACAGCACGTGCCCGATCCATATTGTGCTGGTAGGTAAAGAAGTACTCAAAAATCTGCCAGAAGCACACAGGAGCCAGCTCAGAAGGACTTCTGGCCAGATTTGGGCAATTTAAGTATTAAATAAATAATGACCACAATAGATTATAATATCTAAAGTAAGAACTCATAAAACAACAATGACAAAAAAAAGAATTCAAAGTGATACATAAAAATTAAATAACAAATAAAAAGGGGAAAGAGAATTCCTGTTTATAGATAAATGGTAAAATATCACCATTTAGCAAATGCAATAGCGGTGATTATTCAGTTGAGGCTCATCAGTGGAAGGTGAAACTATTGGGTTATGCAAGTTCTGATATAGCGCAATGAAAAAGTGTACATCACTTATGATCATCTTCCTTCCCAAACAAATATTTAAGTGGGGAGACTTTTTGAAACTGTTCTCCACTATTCAAAGAAGTTAATATAGTCAAAGAAAAAAGTTGGAGATACAGACGGATGAGCATAGCGCTGGATGAGAACCTTGAAATCAACAATATCTTGGGGGAGAAAGAAAATGGCAGACTGGCGATCAGTAGCAAAATTCAGCCTCTCTGAGATGCAGAATCCAGACGGAAAATAACTCATCGAAGGAAAAAAGAGATCGCCAGGAATCAGGAAGGAGCTGACAGGAAAAATTCGAAGTAGAGAGAAATTGGAAAGATGGCTTAGGATGCAGAGAAGAGAAGGAAAAATTCTGGACTCTCCCTGGCTCTCAGGGCTTGAGGGCGGGGGACTGGGCTCTCAGAAGGAAGCTAAGTGGCCCGGCTAGGAGAGCCAGAGAGAAAGGGCGGCACAGCCCAAGGCCTCCGTGAACTGAGGGCAGTGGGGGTTCTGCTCTGAGGGGCTCTTCCCTCACAGCAGGCAGCAGCCAGAGAGGGATCCCAGTGCAGGGGCCCACCATGTCACCCAGAGTGCCTGTTCAGGGGCCATTTCTGGAGGGGGCTGATTCTTCAAATCTGCGACTCAGAAGAATGAAAAACCTCTTCAGGGCGCCCGGCGTTGCCTCCCCAGTGACTGGGTGAGAGAGGCCATGGACGGGGGTGGGGTAGACGAGATCCCCGGAGGAGTTTACCCTCAGGCCCGGAGGACGCGGCACCCCCACCACACCACGGTGAGGAGCCGGCCGGCCTGAGCTGAGCCCAGAAACATCTGGTGGGAAAGCGCCTGCCGGCTTTAAGTACTGGAGCCCTTCCTACTCGTGGCGGTCAGCACAGACCTGGGGTCTGATGCCTTCCGGGGCGCATCTCAGACCTGAAAGTCTGGCCGGGGAAAGCCTCAACCCTCTGGACTCCACCACTGCGGATCCGAGAAGGAAATCGCTCATTGGAAAACACAGAGAAAAGGGTGTTTTTTCTGTTTTTGGAGTCGTTTTCTTTTATATTTTCTTCTTATACTCTTTTTTCTCCTTTTTTTGCCTTTCTTTTCTCTATTTTTTTCTATTTTCTTTCAATTTTTTTCTCCACATTATTTTCCCCTTATTCCTTTTATTTTCTATTTCTTGATTTTTTTCTGCTACATTTATCTCATTCTATAAATATCCCTCCACACAATAATCGGACTCTTTGTCTCATTTTTCTCTCCTCTTTAACTCCCACTATTTAATTTAAAAATTTCTTCTTTCTGCATCTTCCTTCCCAGCCCTGTGTCTTTAATAGCGTAAGCATTAAGCTTTATTCATCTCCAGACAGTCAGCTCTATGTTACTGCTGCTGAATTTTCACATTAGCAGATACTTGCTCTATGTCAGTACTTGGTTTGTCTTGCGGTTTATACTGTAATGGTGGATTTATTTTCTAAGGTTAAGGGAGGTACACTATTGATTCTTATTGTACGTCAATATCCGGTTTGTCTCGGGTGATATTACTGTTGCTGATTGACTTGATATTGCCAGGGCTGCCAGTTGTTCCTATTAACAGGTTTATGCTGTATACCGAAAACCAGATTACATTCGTGCTACTAACAATACTGCAGCTGGCTCCCAGAGAACTGTGTGTGGGACTGTTAGGCTGCATCCTCCCACCCATATTAACAGAGGTGTTCAGATCTTGGACAGAGGCGAAGGGTTAGAGTTAGTCACACTCTGAGTGAACTGCTGAAAAGCAGGCTAACTAAGGAAATCTCAGTGCCAGCAACAAGGGTCTTTCCACTGTAACTGACTGCACACCTAAGCACAAAACAAAATGAAACGAAAGAAACAAAAACAATAGAAATGTGAGAAGACAAGGCAACAAAATGCCTCTGCAAACTCCCAGGTCCCTCAAAGCCAATGCACAAGGCATTGAGGGGGAAGAAAGCAAAAACCACACCGCTGAATTATTCAAAAGAATAATAGAGGAGATTAAAAAACAGATCAATGAGGGACTTGATGGGCTCACAGAAAACATAACTAACCAGATGATAGAGGTAATAAAACAGTACAGGAGTTTACAGAAGACACTAATAAAAAGTAGTGGAAACAAACAAAATGATACAAAATGTGACTGACCAGTCTAGCAAAGAATGAGTCCATGAAAATGTTACAAACAGAAATGTAGAAGATTAAAAATTATATTAAAAGTATGAGCGGCAAAGGTGACCAATGTAAGGACAGAGTATCAGCATTAGGAGACAAGGATGACCTAATTACTCAGGGTCACCTTAGAAAGGACAAGAGAAGGTTAAAAATGAATTCAACCCCCGCAAATGATGCAAAGACTAATCTGAGATTCATTGGAATAAGTGAAAATTCAGAAGGCAACACAAAGGGCATAAAAAACCCATTTACAGAAATAAGAGCACAGAAAATTCCAAATATGGGAAAAGAATTTAGTATACAAATAAGTGAGGTATCTAGAGTCCTAAGTAGCCATGATCAGAAAAGAACCTTCCACAAGCCATCATAGTCAAAATCTCTGAACTCCATCACAGGGACAGAATCTTAAAGCTGTTAGAGAAAAGCAATGAATAATTTATAAAGGTAAACACATTAGAACTACAGCACACTTCTCAGCACAAAACCTAAAGGCCAGGAGAGCTTGGAGTGTTTCAAGCTCTAAAATGTAACAATTTCCAACCCAAACTTACATATCCTGCAAAATGTTCTTTCAAAATTGACAGAAATAAGGAACTTCCATGACAAACAGCACCTCAAGGAATTCATGACCACCAACCCAGCACTCTATAAAATTTTCAAGGATATTCTAGAAAGAGACAATGCAGAAGAAAAAAAAATCTAATAAAATGAATACCCTAAGTAGGGTGAACAGTTAAGTGTGTGCGTGGGGGGGGAGTGTCAGCAAGAGAAAAATAATGCAGTGACAAGAATAAGTCAATACCTTTCAGTAATAACTTTCCGTGTGAATGGTCTCAATTCCCCAATCAAAAGACACAGATTGACAGAATAGATCAAGGAAAAAAAGATCCAAATAAGAACAGTACACAAGAAGCACTCTACTCCAAAAAGAAATTCACGATCAAAAATCAAAGTATGGAAAACAATATTCCATGCAATGGGAGCCCAGAAAAAAGCAGGGGAAGCTATCCTAATTTCAAACAATGTGGATTTCAAGCCAAAACTGATTGGAAGATGCAAAGAAGATCATGATATATTGATTAAGGGAACAGTTCAACAGGAAGAGATAACAATTATACTCACATCTGCATCAAACACCGGCAAGCCCAACTTCATAAGAAAACACAAGCAGACATAAAATATTAGATAAACACCAGGACCTTTATAATGGGAGACCCTAACACCCCATTGTCACAGATCAACTAGACAAAAACATCAACAAAGAAATAGCGGAGATAGACCAAACCTTCAAACAAATGGACTTAATAGATATATAGAGTGTTCCATCCAACAGCAACTGAATACACATTCTTCTCAGCAGCTTGTGGAACTTTCTACAAAACAGACCACATGCTAGCCCTAAAGCATGCTTGAGTAAATGCAAAAAAATCAAAATTATCCTATGCCTATTATCAGATTGTAGTACAATGAAACTAGAAATCAGTAGCAAAAGAAACCACAGAAATTATGCAAACGTGTGGAAATTAAACAATACCTCCTTGAATAATCAATGGATCACAAAAGAAATTAGTTCCTAGACTCAAACGATAATGCTAGGGGCTGGGGATTTAGCTCAGTGATTAGAGTGCTTGCCTCGCAAGCACAAGGCCCTGAGTTCGATCCCCGGCACCACAAAAAAAAAAAAAAAAAACAAACCAAAAAACAAAAAAAAGATAATGCTAGTACAACATACCAGAAGCTATAGTACACAATAAAAGCAATCCTAAGATAGAAATTTATAGCTGTGAATGCCACATCACAAAAAGAGAGTGAGCCTGAATAATCAATCTGAAGATGCACCTCAAGGTCCTGGTAAAACAAGAGTGATTCAAATCCAAAGATAGTATGAGAGGAAAGAATAATGATCAGAGCAGAAATTAATAAAATTGAGACTAAAACACAATGAATCAATGAATCGAAGAGCTAGTTCTTTGAAAGAATAAACAAAATACATAAATGTCAAGCTAATCTTATCAAAAAAGGAAAGAAAAGACCCAAGTCAGTGCAATTAGAAATGAAAAAGGTAAAATCACAACAAACTCTGCCAAAACTCCAAAAATTACTAGTAACTACTCTGAGGACCTGCACTCTAACAAAATGCAGAATTCAGAAGAAATGCACAAATTCCTAGAGGAATATGAACTACCAAACCTGAACAAGGAAGACAAAAACAAACAAACAAACAAACAAACAAAACCCCTGAAGAATCCACTACCAGGCAATGGAATTGAAGAAGTAATGAAAGAAACTGCCAAACGAGAAAAGCTCAGGTGCTGATGGAGTCACACCCAAATTCTACAAGAACTTTAGGGAAGATGTAACTTCAATAATCCTCAACCACTTTAATAAAACCCAGAGTGAAGCAGTATTCCCAAAGTCATTTCTGAAAGCCAGCATCATCCTGATTCCAAAACCAGAAAAGGACCAACCAAAAGAGAGAGCTGCAGGCTAATCCTCTAATGAGCACTGACACGAAACATATTGGCAAACAGGAAGCAGCAAAACATAAGAAAGATCACATATTAGGACCCAGTAGGGCACATCCCGGCATACAGGGAGAGTTCAACACACACACATCAATAAATAAAACACACCACACAAACAGAAACAAGGACAAAATCACCTGATCATCTCAAATGATGCAGAAAAAGCCTTTAACAAAATCAGCAACCATTCATGATAAAACCCCTAAAAAAATAGGTATAGAAGGACCTTATCTCAATTTGATAAAAGCCATTGTTAACAAACCTACTGCCAACATATTAAATGGGGAGAAGCTGAAAGCTTTTCCTCTAAAAGCAGGAAGGAGAAAAGAATGTCTGCTATTATCATTAATGTTCAATATTGCTTGTGCAACATTAGCCAGAGAAAATCAGGCAAAAGAAAGAAATAAAAGAGGTAAGTATATATGGGAAAGAAGAAGTCAAGCTGTCATTTGCAGGTGACATGATCCTCTACATAGATGACCCAAAAAATTTCATCAAAAGACTCCTATAATTAATAAGCAAAGTCAGTAATAGGGCAAGATACAAAATCAACACACAAAAATCCACAGTGTTCCTGGACACTAACAGTAAACTCACTGAAAAGGGAAATTAGGGAAACATTACCATTTACAGTAGCATCAAGAAAAATTAAATACTGAGGAATTAACCTAACTAAGGAAGCGAAAGCCTTCCATAACAAAAACTACAGTACTCTGAAAAAAGGAGATTGAAGCGGATACCAGAAAATAGTAAGATACCCTGTTCCTGGATAGGCAGAACCAGTATAGTCAAAACGACCATACTTCCAAAATTGATATACAGATTTAATGTAATCTCAATCAAAATACCAACAGCATTCCTTACAGAACTAGAGAAAACAATTTTAAAATTCAGATGGAAGCAGAAGACACTTGGGATAGCAAAAGCAAGCCTGGGCAACAAGAACAAAGCAGGAGGAATCACAATTTTGGACTTCAAGTTGTACTACAAAGCTACAGTGATAAAAACAGCAGGGTATTGGGAAAAAAACCCCAGACATGTGGATCAGTGGAACAGAATAGAGGATGTAGAAACAACTCGAGGCACATTCAGCTGTCTAATCTTTGACAAAGGGGCCCAAAATTTAACATTGGAGAAAAGAGAGTCTCTTGAACAAATGGTGTGGAGAAAATTGGCTGTCCACATGCAGAAGATATGCTAGACCCGTATCTCTCACCATGTACTAAACTAAAATCAAAATGCATCAAAGATCTAAATATTAAAACAGAAATACTTAATCTACTGGAATATACAATAAGTAAAATTCTTAAAGACACAGGTGTAGGCAAGACCTTCTGGACAGAACACAGTTGTATAAGAGCTAACGCCAAAAATCAGCAAACGGGATCACATTAAATTTAAAAGCTTCTACACAGCAAAGGAAACAACCAACAGAGTGAAAAAACCACCTACAGAATGGGAAAAAAAATTTGCCAGATGTTCCTTTGACAGGACTAATATCTAGAACATGTAAAGAACTAAAAAAAAAAATCCACCCCAAATAAAAGACCCAATAAAAAACAGGAACTGTAATGAACACACACTTGTCAGAGGAAGAAATACAAATGGCCAATAAACACATGAAAAAATGTTTGACATCTCTGGCCATTAGATAAGTGCAAATTAAAACAACACGGAGATTGTGTCTTAGTCCAGAGAGAATGTCTGCATCAAGAAATCAGGTAAAAACAAACCCTGGCAAGACTGCAAGGGAAAAAGGAATGCTTCTTCATTGTTGGTGGGAGTGTGAACTAGTACCATGAGTATAGAGATCAGTATGGAGATTCCTCAAAAAACTAAAAGAAGTTCTGTTCAATCCATGTATTCTCTTCCTAGTTATCCTCCCTAGAGAGATAAAAACATCATATTACAGTGATGCATGCATACCATGTTTGTAGCAACATAATTCATAAGAGCTAAGTCTTGAGAGCAGCCTGTATGTCCCTCAAAGATAAATGGATAAATAAAATGTGGTATTTACACACAGTAGAGTACTACTTTGCCATAAAGAAGGATAAACTTGAGCTGTTTGTAGGAAAATGGATCCACCTTGAGATCATCATGTTAGGTGAAATAAATCTCATATTAATTCTTATATGAGAAACCTAAAATATAAATAAAGAGCAAAACAAAAGATAGATGATAGGGGAAAAAAGAGATAAAGAGAAGGGAAAGGAGGATGGGGAAAAATGCAGCCAGGAGGGAAGGGAGGAAAATCAGACACAAAAAGCATAAAAAGAATTAAGATGTGTTAATGTACCAACATGTACATTTAAGATGTACATGTATCATCTCCTCACGAAGATTGTAATCATTATGTCCTGCAAACATGTACTAATAAAAACTTTAAAATATGGCTGGAGGGAAATGTTTCAGATTTTGAAAAGGAGACTACAGACTCAGAGTCTACAGTATATAATCCCTAGTTGCATACTGTATAAAAAGATAAAAATGATAAAAGTCATGATTGAGACAATTAGAAAATGTAATTATTGATCATATAGTTAACAATATTACGCTAAGCTTCAATTTTCTATCATTCTCATTGTATTGCTGGTTTTTAGGCAGTTTAGAAGTACCTCACACTATGGTGATATCGAACCTCAATGGCTCAGGAAAAATAAAGATTGAGAGAAAGCAAATATGCTGAAATATTGGCGAATCTAGATCAGAAGTGCAAAATAAAAACAATGCAAGCTACATATATAATTTAAAATATTCTAATAAACACATTTAAAGAAGTAAAAGAAAATGAAATTATTTTAAATATTTTGTGTAACCTGGTAAATTCGCTGAACCATTTCAATAAATCTAAAAAGTGTTGAGGTATTTTACAATCCTCTTTTTTGCATAATAAGGCTTAAAATCTGTATATTTCATAGTGAAGCAACATCTAAATCTGTGCTAGTAGGCGCATTTGAACACACAATAGACACACGTGGCTAGAGCCACGTGTGTAGACAGCACGGGCTGCGACGAAAGAACGTGTGTGCTTATTTTCTGTGTTTTATATGAGCTATGTGTGTGCCAGAATAAAAATTTAGGGGAAAACGACGGACACGTCACTGCGTAGTTGAACAGATTACTGTTGCGGAAGATATAGAAGAAAACTTCTAACACAAGTCACTACCTCTTGGAGGAAGAAATGAGTGATTGGGAGTAGGCGCAGAGGATGGTTTGCGCTCTCCTCTCTTTGTACCTTATGTACAATTTATGATCAACCCCATTAAACTAAAATTCTAAAAATAATCTGACGTATTTTTCTGTTCAAAAACAGACGTTCTAATGTTCAGGGCCGGTTGCCCTGCACCCGAGAGGCGACAGCGCCACCTACTGACCTTGCTCTCCTAAAATTCCTCGGTACAGAAAAGAGCTCTTGCGTTCTGCCCGAAGTGTAATCACGTTAAGTGTCTCCTGGTGATGTTTTCATCTTATTAGTCTTAATGAAGGACTCTTGTTCGCATATTACTAAATGATCTGAGATAAACCGGATCAATGATTTAAACTCCGTGTCTGAGTTTCTGAAAACGAGAATCAGTATCTCATTTCGTGGTGATCGACGAGGCTGTAACTCCCAGCTGCGCCGGCTGCCGCCTGAATAAGTTCTCTGCAGATATTCGCGCCTCGTGGAGCTTCCCGGCAGCTTGCAGCACGGCGGGTCTCTTGGGTTCAATTTCTTCAGCTGTAACTGCCGGCGCTTTCAAATCTGAGTTATGTCCTGTTGTCTTCTGCTCCAATTTCATGAGGTTTCCGAGTAGACTGGACGGGAAGGGCTCTTGAGCTCTTCGGGCTGTATCTGACATATAATGCAGGTAGGTGAAGCAGCTGTCCAAACAGCAGTCGTTTGAAACTTGTGACAAGGAGCTGAGTGGGCTTGAGGAGCGTGCTTGAATCTCCGCGCAGAAGCGCCGGTTGGCCCCAGGCAGGTCACCCTCTGCTCTCTGCCCGCCGAGCCTGAACATCCGGGTATGCAGGTAGGTAGCACCCGTGCGATGTATTTCCTGTTTTCTGTAATACATGACCTTCCTCACCTGAGTCCGCAGAGCTCGCGCTTTCTCAGCGTTGCGTGCCCCACCCGACCTCCGAGGTGAAATCCTCCACCGACCGCTGTCTGGCCCAAGATTTAGTGACTTGTTTAGCAGCGCTGATCCGCAGGACAGAAGAAGAGATAGAGTGAAAGACAGAGATTAGATGCAGAGAAAGTGGCCAAGATGGTTTACAAGTGATGTAATTAGAATGAAAATTTCGGGATGACTTTTCCAGTGCAGCAATTAAAGAGGACTAAATTTGTCTTTCTTTTTTTTTTTTTCATGTTAAACTTACACGGGCAGCTTTTATTTAGCACATGTCTGCTGTACGTAATGATTACATCCGCCGCGGGGCCTTAGTGCATGTGCATGACACATCTTAATTTTTTTCGTGTCTCCTTCCCCCTAGATTTGGAGAGTGAAACTGTTTCCCGAAGGTGTACTGGGAGCTTGGGGAGCCCGGGGCGGTTCAGTCTGTAGAGCAGCGAACACAGCGGTTCCGGTCGGGGACCGCAGCGCGCCCCCTACTGGCAGGAACCGCTTGCAGAGGCTTTTTTTGGTGTGTGTGTTTTGTTTTGTTTTGTTTTGTTTTTGTTTTTAAGCAACAAATACAAGGAAGAGTCAAGCTCCCGCGTGGTCTCCTGGGTCCGATTCCCCCTTGCATTGAACACATCTATCCCACTCTTCTTGCCACTTTCTGAAGCAGTTCTGGAAGGCCTTTTTCATGTCTTCACAAGAGGTGATTAAAACAATTCAGTGAACTTGCTGCCGAGTGCCATCCGGTGGAAAGGCAGGCTCCTGGGAAGCCACCCCGCTGTGGTTCCGGCGCTGTGAGACTCTGCCTTTCCCGAAGCCAAAATGACCCGAAGAATAAACGCTTTTGAATTGATTCAGGGCGCTGCGGCAGCCTGGACAGTGCAGCTAAAGGCCCTTACAAAGAAGATCCTCCAGAACCGGCTTCAGAAAGTGGCACGAGGGCTGGGGATTTAGCTCAGCAGTTAGAGTGCTTGACTAAGCAAGCGCAAGACCGTGAGTTCCATCCCTGGCAAAAGAAAAAAAAAATGTGGCAAGAGTTTTGGGATAAATGTGTTTGAAGGACAGGGGGAGGAATTTGAGAGGGATTAATGACAATGTGTCTTTTACTATAATAATTAAAAAAAATCAAACATTCACTGTAGTTTTTGGTCACGCCTTATATGTTGTTAATTAAGTTTATTAGGTTTTCTTTTAATAATTCATTATTTTACCTAAGTTTTACATTTTTTAAAGAAACACACAAATATGGTAAATTTCTTGTATATATAGTTCCTACTATGTAAATCCTATCACCCCTCATCCCTCATGCATTTAAGTATGTTTGTGAATTCTTAGTTTCAGGACAAAGTAGGACTTCAGGAGTTTCCACAAGAATATAGGGAAATGTTGGATCTGAGAGAAGAAAAATGGTGCTATACAGAAAGTTTTTATTTTAATCCTACAATTTCAAAACCATAATCTTTGTTGCCTTTTGAGCTTTTGAGGATTTGTTTGCTTTCCTTTTTATTTTTAAATCTGAAGTTTCAAAATAGCATAGAAATTGACTGAAAGCTTGATTTCAACCAAAATGATTTTGTTATGCTTTCCTTGTAGCTGCGCCGAGACTGATTTGAAGGAGAATGCAGAGTACATATTAGTGGTCCAGGAAGTCCGTGGCCATATCCATGAGATGCAGAAAAGGTGTGGTTTTTTGCTTTAGGAACTTCTCCTTCCCTGGAGAAGTAAGACATGAATACATTTGTTCTTGTATTGCTACTGATAAAAAGAATAGGCGCCATCCACTGATACTGCTGATGTGTCAAATCCTTCGACATGACGGTGGTAAAGAAGTGGTGAAGGAGGTGGAGAGTCGGTGAAAATAGTACTTGGAAGAAACTGGTTCCCAAGATGAACATAAGGGCTGATAGGAAACAGGCTTTTCACCTAAGGGGATCTGGGATGATGGTATTAGGGTTCTGCAGAGACAGAGAACTGACAGGAAATGGATGGACGGGTGGATAGATGGATAGATGATTGGCAGATAGATAGCTAGATAAAAAAAAATATGGGGGATATTTATTGTGCAGAATGGCTGTGTGATTATGCGGGCTGTGTGATTACAACAGGCCACGAAAAAGGTGGAGACCTGGGATGCCAGCAGTGTGGCTGAGTCCAGGTCTGAAGCCTCCGAACCAGGCGAGCTGATGGTGCAATTCTGCATGTGAGGCTGAAGGCTCGGAACCCAGGAGCCACTGATTCAAGTCCCAGAGTCCCACAGCCAGAGAGCTTGGCGCGCTGATGTCCAGGGGCAGGCGGAGAGTGTCCCAGCTCCAGGACAGACATGTCGACAGATAAAAGTGTTTTCATTTGTTTAGTATAATTTTATTAATTTTAAAATAGCTTTTATATTTCTGTTGACTATTGATTTAAAATGGTTCATCTTCCTACTTTAGTGAGTAGGCTATAGGAAAATATTTTTATATTAGTTACATAAAAGGAAAGAAACTTAAATTTAAGCCATTGACCTACTTGATCAATTAGCTTTTTTCCTGCTTATTATGTCCCCTGAATTTCTATAATACATATTGTTCTTTGTGTTGTTTGCAAACTATATAAAGAACAATGTATCTTTTGCATATTCCTGGAGGCCAGAGTTCATAACTTTATACTTTTGTGTTGCAAAGTGGTGACCATATAGTTGGTGACCAAATTTTTTTTTGTTTTTCAGTCTGCATAATTAGTATGATTCTCAAAGGCAACAAAACCATAGATAAGCCAAGAATTCCTCACTAGAGGGCCAAGCCTACACTGTGTATATCTTTGGCTCCTGTAGGTGTGAGCGTCCTTGGCACACAGTGGTAGATAAATGAAAGAATAAGGCAAAAAGGCATTTCTCCAAGGAAAAATGAGTGACCAATAAACGTTTGAAAACAGGACCAACTTCTTTCCTCATCAGGAAAGAAATGCAGGCTAATGCAAGGAAATGCAGGCTAAACATCAAACGAGAGACTCATCATACCCATCAAAATGGCAAAAACAGAAAAATCTGACAATATTGGGTATTGGCAAGAATGTAGAACAATTGAAAGCCTCACACATGAATGGTGGGAGTGTGAACTGGTGTGATAAAGTAAGTCTGGAAAAGATTTGTTCTTACCTATTGAAGTCAATGCTTCCAGCATCGTGGCCAGACAGAGGCGTGCACAGCGGCCCCACCCAAAGCAGGTCTCACAGGAACAACCCAAGCGCCCACCACGAGTAGGGCAGCAAAATGTATTGTGCACAGTCCTAGATTGAATACCAAGGAGGGGAAAGACAAAGGGATTGCAGCTCTTGCTAAGTCCCAGGAAAATAGGGTTTAACTTAAAAAGTAATTTAAGCCAGGCACGATAATGCATGCCTGTAATCCCAACACTCTGGAAGGCTGAGACAGGAGGATGGCAAGTTTGGGCCCAGCTTGGGCAGCTCAGACTTTACAAGAATCTGATTCAAAATAAAAAATGAAAAATAAAAGGCTCCATGTAGCTTAGTGTGAAGGTCTTGGGTTTGATTCCAAATACTGGGGGAAAAAAGTGAGTCCAATAGAATATGGAACCATTTTAGATGAGGTTTTATTTTATGTTTTGCAGTGCTAGGAACTGAACCCAGGACCTTGCACTTGCTAGGCAAGCACCCAGTTACTGAGCTACAGCACCAGCCTTACACGAGATTTTAGAATGTAAATAAAAAGGGTCGTTGCTGATTTATACAGAAATAGCAAACTAACTAAAAGCAAGATGGTGGTTACTTTCATGGAATAGGGATGATGGAGAAGACATTTGGGAAGCCCTGAGAAGTGATCTTGAAAGTATGGGGGATGCTAAGTCAGGTGATGGGTGCATGTGTTCATTTTCTCTTGATCATATATATTATTATTCTGAATCAATTTAATAGTTAAGATAAAAATAAAAAAGAATGAATATAATGTTTGAGCTCTTTGGGATAATGGCACAGAAGCGATATTAAGTTGAGGGAAATTCCGCTTTCCTCTGTCGTAATGGTTTGCAATGACTTTCTGAAGGAAATTTCCAGACAGGTTGAAATGGTAACTATGAAAACAAACCACAAGGTGGTATCCTGGTCTCATGTGTCTCGGCCTGATTCTGTGATCTGAGAAAGCATGTTTATCTTGGAAATGTAGCTGTAGTTAAAACCATGGGGAATAGCAGTCTGCATGGGGAATAGCAGATGATTTTTCTTTCTGTATTTTTTTCTTTTCATCTCCTCCATGGTGCCTGGTATTACTTACACACCTTCCGTGCTATCAGATTGAATTTGGAGAAAGCCAAACAAATTCGATGCACCGAGTCTGTTGGTCCAGCACGTGGAGTCGCTCACTCGGCCTTCGCTCTGCCTGCCACGCGGTCACCAGTTCACTCACTTAGCCAGCGTCCACAGGAATTTGTTGAAGTTCTCTCCGTACCAAAGAGCAAGGAAGCCCTGGAGACTCACTGGTGAACAAAAACAGCCCCTGTCATTTGGTTTCAGTGGCGCAGCGGAGAGAGACAGCGATCACACAGTCACAGATCGAAATTGATGCTGGCAAATTCTCTGAAGGAGAAACGTGGTTCACGCATGCCGCAGTGAGGTTTTGAACCAGCTGGTCCTGGGCGAGGAATGATGCGCTCGACCAGAAGAACGAATGCGGTTGAAAGGAGAGAACATTGCGCGCGGAAGGAGCACGGCAAGGCCTCGTCACCCGGAGCGAGCACAGTACCGAGGCTGAAGGAAAGCGAAGAGGCCTGGGGTAGGCGCCAGTCGAAGAGAGGCCCCGGAAGGGCCGGGCCGGGTCCAGCGGGGCTTTCAAACCAGCTCTTAAAGTTTTGGTTTTGTCTTTGTGACAGGGTCTTGCTGCATAGTCCACGCTGGCCCTGAACTCTCAACGGTCCTCCTGCCTCAGCCTCCACAGTGCTGTGATTGCAGGCAGGCACTGCCACACCGGCTTTGGAAGACAGGAAATGTGAAGCCTGCTGTTCTGACAAACATCCACAACAAAGTAAAGGCCACAGACGTCTCGAATGTAAAAGCCCTGAAAGAGTTGATGTGATGGTCACACCATCTCAGGGAAAACGCATCTTGGAAGTCAGGGGATCTGGGTGGTGTGAAGATGGGAAAGATGATCTAACTCGGGCCTCAGTGTTTCTCATCTGAAAAGTGGAACACTGGTGCGGTTTGTGGTGTTCTAACGATGACGTTCTGTGGATTAGGGTTTATCCTTCAGCAGCAGTATGTCCATGTTACTAATTGAATACAGAAAGCATAGATGTTGGGGGCAGCTTTGTACGTCTTTGAATAAGGGTGTGGTGGTAGAAATCAGAGGTGTTTGCAAGACCAAATGAGACTTCTTTTGGATCTTTAGGCATTTTCAATACACACAATCTGACTAAGATACACCACCATTTATTGATAGCATGCTATGTGCCCAGCCTGTGGACATTATCTAATTTAATCGCTAGGACATCCTTGTAAGACAGACTTCAAAAATTCTGTATTACTAGAAAGAAAAACAAGGCTTACACGCTCGGCACCTTGTCCAGAGTCACGCATTGGTATATCTCAAGATGTGTCCAAATCTCTTTGATGACAGTATCCATCCTTTTAGTTTTCATGCTACTTATATACTCTTTGAGGTGCTGAGATTTTTTAGTATATGTGCTGCCGAAGCGAGCACTTAAGTGTTGAGACTTTTTAAAAATGACATAAACATTCAATAAAGTTACTAGGATTATACAGAGTCCGCCAAAAAAAAAAAAGTATATATACTTCGGCAGTTTGCTGTACTAATAAAAGCCTGGAAGCTAACAGCCACCACTTCGAGCACCTCTTGTAATTGTAGAGGCCAAAGGTAACTTGTACTGATTTCACAATGTCTCAGTGAATTTAGTATTGAAATATTTATACAAGTTTTTCTGTTCCTGCTGTATACATTGTTTTTGGCAGACTCTGCATGGATTTTGAGTTTTTTCAAGTGGTCTGTGTCATAAATACCAAGAATTTTAATGAGTTCCCATAGTATGAAACTGCTTAATAGACTTAAGTAAGTAGCACATTCTCACCAGCTTGAACCACTGGTGGACGTACATGACTATCCCACGGAATGGCTGGTATCACTCGATAGGCCTGTCCCACGTCGCCCGATGGGACACTCATACACATGCCACCGGCAGTTCAGAGACATATGAACTATGGCCCCATCACGAACATGTTAAACACGCCAGGCACAGTGGTACACATCTGTAATTCCACCACTCTGGGAGGCGGAGGCAGGAAGATCTCAAGTTCAAATCCTGCCTGGGCAATTTAGACCCTGTCTCAACTTTTTTTAAAAAAGTAATTAAATGTGCATTATCCTAGATAAGCCTGAGAAGTTGCCCTATTGTTATGCACACAACTTTCTTGTTAGCATGTCTCTCCTGTCTCAGCAGAGGAGACGCTTAAAGAATTTTAACTCCAAAGCTACATATTTAAAAAGAACAGAGAAATAACTTTCACCAAGTCAGTCACTGTGTCATGTTCTGAAGACATACTCTGTATCTCCCCTTTTGCCTCTAACTCGCACACCCGGAGCCAAGAGGCTGCCTGCGGACCTTGGTGTTTGGGGAAGTGGCTGAGCGCCTCTGTGCTGAGTTACTGCCCTGCTGTTGTTGTCTGTGGGCCCCTCTGGGGATCCTGGGACCTGAGAGTCACATCACACCAATGGCTCTGGGGTGAGAACCATCAGTGTGGGCCAGGTTGTCCGGGGTTCTGTGCTGAGACCCGGCTAGGGGGAGTCAGGCCCGCAGACGCTTGGTCCTGCAAGCCTATTGCCTTGAGTCTGTTCAGTGACTGAGCGGTGTGGACCCAGGATATCTGTGTTGATTCTGGAGCCCTGGGGATTGAACCTGGGACCTCATGCACGGTGTCCTAGCCCCGGACACCTCTGGTCACACGCTACGGCCCATCCGACCTGCTTGTCGCAGCAGTGAAGGTGTGAGTCATTGCAGATAGTGCTTGCGGGTGAGTGAGGCCCTAACTCGGTCTGACAGTACCAGGCTGCAGGCGGGTTCTGATGATATCGCCACACTGACCACTTGGACTAGCCTATCGTGCTGCAGGAAAGATGTCAAGATAATAAAATAAGCCCAATAGTCCTACTTACGCACAACAACAAAAAACTGGCTTAGCTCCCACGTGGGGGTGGCTGGTGCCTGTGCTGGAGAAACGCGGTGCGGTGCTATTACACGTGGCTGCGTGCCTTTGCGTTCTGTCCTTCTGACTGCGCACCAGCCCACATCTCGCCGGGTCTCCGGAGGACAGACTGGCCCGAACCAGGGCAGGAGCCGCTTCCTGGCTCAGGACACAGTCTACACAAAGCTCCCATGAGTCGCATTGTTTTGGGGAAACGAAAAGTCTGAAGGTTTCCTGTAATTAGACAAAAAGGTTAAGAAAGGGGTGCAGAAAGACTCAGGAAGCCAAGTGGCAGAGCGCGGTGAGCAATGTTTGGCCTAAAGGCATACAAGCAGGAAGGCAGAGGCTAACCCATGAAGGCCCTCCGTCCTTTCAGGATTGGGTAAGCAGCTTTACATGGATCATGACACTTGTACAAGTGAAACAGTATAAATAAGTCATTCTTTACAAAAAATGTTTTCATCTGTATGAGAAAATATGACTTCGTTTTCATCAGAGTAAATGCAAAACTTACAAAGCAAATTTGATGCAAGACACTTGAGAGTCATCTGCTAAAGTTATTCACCCTCTTTCTATCCCTTATAAAAATTTAGCGTGCCTTCTATTACACGCGTGTACTGTTTCGTGTGCAACCATGTCTTCACTCCAGAGAGAGACAATAACAGACCTCAAAGAAGCAGAACGTTTAGTGTGTAGGAGGGTGAGAAGGTAGAAGCAATAAACAATGACAGTGGGCCTCAAATTTTTGAAAAGTTCTACACACATTAATTGTGAACTGCTATAATGAAACATTTTAAAGTGTAGGTGAAGATTTGGGTTAGTTAAAGCCCTTTCTGATCATGAGAAGTACAAATGGGTTACTGGGCAAGTCAGCATAGGCCAAGTGAAAAATGTTACATCACGTGACAGACCCAGAACGTGGAAACACTCACAATAAAACGTTTCCCCTAAGCAACCAAACAACAACAATGATGAAAACTCTTCTTTTACATTCAGTGAGGGAATATTAGTTCTTTTCAAACTCAATTTGCTCAGCACCTTGTCTTAATTCTTCAGGTTCTCCCTCACCTTGAGTGACACTGTAGAATGTTATTCGGAAGGTAAATACTATTCATGAGTTAAATTTGCCAGTGATGAGATGAGTTCCCTCTGCCTGCTAGAAAACCAACAGTGAAAGCCCACCAAAAGAAATTTTTCCTTAAGGGCATGAGATGGTGGTGGTTTTATGCTAATACCTGAGGCATATTTACTTACTCGTCCAAAGCGACCCCAGGCAGGGAGGCTGAACGAGTCTGCCACCAAAAGCTGGAGCCTAGAGGACACGCGTATGGCTGAAGTGTCAAACAGCTGAGGCTGAGTCACAAGGCGACCTGCTAGGTGTGGCACAGACAATTATCTTCACACTTCTGGTTGCTAACACACAGATAAGATACTCTCATGGTACCTGAGGACAGTCAAAAGGGTAAATGAGGAATCCTGTTTCAAATGCTTAGCATAAAACACAGTCCGGCAGTTAGTACCACATCTCTTCCTCTTTTTCAGCTGCATCTAAAAGCGGGTGCTGGTTCTGAGTTACAGCAGAGGACTGGGTGGCCCCAGCGACCTGACTGGTTTCCTTCCCTTCGGGGAGAGCACTGGCCGGTGCGTAGGCTTCCCACGTCCTTGGCTTTCTGGGACGGCCGGGCAGGCTGGCGTTTGGGGTGCTTTTCTTTTCTTCATGTCTCCCCTGCAGTTTGGCCTTCCCCCTCTCATAAACACGAGCGATGGCCACTGTTCAGGATGTCATGTTGGCTGTCATGCTTTGTTGTAGACGCTGAAGTACAATCTCGATCATTACTTAGATTTTCAAAGAATTATAAGAGGAAATCAAACTCTATTCTCCAGGAAAGTACAGCAGAACAACCAGAAGTAGTTCCACTGGGCAACTGAAGCACGACACACAAAGCAAAGCAGAACAAAACAAAACTCTTCTACTACTAGTAATGAAGGTTATGAAGTTAGTCTAGATTCTGCGATTTGATGAGGACCCCGCGCTAATGAGACATTTTAAAGGGAAGCTGAAGTAATCATGTTTTAATCTATGTACACCTCTAGCCAATTGTACTTATCCAGGTAAAATGTGCTCAAATTCACTGCATTTTTTTCCATTTTTCCATTCTGATGATTAAGCTGTTTGATGATTAGTTTGTAAAGTTATATCATAGTGGTCTTTCTTCCTTAAAAATTGATTTTAAACCAACAGCATGTCTTAGAATTGATGAGTCTCAGACGTAGGGGACTATGACGTTCTAAAATCATATATTGCTTTGTGATATCATCTCAGATGATCCCTTTCACTTTGTGATACTTTAACGACGGGCAAAAAGAGTAAGTCAAATACAAGAAAGAATCCAAAAAGCTTCATTAATACTGGTAATACCTGTGCATGTTTAGAAACAAGAACCACCAATCTAGTTAATATTTGGACTTTTCTGCTTAAACATTACTTAAAAATCCCTCAGATTTCTTGAAATGTGATAGGAAATATCATAACAGCAAAAGATCCCCCCAAGAGCATAAAGACTCACCCAGAAGCCCCAGAATTCCTCTTTGCTCTTGGCTGCCTCCGCCTTTGGGGAGGTGGAGTCTCTGCGATGAGCTGGGTGGGGGGCAGCTGTACCTGTCACTGCCAGGCTGCGACTGAACTCTCGTGGGCTCCCACACACTGCTAAAAACTCGGCACTTACCCTGGAAATACCTTTCTGGCCTGCTGATGGGAATGCGGTACCAGTCAGATCTACTGCTCTTCATAACTGCAGATACATCTCTAACACTCTCCTCTTTTATTCTACTAAGAATCCTCTGAATTAATTTCGAGGCTGACTTTTATACAAATAAAAGCCACCAACAAACCAAACCCTAAAAATTACTCTTTCCCTGAACAATTTGAGAGGGCATAATACCGTTGCTGTTTTGGTACCAAACGTGAACATGTGTACACCGCAAGTTGGACCACCACTTCACGAAACACTTAGTGTAGAGCTGGAAACCTCATTGGTCAAGTTCATATGCTAATGGAATGGGATTTAAAAGCCGGTGACATGAAACACTGATCAGGGACGAATTAAGTTGCAAACTACTCAAAATGCTGATGAGGATCGTGTTTAGGAACACTGACTTAACAATGGTGTGCCAAATTGGTTTGCAAATATCTTAATCCATTAAATTGAAAAATAACTTATATACAATTGGGAAGGAAAAGTGTAAAAGAAAAAAGGAAAAGAAGTTGGGGAGAGAGGAGGGAAGAAGATTTATGTGAAAATAGTCCAAAAATTTTAAAAGTCTTTGATACCTAAAATAGCTTACATTTGAACAAAGGAAAACAGCTGGACATGGTGGTGCCCTTCTGTAATCCTGGTACTCTGGGATGCTGAGGCAGGAGGATTCCAAGTTTGAGCCCAGCCTGACTGGGCAACTTAGCAGCTTAGTAAGACTCTATCTCAAAATAATAAATTAAAAAATGTTCTGAGGATGTAGCTCAGTGTGAGGGCCCTGGGCTGAATCCCAAGTACAGAAAAAAAGAAAAAAGAAAAAAGTCCTGTCAATGCTGCCATGACAATAGGCAATAGAATCAACTTCAAGAATTTAAAATAGAAATTATTTATGTGTCTATTGTTCACAAATCTTATTAAAAAGCAAACTAAAAGTACTACTAAATCCATCTTATTTGCTATGAAGGTTGAGAACTGCAGTGCTTATAGACAGAAGGACAGAGGTAATTGTGCCCTCTCTTTTAAATCTACTTACAGAGAGAAAAAAAATGTTGATATTTCAAAAAGGAAATAATGTAAAAGCTCTCCTGCTTTTTCCTTTGAGCACACCGATATGCATCATAAAAATAGTCTCCCTTTTCCCCTTGCTGATTGGTCCAGTGGGTTCAGGAACACCGTCTTTTCCCAGGTTTCCTCGAAGAAGGGGAGGTACCCACAAAATTTCCTTATCAACACAAAGGAGTTTCCACTGGTTTGCCATCCCGATTCAATGTGTAAGCGTGAGATTTCCGCAAATGCTCTGCATGCTTTTGAGTTACAAACCGAATGACACACCTCTGACTTACCATCCCTGGGTGGCGCTCCTGTTGCGCAAGTTGCACTTGTGTTTGTTTTCTAAGCTCCATGGTTAAGAATAAAAGGCACAGGGAACTTCGCTTCTGGTCTCCAAGTGTCTTACCTGCGTAAGCCTAAATGATCGGTAAGCCTGGATAACTGATTTTCAAATAAACTGTGAATTATATTAATCAAGTGCATTTCGGAATGAAGAGAGCCCTAACTTGAGTGGTCAGCAAGAAAAGCCTCACTTGAAACCCACACTGACTTTCCACTGTGAAAAGCAACTTTGTCCACATAAAAATAGTCAAAAAGGACTTCATTTAATTAGTCACATGTAGACTTGTTTGCATAGAAAAAGGTTACAAAGTAATGCAAGAGACTAGGTACAGTCACTTTCAAATATTTAAAAGTATAATTTTGTATAATGTTTAACATTCTCATATTTATTGCTTTCCCCACACAGCAATTAAGTGCATAAGAAAGAATACATGCTGTGTCTTTATCTTTCAAATATAAAATCTCGTGCGCTCGATTTCAATGTATTAAGAAATTATTTTGTCATTAAAAATCCAAAAACAGAACCGAAACATCATTATGTAGCACTAGCCTAGGCACGGACAGAAATAATTTATGTACAGCCCTTTTCATACATTCATCTTGGTTTGGGATCCAGAGCAACCTCCACGGTGACAAGGACAGGTCGGCTCCCTGCCCTCTTCCCCACCAGCTCTCCGCGAGCACAAGGAGGGCCCTTCACCCCCAGAAATGCAACCTCGCCCCCAACCGGGACGAGAACGGACGTTACAGGTTATGAGGAGGAAATGAAGAGGACGAGTAGGTACAAACAGTCCAAACAAAACTGAATAAATTAATGCAAACTCTCGCAGAATGGAGAGTTTTCACGCTGGCGTGAACCAGACTGTGTGGGTACAGTGCGGCAGGTGCGCCCAGGTACACTGCAGAAAAAACGGAAGGTGCAGGTAAAAAAGCACCGGGTTTTGAGCCCCCACCCCGCGGAAGCGCCCGGGGCTCGCGGGCAGAGCAGAAATGCTTGTTAATCTAGGCACCGATGGAGTAACTGCTTATGCCCACGCGTTGCTAAATGTCACCACTTGGCAAGTCTGTGCAGAGAAAGCGAACAGGATGAAACTAGGCCTCTCGACGTGGGAGTGACGTCCGGCCACCTCTGACCAGCGAACCTGCGGGCGGGACAGATCCGCGGCCGCCTGCGAGACCTCCGGCCCTGCCCTCCCTCGATTCGCAAACCTCCGTCGGCGCAGGCACTTAAGAAGCAGGATCTTCTTCCCGCCCGCTCGTCTCGAGAGCATCCGGTGGCGCGGTCCCCCCGGGCGTCCTCCACCGACGGGCGCGGAAGGCCTCCCAGCCGCCTCACCCCACCGCCGCCCAGGGAGCTTCCGAGCGCAGAAGACGAGGCCGCCCCCGCGCGCGCGGGGGCGCAGTCCGGAGGCGCCGCGGCCCGCCGGCCGGCCGGCGCGGGTCAGAAGGCCCCGACCTCGGTGCCCCAGGGCCGGTGGGGTCGGCCGTGCGCCCCGCCGCTCGCCGGCGCGGGCCCGGGCGCGGCCACCGCCAGGGGCGGGCTGAGCGCCGTGGCCGCCGCCACCGCGGCCGCCGCGCTCGGGGGCAGCACGGGGAAGGCGCCCGCCAAGGACAGCGGGAAGCTGTGCGCCGCGGCCGTGGCCGCCGCCGCCGCGGCGTGCACGGTGGCCGACAGCGACAGCAGCGAGGTGGACAGCGGCGGCACGCAGGGCGCCACGGCCGCCGCCGGCACGCGCAGGGCGGAGTCGGCGTGCGCGAAGGTGGCGGTGAGGAGCGCCGAGCCGTGCGCGGGGGGCGCGTCCGAGGCCGTGGCCAGGCGGCACGGGGCGGCGTCGGGGGCGTGCAGTCCGCTGGGGTGCAGCAGCGCGGCGGGCAGCTGGTGGAAGGCGGCCGCCCAGTGGTGCGGGTGCAGGGCGTGGTGGTGCGCCGCGGACGAGGTCATGGCCGCCGCCTCCCGCTGGGTGGCGCACGTGCTGAGGTGCGAGACGAGGCGCACGCGCAGCGGGTCGGAGGAGTCCAGGCCCTCCACCGAGCTCAGGTAGCGCGCCACCTCGGTGAGGCACTCCCGGAATCCGATGCTCATGAAGTCCATGGCGAGGGCGTGGGCGTCAAAGTAGCCTGCGAGGGGCGAAGAGGGGAGAGGAAATGAGGCGATCGCGAGGAATAACCACCCAGAAGTCGCACCCCGCCCCTAAGAAGGTCTGAGTGGAGAGAATCCTTGGTGAGAACGGGGCCGGGGCCAGATCCACGGTCTCAGTTTCTGCAGAAGTTAACACAGCACTCTGTAGCTCCTAAGTGCAACCGAGGCCTTGCAAGGGTCTGGTTACTCTTGCTACTTGTCACAGCTGGGAAAAAACTGACATCCTCGTTGCTTCTCAGTTCACACGTGCGACTAAGTAATGCAATAGACCACAGCTGTTCTTGCAACTAATATCATACTAGGGAAAAAATTAAGAACATCCTTCTTGCAAACACTTCCAGGAAAAAAAAAGTTTCTCTCCTGCAGTACTGTGGGATAATGACTTTCCCCAGGAAATGTCTGCATGGAAAGATGTCAATGTAAAAGTCTCTATCAGGAGTTGGAAATTACAGGGCTTATCAGCAACATCCTTACCGTCTTGGTATTTTAAGAGAGACTTAATAAAGTGCACTTAGCTGCTTGAAGATATTCTATAGAAACGTGTTAGAATCTCAGTAAATTCCTAAGTGCTTCATGGATCATAGTGCTTTTCATCACTAAAGTGATGCTATTTTTCCAGCTGTGACAGTAGCAAGACTAACTAGAACCTTGCATGGCCTCGGTTGCACTTAGGAGCTACAAAGTGCTGTGTTAACTTCTGTAGAAACTGAAACCGGGGATCTGGCCACATTCTCACCATGCCGTTACTTTGTATGACAGAGATTCAGTGAAAATGAGTTTTGATTACCAGTTTGATCTTACTCTCCTATCAGGTATTATAAGGGTGCTCTACTGATAGGAGATCACTATAACTCTTAGTTTTTCTGAAATTCAAATATATATCTCCTTTATTGGTCAGTTTACATTTTTCCTGATATTCACTCTAGGGAAAAATATATTAACTGTATCAGTCTGTATACATAGAACCCCCCCCATATCTATGATTATTACCTGGGTCATTTTTATCAGTTCATTTTTTTACTTCAAATAATATATTAAAATAGAAAATAGTGATGAAAATAGATGATGCCATGTAGAGCACACTAGTAAATATTTGGGGAAATGACCCTGTCTTGGAACGAGTGATCTCTAATATGTACAAATATATCCTTTTCAGATTCTTTCTCATTTGCATCTCCTTGGCAAGTAGTTTTCTAATTAAGAGTTTAGTCAACTCACTTTTCAGCTGTGTGTATACATGAATGAGAAATAGCACACTGAAATAAAGTTATTTTCATCTAAGAAATTTATTACATTTTCATTGTTTTGCAGATCAAAGTACTACCTGTTAGATTTATTATCCATTAAAAATTAGACTATCTTAATCTGTAACCAAAACATTTTGGAAAACAATAGTTGCATATATTCAAAGTCCTAAAGCTGGAATTTCAACAGAAATCTGGGAGTCCCAAAAAGATGTTTGGGGTCAAAGATATCCACCATTAAAACAGAATAATAACATGAAGCTGACAAAAGAGAATATCATGAAATATGGAAGATTAGCAGGAAAACTTGTTATCATCCCTGGGCCTAGTTGTAGTTAGCAAACACAATCCTTGGAATTAGGAGGAAAAACTACCCCTAAAGATGGCACCTTGGTGGAAGGGGCTCACATTTCAGTCCTCAGGCTCAGTGTAGGGCTTTGCAAGTTTCCAACTTCATGTGTGCTGTGCACAAGGAAGAAGGGAGGTAATGCTTAGAGAAGACAGTATAGAGAGCCAGGGGGACTTGGAAACCTACTCTAGCAAATCTTGTTGAGAAGCAAGTGTAATACCAAGATAGGCTGTGAAGAATGAAATGACAGAATGGGAACTCCAGGAACTTCTGAGTATTTTCATTAGTCACCACAAAGTGAGTGACACTGTGGTTTGCCAGCTATGCTGCTGAATATGGCTGAGACTCCTGTTGCATCTTAAGGGATATAAATTATGTAATTCCCATCCTACTGTTGAATGCAGAGGGAAACGATGATCCCCAGATGTCTCTTGTGACTGGATCACAGGCCAACAATAGCACGCGTGCCCATATCCACTTCCTGTATGCCAAGCATTTAAGTGAATTAACTCACAATGCCCTTGTGAGGTAGACACTAAACTGTCCTCATCTTACAGATGACGAATTTGGAGTTCAAGGAGGGATTTACTAATTTACTCTGGGTCAGAGCTAATAAAAGGCGGAGACAGGAGTCAGAATCAGGCACCCCAGCAACAGAGGCTGTGTCTGTCCCCACTCTACTGTGTGGCAGCTGGCATCTGACCATGTGAGACCAAACTGCCAATCTCCTTTTGTCACAGCTACACATCTTCCTGGGTGATGACTTTTCTAGTGACCTGGTGGTCAGGTGACTTAGATGGCACCTGCTTTGAAGTGTCTACTCACAAACTATTCTTGGATAAATTTAGGACTGTTCAAACAGCCCAGAATAGTAAGCAACACAGAACTCAGTTTTTAGAATAAAGCTGAAGAGCAATATGGCTCTTTAGAAGTATAACTCATGCCAAATATTTAAAATGGCATAACAATCCTTAGCCTTGTGGTTAGTGATGCCCGGAGAGGCAAAGCCATCACACAACTTTTCTTGCACCACCACAAACTCAGTCTCCCAACATCCTGAAGCAGCAGGTATAAAGACAGATTAGGGTGCTAGAGGGGACTTTGGAGCTCACCCTGCTAGTGTAAGCCTCAAAGAGCAGCAGATTACTTCTGTCTTGGTCAGGTCAAAGGTCAGGCAGCAGCCAAGCTGGGCTGGACCACTGGCTTCTAAGGTTTCATCCAATTTTCTCTATTTCATAAGAACTTGTTTGTCCTACGCAAGTCCTTACTCAGGCAGGACAGTTCCTGGGCTAAGTCAAACCATGGGGACCTCCTGTACCAGGATCACCTCCTGTCTGACAAAGGGGAAGGTGGTTAGGGGCAGGGAAGATGTTCTATAAGGACTCAGACTCATAAAAGGTGACTTCCGCCCAGCGCCCTCCCCTCCCCTGCTGTAGGACTTCTAGGCTAACAATATTCAGCACAAGAGCCCTCTGAGATTTAGTCGCATTACGTAACTCCTTGAGGCACCTTCTCTTTACTCAGTTGTTAATACTTTGGACTGAGATAAATACCAAAGGCTTCCTTGAAGGATGAAAAGTTCGCAACAGGGCCAGGTCAAGCCTTAGTGATAGGTGGGGAGGTAGGTTCATGAAATCTGAATGGATATTACAGCATTCAATAGTTCAAGTCTACTTTTAGTAAGAAGAGTCTCTCCTTGACCCCTCAAGTGCCCTCCTAGGGAGAGGCCATCTCCCTAGGGTGCTGGGGCCACAGCACCTGCTCCTGTCTGCCCTCTCCAGGAATGAGTGCGCTCTGTTAATGGCTTCTAGGCCAGGTATTCACTACCTGCACTTCAAATGCTCCATTTGGTGTAAAGCCAAGACTAACTAAAAACCTGAAAACAACAAAAATACTTTTGGAGTCACTTCCTTTGGAATAGCTAAATTATTTTGCCTTCTAGCCTTGATTTAATGAAAAAAGATGACAAAGAAGAAGAAGCAGAAGAAGAAAAGGAAGAGGAAGAGGAGGAAGAAGAGGAAGAGAAAGAAGAAGAAGAAAGAAGAAGAAAGAAGAGTTAAAGGTTTCCTCTAACCTCCTGTTTATGTTTGGGTGTTTGTGTGTTTGTTTTGTCTTTCTGTACAGATTCCAGCATGTGCTTCTTAAACCCTGAACAAATCTCTGACCAGGCTGCTGTGAAAGAAGCTTTACTCCCACAGCATTATGAAAGCAAACACAAGCCCAGGGTCAAGTGCTTCTTTTGTTCCAGAAGTTCTTTCCCACGAGTTCAGTCCTGCCATTAGCACTGATTCCCTGGCTTTAATCTGGAACTGCCCATCTCTGCTTGTTAAAGAACTGTTCACTATGACTTCCTTAAAATATTAGAGGGAAAAGATGAAAAGAGAAAGGCAGAAAGAGGTAAAAAATGAAGCCGCCTACTTACCCTTACCCCCTGTTGCTTGAAGCATCTTCAGATGATCCACTGTCATTTGCAATATTTCAGCTTTTTCTAACTTTGCGGACCCCTTCACAGACAAATAATACAGTCTTGTGAATCCTCAGGAACTAACCTTGGAATATCGTTGCTGAATTTAGTATTATGGCTCCGAATTTCCCTCTCTCTAGAAAATTCTAAGTTTAATAAAAAACAACCTTAGTTCTTTCCAAACTTTGCATGAAAGCAGTAATTACTATGTCAAGATATTTGCCATTTCAACTTTTGAAGACTCAGTAGGGGTTGGGATTTAGCTCAAGTGGCAGAGCACTTGCCCCGCAAGCTCAAGGCCCTGAGTTTGATCCCCTGCACCCTCAAAAATAAATAAAGACCCAAGGAAGGCAGGAAATAAATTATTTTGTAAAATTATAAGAAAAATTCTATTTCTAAAATCACTCCAAGGAAACTACTATGATCATAAAAATCTCAAATTGGTGTTCACTTTCTACTTTGGTTAGTAATATATTTTATAAGAGACATTCAGTAGTCAGATACCTTGATCTTGAAGTCAAGATGGACTGAATAGTTGAATACTAACTGTAGAAGATAAGGAACTAGGGTTTTAGGAAATTACTGTTAAAAGTAGATTATCCAAAAATAATACATTGTACTAAGTCCCTAAAGTAATTTATGAAAGACCACCAGGAAGCAAAAACCAAAAAGAAAAAGAAACATTTTTTTTGCTCCTAACAGTTACCAGCAGGTGTCACTGTAAATTCCAAGATCTGAATAAAAATGAACCATTTACAACTTCTTTAAGAAGCATCAGAAATACTTAAGAATTCTTCAATCTTTAAAAGCAGTTCTTAATAAACTGTTTTGCAAATAATTGTAACACTTCCCTTTTTTAAATAAGGCAACTTCTGAAACCAACTGAAACACAAACATGCCACCTCAAATTTTCTCAGGGGGCTGTGGGTGGCTTCTAATTTCCTGGAAGCCCTAAGTAATTAAACCAATTTTTTTTTTAATTCTAAAGTTTATTTCAGGTTCTTTACTTGTTTTGTGAAAATGATCAGCACCCGTTCGTGGTATGAGTGCCAGCGTTATTCACTGCCCTAAAGAACCCTCTTCTAACCACACTGTGACGAGCCAGCTCACCAAGGTTGGCAGCCAAGCTCCACAGAGAGAGAGCTTGTGTTTATGGTAACTCACTGCCAAACAACTGAGGGTTACTCTTAAGATTTGTTTTAAGTCAACATTAAAAAAAAATCTAACAAACCAAGAATCAAAAAATCAAACGGACTACTTCTCATAACTGAAATGTAGACATTTCAGTACTGAAAACTGAAAAACATTATCAACATTTTCATTTGCAGCCTGTTGTAACTGAAAGTGCTCCTAAACAAAAGTACAATTCCCATTATATTTACCTTATCAAAAACAGTCTAACAGTCTCAGCAGCTTAACAACTTGGTATCTTTTTTGGTCTTAAAATATATATAATCCATAGCATTCAACATCTTATACTTCTGGCAGTGTTCGGCTTTTCCATGAAGATGTAAAGTAGTTTCAATGAAAGCGACTATACCTAAGACTGCAGTTTCTGGAAAATCTCCAAGAGCTTTGTAGGGCTTGTTTTATAATGTTTGCAGCTTCATGAAGTAAACAAAAAATGGAATAAACAAACAACTGCTGTCCTGCACCCTATCTGGAATTGAATCGAAAATATTTTCAACAAGGACATGCTGCCACAGCTTTTGAAAGACCCTCTTAGAAATCTGGGCCATTAGCCACTGTGGCAATTGGAGAAACAAGACTTTTCTAAAACCACAAAGGAAGATTTAAATGTTTGGTTTTCTACTTTTCTAAGTGTGCAAAATCTTTTTTTGTAAAGGAATTCTTGAACTCTGGAAAGGGGCATTTATGGCTAATTTGATTTTTTTTTTTTTACCAAAGTTCCAAAATAAGGCCCCAAATCATACACCATTCTATTCACCAGGGGACTAAAAATGAAAGCAAACATCTCAGTAAATAAATTGTATCAGTATTATTATTTAAGAAATAGAACAAGAGATTTTATTTCCTGGGCTTTGGTTTTTTTAAATTAAAAAAAGATTACTTTTTTACAGATTGAGGGAAAAATGCTATTTCACATATGATATGCATATATATTTTCTGCAGAATACTATATCCAGTACAGTTTTAAACAAAACCACTGCTGGTATTCATGGAGAGAACAGAGAAAGCATGAATATTGTTACCCTTAAGGGGAAAATAAGCTAAAGAATGGAAATGTTTTTCAACTTCATGATGGATTATGTTTTTAATAGTTTTGCCACAACAAAGCATTTTATTGAAATAGCTACTCTGTGTCTGATCAGGGCACATACACCATTATTTTAATGAGCTTTAACAAGAGCCCACATTCCCAGATGAGAGAATCAGATTCTCTAAGCATTTTGGAAGGTGGGGTGGGGGGGGGAGCTTACTTGTTTTTCAAAAGCGGTTGGCACCAGCCGTCTCAACTCAGATAAACTGTTATTTATCCGATCCCGACGCCTTTTCTCTATAATCTATCCCAAAGAAAGCAAAACAAGAAAAGTTTATGAATGCAGAAATAATAAAATTACGCATAATGGAAAACCACAACTGTTACACACTAGGCTGGCTTACACAAAATAGAAATAAAAAGAAAACCACATACCCCTCTTCTCTTCTTTCTGGCCATAATCTGAGATGTTGTTGTTGGAGAATTTGATCTAATCACAGAGCTAGCACTTTGCCTGTGAAACGACAAGATCGCGTCAGGTGCTACATTAATATAACAATTGCTTCCTCTGGGCACTTAAATATTCAGAGTGATTTCAGGGTTCATGTTGGTATTATTTTTTTTCTTAGTTTTTCAGTCTCAACAGAATTTGTTCTTAGCACTCCTACCTTTTTTTTCAGGTAGGAATTATGCCTTTAATTTTTTTTTTAACAAATGGGTAATCCAAATGCTAAATCTGTTGGCAAAAACATCCTTAAACTTTTGTTTGAGTCTCTCAGTAAATTAGGGACACTTAAAGTGGAAAGTGAGATACATCCTAGGCTTTCCTAGTTCTGCTTATACATAGTTCTTAAGAGTCAACTAACCTCTTCGGAGCATCTCTCCTCCTCCCTCCTGTCGCACACGGAACCAAGTAGTATCTTTCAAAATAAGCGTCATAGGAAGCATCACTATCAAACTGTCATCACTTGTCAGACTGTTATCCCTGGATACAGCCTTGAAAACAACTTATTTTTCTATTTCAAAACTTCACTCAATCATGTCCTACGACAGGAAAAAAATCCCGACAAATTTGATGTTTTGTGCATTCATGTTTACAAGGAATACCTTTGAATTATATAGGCCATGGTATGGAATTAACATCAGGTTTAGGGTTCGGTAAAGGCTTTACTTTATAAATGAGAGCATAGGTTGGTGCCCTCAGACTTCAAACTAAGCTTAAACCTCTAGAAACTGCAACTCACCTTTGAAAACTATTTTCATATTGAAAGCCCAATCCAATTACTGGATCACATAACTTTTACATTCCTTGCTCGTTTGTATCTCTTTCTCTTCATAATTCACGGATATTGTGTCTTTGGATAGCTTCATATTCTCCAGGTTCTATTATTTGTTCTCTCTCATTTTAGAAATGCTGCAGACGCCAGGTTTCTATTACCTCACTTTCTCACTTTTGGATCTTATTTCTGAATTAACTACCCGCTTCATTCTCACCCTCCCTTCCTGGCTTCACCTTTCACTGAACATTGGGCATCTTCCGTTTCTTAAAGACCACACGACAGTTTAATGCTAGATACTTAATAGATAACGTTTCACGCATCTTTGCTCTTGCTGTTTTCGGGCTTTGGTTCTCACGTATAAGAATAAGGCTATAAAAGAAAACCAGTTTTCCAAAGGCAAGGAGAATTTCACTCTGAGTGACAGCTGCAGATAAATAATTAAGGTGCTTCTGGAGATGCCAATTAGAAGCAATTATCATGTGACCCGCGGCTCTGAAAGGCCTCAGTAATCTCCCTCTGTCACAGGAGAGGTTTCGCTTCTGTGATTGCCACGCCGATCCTCTTCCAGAGTGACGATCGAGCGGTCAAAAGAAAGGTCCCGGATCGGACCCTGACATCTGCCACGCACTCGCGAGACAGCCCGACCCACCTCAACTTGCCACTGAGCTCTGACCCCGCAGGCTGCTTTCATTACTCCAAAACCAAGTCTCGTTCTTAGCTTCTTTAAAAATACAAAATCAAATCGCTTTGCTTCCCGCTCCCCTACTTTGGAAGCGTCCCCCAAAGCACAGATCGGGGGCGGGGACGTCACGCGTGACCGCGGGGACTCGCGCACTGTCCCTTCCGGCCGCGTCCTGGTCCTCCCCGCCTCACCCCGCCGCCCCACCCGGCCCAGGCTCCCCTCGCGCCCGGGCCCACGCTTCGCTTCCCGCGCAAACCTTCCTCCTCCCCACCGATCTCCGTCGCCGCAGCTCGGCAGCGCGCCGCGCCCACGAGCTGGGCCCGCGCTCACCCCGAGTAGTTGTTCTCGCTCCCCACGTCAATTGTCTCGTCCACGTCGCTCTCGGAGGTCGTCTCCTCGCACGGGCGCTTCATTGCGCCACCCTTCGCCTCCGCCCGGATCCGAGCGGGGCAGCGCGGCGCGCTCTGCTCCTCGCAGCTCTTTCCCACGCCGCAGCCCCGCGCCGCCGCCTGAGCCGGCGCCGGCCACGCCCCGAGGGGCGGGGCCACCTTCCCCGGCCCCGCCGCACGAGGCCCCCGCCTCCTCGGGGCCAGCCTGTCTCGCTATTGGCTGAGCCTGAGGGGCGGGGCAGCGCTGGCCAATCCCCGCGGCTCTGCGCGGGCCGAGGCGTGGGAACGCGGCCGCGCACCTGGGACCCGGGCGCCGAGCGCGGGCTGGGCCAGGCGTCGGCGAGCGGGAGCGCGTGCTCCGGGCCGCAGTCGGGTAGAGGCCTGGGCGCGGGCTGCGGGGTTGCGGCTCCCCGCCGGCACTGCCCGGAGTTTAGTGCTGGGTACCGAGAGTTGGCGGCCGCGGGGCTGCGGTCGGGGACGCCCCACGCGGTCCGCGGGCTGGCGTTGTCCGCTCCAGTGGTGGGAAGGACTAGAGCAGGCGAGTTCAGGACCCAGGACGCAGTGTCAGTAGCTTTTAATTTCCAGTTTCTTGGGCTTGGTTCATCCAATGAGTTGCCTCAGTTTCTCCTCCAGCCCTACCCCCCGCTCCAGCCCCCCGATTGTGCAGTCGCAGCGGCACAGTTGTTAGGATCTGAGACGTGAAAATGCTCGCTTGGACCACGAGGATGTTTCCTAAAGCACCACTCGTGTCCAGTCATCCTTGTGTCGTGGACGGCGTGGGTTGTGTAAGCTTCCCGTGTGCTCAGACCGAGTTTCCAAGCTGCTCTTTTCCGTCGTCCTCCTGGGGATTTTCCAGCCGGCTCCTCCGATTTGGCTCTACCGAGAGCAGCAGCGAGCGAGACCGCGGGTGAAGCGTGGACCACGGGACGGGCTGGTTGGAGTCCAGCCGGAGACCCACGCGTGGCGCCCGGGCAGCTCCGGGCTGCGTGGGAAAAACCTCCTTCCATCGTCACAATCCTCCACCGCGCACGGACCCGAGTGTTCCTGGGGGCCTGCCTCGGGCATCCTTGGACCACTTCATTCTCTCCCGACTCAGGACCAGGAGGAGAGGGAAAAAGGAGGAAAAAGGGTAGACTCGGGCGGGGGCGAGGGGCAAAGCCGAGGACCTGCAGCCGGCTCGTTAGACCCTTATTAAAGCACAAAGCCTGGTCCCTACCAGCCTTGGTGCCTTCGATGACCGTAGGAACAGAAACCCCAAACGCTCCAATCTGACCGCAGCTCCGGGCCGGGCGGAGTGGGATGGATGGGGCCAAGGCAGCGTGCGGAGGGGGCCGCGGGTGACGAGGACCCCCCAGGTCTGCTGTAGCCTCGGGCCGCTGCCTAGCCCTGGCCGGATGGGGATTCAGGCCTCTGCCTGCGCCCCTCGCCACCCTTCCTGCGTGTTCCCACAGTGCACGGGGGGCCCACGTCCGCGGGTCCCCGGCCCCACCCGCCCAGGCCGGGAGCAGGTACCCGGCGCGCCCAGCCCGGGGAACGCGTGCAGCGGGGCAGGCGCGAGCTCACTCTCGGTTCCCTCCTGCAGGGCTGCACGTTTCTCTGAAAGCCAAAGCCTGCATGTGCAATTAACATTTGCCACGCGAGCAAATTAGCGGGCGCTTCCAAACGCCCGAGGCAAACCCTGAAATCATCACTGGAAAAAAAAAAGTTTTTTTCTCACTCTACTAGTGTACTTAATTATAATGATTGCGAAAAAATTGCAGAGGGAAATGGTTAGCTTGCAATAAAGTAGCAACTGGTTGAAGTTTTTCCATATTTTTCTTTGGAGACTTAACCGCCGTCCCATGCATAAAGATACAGCAGGGGCGTTCGAAAGCACACACAGATTTAAAACCGCTTAAAAGTATTTTTTAAAAAGGCCATATTTTTCTAGCGTTCAGGACAGTGCTTAGAGCATGGTAGGCGTTGTATGTATGGTAAAGAAGGAATAGGGCAAAAGACATTTTGAATACTAGCAAACACATGGAATATGCTAATTTATCTTTAAAATACTTAACACCAATTAGCCGAGCTTTCCCATTAGATCTTATATTCCTTTCAAGCATCCCATGTGCCTGCCCACTGGTTAAACGTCTAGTCTGTCTGGGGTCCCTCTGTCTTGGGTCTGAGGAAGAAACGGGGCGGAAACTCTTTTAAAGTACCCCAGTTTATTTTAAAACGGTGGTGGCGTGGTAGGGGGAGTGGAGTGGGGATTTGGAGGAGTGGCGTAAGCAGAGGGAAGGAGGGAGAAGGGGAGAGAGTGGGAGAAAGTGGGAGAGAGTGAGGGGGAGAGGGGGAAAGAGAGAGAGAGAACGGTGGAATTTCAAGCCCCGTCGCTCTTCTGCGACATTCTTTTCAGGAAAAGTTGGTTGAAGGTTTACTAACAACCGGGTCAGGAGAAAAGATGTTCGCACAGAGCAAACTGCAGTTCTTTCCTTTCTTTCTTGTGGAAGATTTGGACAAAGAGATAATTGGACCCCTAGATGGCGGGGTTGGGGGGGCTGTCCTAGGATCTACCGGGAAAGAAAGCGCAGATCTAATGGGAATGGAGTAGGGGAGACCCAGTCGCCTTCCCGACGCCGATCATCTTGCTGGAGTTTCGTGCTTTTGTGATTTTTTTTTTAACCCAGTGGCGTGAAGCTGAGATGTGCGTTCAGAGATCTGGTAATCAGATTCAGTGAGGTTCTGCGCTCCTCCCCCAGGACTGTATCTCTGCCTGTTTATTATAAAGTTAGTTTTCACAAGCATATTGGTAAGTTGGGTGATCTTGGCCAAATCTCATCTCGTCTCACAAGTTTTGAGGTTTTTTTTCCCCCCCCCCAAACTAATGAAGCGATTGCTACAGTTCTAAAATTTCCCTTGCAGCGTTTTGGGAAGGAATCAGGGCTCTTTTAGAACTCTTCTTGGCCTGCTTCTCGCTTCATCAGAACCCTCCGATCAGTCGAGACCATTGTCGCGCTGTCCGTCGCGTCTCCGAGTCCCTTGTGAGGCCGCGCTCGATGGTTCGGTGGGCTGGGAAAGTCACCCGGGCGCGATGGCCCTTGAGCGCGGCGTTCCGGCTTAGACTCTCGGGGCCAGAAGGGCGGTTCTCTTACTTGAGACCTGCGCAGCCTTCTGAGAAACCTCGACTCACACGCTGCAGTGAGAAGTTCAGCATTTCGCCGCCCTCCGAACGCCGCGAGCGCCGGCGGCTCTCGTCGCGGGGCGGGCGGCAGGCGGGCCGCTCTGGCGTCGCCGTGAGACTCGAATCCAGCAAGACCAAGCTGAGGGCGACCTCCAGGGCGCCCCTCGAGGGCTGCGCCACCCGGCTCGCCACTGCGGGTGCTCCTGGCGCGGCGCCCCGGAGCCTCCGGGGAGGCAATCCGAGCCCTGCACCCCTTTCGTGGAAGCTGCAGCGTTTTAAATTGGACTCTGCTGTTACGGGGTGACCTACGTAAAAGCGTTTGTGTCGTGGTGTTTTAGGGCTTAGTACACCGCGAACGTAGGTGGTTTTACTGCAGCAAGTGGCCAGTTTCCCCGCACACCCGGAAGATGTCAACACCGTCCGCGCCCTTGGCGGGTCACGCTGCCACTGGCGGGCTTTTCTCTTCAGGAAAGTCTTTAAATGCTCCTGCTCTTAGAGTTGGCTTGACTGGCAGACTCTTCAGCCCTCTCTTAAGGGGGGAAAGTAAAACACGTTCGCTTCGCTCGTGAAAGCGATGCTACCTAGAGTGGGCACATAAGACATGGTTTGGAATGAACATCTTACTAAAATTAACGAACGCTCCCTTTGCCTTTTCCCATAAATATTTAGAGTTTAAATATATTGGAATAGTAAAGCAGAAATCAACACACATAAATTGCAAGCCGTAAAAATGAAGAGAATACAATCTCCTTAAATGTGAACAGAACATTTACTAAATGGGCCCATAGTTTGACCCTAAGGTTTCTGGCAGAAATTTTTAATTTTTACAGTCAGAAAAGTGAAAGCATATAGATTTAAAAAAAATTTACCCTGTCATCGACTTCTAAAAGAACTGTGTCAAGTTTTTGATGGCAGACTTCAAATTTATTTTGATTATTTAAAACAATTATTATTTTTGTCAAAAATTTTCTCCCAACTCTTTATAAATTATAACATGAAAAATAACATTGACATGATTCATAAATGGAGACTATAGTTTATCTCCTGTTAGTTGAATAAAGGCATCCACTAAGCTGTCAAGATTAATTAATTGACATTAACAGAGTCTATACTGTTCCAAAAAATGTGAATTCTCTGTAACAAAGTTTCTGTTTCGGTTTCAGGAAAAAAAATAAATACATCAAAGATTCTCGAATCTGATTGGTTGATACTACTTGGCGATGAAAAATGAAAGAAACAGACAGGCGCTTGATATTTTCACTCTGTGGAAAAATTTAAGAGTAAAAATATTTGCCTATAGAATGCAAATGAACATCTATATTTTCTCGACACTTTTATTAGAAGGTTTTTTATTAGATATGTGTGACTTTGTGTCCTCATCTTATTTTTAAACTGGTAGGTGACTTCTTGGGAAAAAAAAACCCCTCAAACTTCCTAGATTAGAAATAAGAACTTGCTTATTTTAGATTTACTGTGGAAAAAGATGTAGGCTATTTTTGATCTTCATCTTTTCAAGCCTATTGAAATACATACTTACAAAAGCACAGAAAAATAGCAAATTTTGTTTTGTTTTTGTTTTTTTCCTAGACAGTACTAAATTTATTCTAGCAGGTAAGAATTTGACTAGTTCTTAGTATTTGCTGGTTGAAAGGCAAAGCACAAAAGTTTGGTTTTTCTGGGGGGGTGTTAGCCTTCAAAATACTTTAATGATATACTGGGAATATCAGACTACATATATTTTTAGAGATAGATTTTGCTCTTAAGTTCATTGGATTTCTGGGAAGTAAATGCTTTAATGAAAATAAGAGTTTGTTGGAGGATTGAGATATCATCAAAGTAATGTACTCTTTGGAAATAAAATGCAACGTTACTTAACTGAAATCAACAAACTCAGCTGTGGTGTGGAGAAGCTATTGTGTATGCAAGAAGGGCACGCTGCATTTTCACAGCACTTATAGTGCAGGACATCGCTGAAGTATGAATCAAAACTCATAGTACTTGTCAAGGCTGGGGGTCAGGATTTTACTAGAGTAACAGCTTTAACAGGAACATTAAAAAGTCTGAAAATAGAAGACAAAATGAGAATAGAAAGTAGCAAGCAAATCTAAGTGATATCTATATGGCTATACACATATATATCCATCTATCTACAAAGAGAAGTAGCTACATATAGATAGGTATAACAAGCTCAAAATAATTAAGGGCTTTATATTCAGTATGACTTGGTTGTTAGTATACAAAAAACTACGGTAATATCTGATATGGGTCTATAGCTCAAATCAGAAAGGAAAATGCTACATGTTACAGTTAAACACTTTGCAAGATGGCATTTATATATTTTATATATGTGGGGGGTGTTTATTTTTGAAAATTGCATTCACTGTATTTCAATTTACTTTGGAAACCATAATACCTTCTCTTTCGTCTGTTCCATTATCTATCTACATTTTATAGAAGTTTCTTTATGCAGTTTTGAAAATGTAGACCAAAGGAAACCAGACTTTCATATTTTGTACCTCTTGGTGTGTGGGAATAAGACTGTTATGAAAGAGGGTTGGGAGAGTGATGTTTTTCTGGTGTTCAGATGGAACATGTGAAAAATCATGCCCTCTTTCCAAGAACCCATGACATTGCTAAATTAATTACATTTCTTGTGTGCTTAGATTCTGGTTGGGATAACAAAAGTTTGAACAAAATTTAAAATTCCAAGCATAAATTTAATTGCAGAGTGAACTGAGAAAAAGAATGTCCACACTTTAACAATGAAACACTTTGTTCTTAGAAAAAAATGTAGCTTGAGAACATCATAGTTGGGGCTAAACACTAAGCAACTGTAATGGGCAAGATGATCTAGAAATGAAAGGAAAGAGAGAACAGAGAAAGGTCATGACAGCACCATTAGTGCGTATACTTGAAAGTAATTCAACTCACTTTTGTTAGTCATTATTTGATTTTTCATATTGTGCTTCTCTTCATTTGTTCATTCACCCTTCAAGGCCACTAAAATATTGAACACATACTTCGAGCAATGTTTCATGCTATGTGATGTGGTTAAAAGATGGTGAACAAGATTCAAACCCTGGTCTTTGGAAGCAGCAGGGAAAATAATACAGGAGTCTAAACAAATGTTATGTAGAATGGCATGTATTCAAGGCCAAGGTAAAGCACATGCTATAGGCACAAAGAAAGATAAGGTTCACTTTTAAAATGAGAGTTCAGCAGTGACCCCAACATTTCTGTAAGGTATCAGTGACAGCAGTCTTGTTAGGTGAGTCATGGTGGCCCTAGGAGTTTTGTATTCAGGCTTCCTTTACTTAACAATCACTATTTTTACATGGAAACTATATTTACAGGATATGTCTACATTGTTCTCATACCTTACAGGAATGGGGGACCTAATTCCTCAGCTATCTTTTGGTTTATCTTGGGGTTCTGGGGAAAAGTGGGATTTGATGGAGGGAATAGCAGCAATTTCAAATAGGCTTTCTTGGAGAGTGACCAGCGCTTGCACAGACTCTCAGAAGCTGAAGGTGTGAGTGGTCCTTAGGGAAAGATGGGTGATGTTGGGGTGGGGTGAGGGCAGTGAAAGGAAAGCGGTGGAGGGAGATTGTTTTCCTGGGAAGATGAGTTAGGCTGCAGGCATATCATGGAGGCACTGTGAGTCTTCTATTCGAGAGCCTCAGTATTCACTGGAGAAGTACTGTGTTCAGAGCTGACACTCCTTACAGATACTTGTACAGTCTGATCAAGTTTCTCTCTTGTCCTGTTGTTGTCACTAACTCACATAGAAAACATCCACAAAAAATCCAGGATAACTTGTCTTGGGAAGTGGGATTTTTAAGGGTGTTCTTCGTTTCTCAGTACAAGTCACTTTGCCATTAGAAGACGCTGCATGCACTTTGGATCTTGGGTGTGGCCTAGTGGGTTGAGTGCTGAAAGCTTGGTCCCCAGTCCGGGGTGCTCTGGGAAGGCAGTGGTACCTGAAGGAGGCAGGCCCGATGTGAGGAAATTAGGTCATTGGAGATGCCCTTGAAAGGAATATTAGGGCCCAGGCCTGCCTGTCTTTTTTTCCTTCCCAGCCACTATAAAGTGCACAGCCCTCTTTTGCCATGTGCCCTGCTGTGGTGCATAGCGCTGCTCCAGGCCCAGAGAAGCATCCCAAACTGGGAGCCAAAACAGATTACCCTCCCTCAGAGGCCACTTATATTGGGTATTTATTACAGCGATGGAAACCCGACTAACACAGGAGAGAACTGTCGGATGGACTGTGGGCCCAATCTTCGGTGGCTCATTGCTTTGACCTGAGTTCACTGGGTTTACTTGTTGCGACCTTATTTAGGTGAAACAAACAAACAAATAAGCAGGACTCCTGGCTGCTCGGTGGGGTACTCCTATAATTATGCCAGGACTTGCACATCTGTATTCACAGATTTGTTTTGAAATCTATCGTATGGTAATTAAAATCAGAACACAGTGTTGCTCTCAGTGATTAAGAGATCTTTCCAAAGTGAAATTTTCACCTGCTTTGGCTTCAAAGTAACACACAGCACAGGAACACTACTGGCTATCCCTGGATTTATCCAGATTAAATACCTTGAGAGATTGAACCATCATTCTTTCCTGCTACTTTCTTGCTGAAAGAAGAGGAAAAGTTACAGCTACCTTTCCAAAGGGTGTCATAAATCAACATTCAAGGACTTTACAACTCAGGTGTTCTTTAACTATTCGTAAGCACACAGTGTTACAACCTTCCCCCCAAATGCCCAGTTGAAATGAAAGTTACTTGCATTTAAATAGTGAATATTCAATCAGTGAGCAGCAGCAATGCTTAATAAGGAGGTAAGTGCTAGACAGACTGAAAACTCTCTCTTCTAGTTACCCCATGGCAGAGAAGATGCAAGCCAAGCGCCTATGAACCTGCTGAAGTTAACAGGGGAGCACACTGTCACATCAGAGAGGCTCATATGATTCTCACCTGTGGGGACTTCAGATTCTGAGAAGGACACTCACAATGGCTGCCGTTTCTGTCCTGCTTGCTGTGTGGCTGACACTTGGGTAAATCCTTCAAGCACTGCGTCGATTAGTGTACTTATCCCTCCCTGGCACTACTTGCGGTAGGAGTAACCCGTATTTTAATTTTACTGATGATGATTCAGACCTAGCCAAGTTCAAGATGCAGGTTTCTTGGGTCTTTAGGAGCAGCATCAAGTCCAACCCTGGGAATCTGATTCTGAGCTGTTCTGGGACTTTGCTTCCAAGAATCATCTGTGCAGTGCAGATATGGACTGGGCCAAAAGATGAGTGTTGTGCACAGAGGAAGAGACATTTGTTTCCCGCAGGCCACTTATTGGTGTAGTGTTTGGAGTGCCAACACTTTTTCATAGAAACTGCAGAGGTGACCCTTCGCAATTAGTTTTCTAATCTGCCCCAGCTTCTCCACAGCAGGGCCCAGGAAGGTCTGTGACTAAGAGCTGAAGGTCTGAAGTCAGACAGCAGGAGGGCCAGTCATGCCCATGGTCACTAGCTTGGTGACAAGCCCACTCGGGACCCTACTGAGTAGAATTACTGGCACCTAAGAATGGGGTAAAGAACAGATAACAAAATGCACGGCACATGCTCGGCAGCATGCTGACACCTGCAGAGAGTCAGAGATAGCTGATTCACTAGTCCTGGCTCCTGAAAATAGTGGACCAAGTTCCCTGATTTTTTTTCTTCTTTATTAAAAATAAAATCTTTTAAAATGACTTCTATAGTATAGTAACAATATATATTCTTTGCAGAAAAACTAGTAAATTCGTTAGCAATAATAAGAACATTGAAATGGGCACTTAAACCTGACAATCAGAGCTAATCACCATTAATTCTTTGACAATTTTCCTTCTGGTTTTTATGCCTCAGTCTTCCTATGTATGTCTGTCATTTCATGAGCTGTTAAATTATGGTGCTTGCAAAGCACCTTGAACTTTTCTGGTACGAAGCATACTGTAAGCAAGATGGAGTTGATGTTATTTGTGGTCCATAAAGTACCGTTGACAGGATGTGTGTTTATATAGTCAGCATTGCCTGGGGACACATGCTTGCCTGAGTCCCGCCTGTGACTGTGCTGAATAGAAGTGGTCCCATCTATCATTTCTGGAGTTCTTCCTCATGGAAACAGTCTTGGTGCAATAAGAAATCCAGGACACGTTAGATCAACAACCTTTTCTTCTTCAGAGTCATCTTTCAGATGTGGCTCCTAATAGGCCGTTGCAAACATTAATTATGTAAACGTTGCTTTGTGGGAGGTGAAGCATTTAGTCAAAACTCATCATCAAAGCACCATTTAGGTGGTGTGGGGGCCATGTGGAAATAGAAAAAAACTGGGGCATGAATTCATTGCTGATGTAGAGTCAGCTGTGTGGCTAGCCGGCCCTGTGTGCGCTTCTGCTAGGTTTGCTGCTAGTGAATAGAAGACATGCTTTTCTTTGTTAAGCAGCGATAATTAATTCTACATGCCGTATACTCAGCACTAGCGTGAGGTCGGGCTTGAGTTGTTCAGTACCATATAATGAAGAAATACTCTCAAATTGAGCCCAAACTGAAGTCCACATTAAATGGTGACTCGGAGGCTTGGGGCCTTTCGTCAGGCTGTATCGTCACTAGGGAACCATGTAGCGGGGAACTGGGCCTCGGCGTAAACAAGGAGCGTGGACTGCAAACATGTGCTAATAAAAAATAAAAACTGAAACGAAGTGTGTATGGCATTATTGCTAATGTAGGTTATAAATGTGTGCTCAATTTTAAATTTCATTTTATTTTGATCATAGTTCTCATCTGAGGCCCTTGCATGACTAGTGATTCGGAAAAGTGGAAATGAACATTTTTGGGAAAAAAGCCATTACTTTATAAATCTAAAAGAAATTATATGCACATTATTTACTTAAATCTTTTTTAGACTATCATTTGTCATATATCTATTATGTCACAGTGTGGGTACTGAATAAAATGATAAAAATACCAACTGTATCCAACATTTCAGGAGCTGTCATTTTTTAGCTTCTAGATTTCTTACACCTTCTGTGTCTTTGATCAATCTCTAAAATGGGAAACCAAGTTAATTGTTTTGTTGTTCGTTTGATAGCATTTTTGAGGGGCAGGCAGAATAGTGTAGAGGAATAATAACGAGATCTTTGGTGTCCAAAACTTAGCACTGTGCCTGGTATCGCAGTGTTCAATTAGTATTTGCTAAGAGTCAGAACCACTGTCTCTAACTATTTTCTTTGTTTGAAACCTTTGCCTATGTGATTCATTGACTCGTTTCTGGTAAACTAATGGATTATTTCTACAATTAAGATCATGTAGTGTGGAAGGGTTCTTTTTTTTTTTTGTCAAGTCTTAGTTCATGGCTATATGTGTCCAGAGAACGAAAGAGCTCTGTTGGTAATTACCTGTGGGGGACATTAATTATCTTCCCTGTATCCAGCATTCCTTTCCCCTCCTTTTTGTAGTACTCAAATGTTTTTGTTGTTGTTGTTGTTTTGTGGTGTTGGGAACCAAACCCAGGGCCTTGCACAGCTAGGCAACTGCTCCAGCACTGAACTTCTTCCCCAGACACTTTCTTTTGAAGAGACTCAGGCCTCCACTGGGTAGGCGACGTTAGCTCCTGTGGGATTGAACTGATGCCGTCCTGGGCTGGGCACTGAATCTGTGTGTACCGACTGACCAGAACACCCCGCGGCCAGTTGCAGTCTTAGGTGCGTATGTGTGGCCGTTTCCAGGCCGCAGGGTTGGCTCAGGGCAGGTTCAGTCAGTAAGCACAGCTCACAACACCCCCCTCCTGGGAGACTCATTCTGGAACCGGGAGGCGGGCCTGAGGGTGGGCGAGGAGGGCGAAACCGAGGAAATAACTAGAAAAACCAGCCAGGTCCTGGTCCTGAAGGCAGCCCTGCCCGGGAACTTTACTGCTACACAGGCCGTTAAGGTCTTTTCGTTGTTTAAACTAGTTGTAGAGGAAACAAAACAAAACAAAGCAAAACCCTTAAGTTATGTATCTATATGTGTATCTGCTTATATCTCTATCTGTATCCAATCATCTATCTATATCATCTCTATATCTATCTATATCTCCTTATCTTAATCTTATTATTATTTTACATGTAAATGCTAAAGAATACTATATTCTGTACAGAGTATTTGGGCTAGGATTTTGCTTTCACAAAGAGGCACGACTAATTCCAAAAGCACAAAAGTTCCCAGGCTACTTTAGGAAAGAAAGATATATTTATGTGTTTTCGATAACAAACCACTAGAAGTACAGGTCAGTGTTTACAAGAAACTTCTAAGTATTGTACATTTTAAAATTTATTTTGAATACTTGGAATCGGACCCAGGATCTTGCAGTGAACTACACCCCCAACCCTTCTAGGTTTTTATTTCGAACCAGAGCATCACTAAGTTGGTTAGGCTGGACTAGAACCAGTGATCCTCTTGCCTCTGCCTGCCAGAGTGCTGGAATTACAGGGGTGTGCCACCGTGCCACATTTTTTAATTTTTAAGGGTATCCACGATGGCACAGGCTTTTGCATGGCATAATCAATGCGTCTGTCTTTGCACACATCTGATACTCATCATCACGTCCTTTAGGTTCTGCTCCTTGGGAACAAGACCTTGTTACAATGGAAGTTAGAAGAAAAACAATCATATTAACAGAAGTGCACGTAAGTAATTTCTGTAGAGTGGGTGTTTTTCATGCCAACACGTCTTTTGCCCAGGTTTTCATCCTTATTCCTTCCAAAGCCTCACCAGTCAAACTTTCTGTGGAAAGTCATCCAAACCTGAGAATATATTGAGTATTCTGCTTCTCATGACCTCCTCGTATCACGGGAAAGATCACAGGGGTTTTGTTCTGTGTTTATAATCAGCTATTTCTTTGAGAGGGCAGATTCATAAGTTTGAATTGTGATTAGAAATGCATACAAGGCAAGTAGCTACATGGCATTTTAATTGCCTCTGCCACTCCAGTGAAAAACGACACCAGGAACAAACAAGATGTACAAGGTTAAATTCCTTTTGATTTTCTTTACCCAGCAAATAATTTGACTGTCTGCTTTCTTCACAGCACTTGCCCCACCAGGCTTTGTTTGTTCCTGTAGTCCTTCCATCTATTTCCAAATGATCTACCTTTTTCTCAGGTTAAGATAATTTCTACTTGACAAATTCTCCCTGTAGGACATAATATGACTCCTCATACAGGGAGCAGACAGCCACCTTTGGAATTAACCAATTATCGTAGTACTCTGCTTAATTTGAATTGACCAGGTAAAATCCTCAATGAACTGGTATTGATAATTCAGCATGTAACCTATAGTGACTTTACAATATAGTGAATTTGAAATTAGGTTTTAGAATTTTTTCTCCTGTCCTTTGTTTTGTTTTTTTAAAGCTGATTTTTATTTTTATTCTTTTTGTGAGTGATGTTGTCCATTTGATAGTTTACTTTTTTTATTTTTAGTTTTTACCAAGACATATATTCTACATTGTATACATAATGATCACATTCATTATGGTTATTTTGTACGTGTACATGATATATCTTGGTCCCCCCCTTCCTCATCCCTCCCTTCCACTCCTCACCCTTCTCTTTACAGCAGGTCTATTTACATTTTTCCATTTTTCCTCTTTCCCTTTTCTTTCCTTTTCCCCTTCCTTCTTTTCCCTCTTCTCCATTTCTAGTTCTCCTGTCTTTTGAATATTATCTTCTTTTTATATAATATCTATTATACCTCTTTGTCATTATTTACACTTATAGTTTCTCATATCAGAGAAACACTTCTATGTGTCCTCATGAGTGTCTGATTTATTTCACTTGAGAGTATGTTCTGAAGGTGGATCCATTTACCTACAAATGTCTCTAGTTTATCCTTTTTTATTGGCAGAGTAGTACTCCATTATGTAGAAAAACCACATTTTCTTTAGCCATTCCTTAGTTGTTGGGCATTTGGGTTGTTTTCAAGACTTGGCTATTACAAACTGTGTTGCTGTGAACATGGTTGTGCATATATTGCTGTGGTATGATGTTTTCAGTTCTTCTGGGAAGATACCAAGCAGAGGAATAGCTGGGTCAAATGGAACCTCTAGTTTGTAGTTTTTTGAAGAATCTCCATATTGATTTCCACAGTGGTTGAATGAGTCTACATTCCCACCATTAGTGGAGAAGGGTTCCTTTTTCCCCTCAGCCCTGGCAGCACTTGTTGTTGGTTGATTTCTTGATAATAGCTGTTCTTTCTGGAGTGAGATGGATTCTTAGCATTATTTTGATTTGCATCTCTCAAATGACCGGTGATGTTGAACACTCTGTTATCTACTTATTTGACATTTTTATTTCTTCATCTGAGAAATGTTTATTCATTTCAGATGCCCTTTTTTGAATTGGGTCTTTAACATACTTCACAGGATTAGAAAAAGCAATCTTGAATTTTGGAACCAGAAGAGACCAAGAAAAGCAAAAACAATCCTGAGCAACAGGAGCAAGGCAGGGGGGCATCACAATCCCTGACCTGAAACTATGCTATAAAGCTACTGTGATAAAAACAGCATGGTACTGGCAAAAAGACAGTCCCGAGGATCAACAGAACAGATTAGAAGATGCAGAAACAACCCCAAACACACTCAAATACCTCATCTTTGACAAAGGAGCCAAACACCCTCACTGGAAGAAAGATAGCCTCTTTAACAAATGGTGCTGAAAAAATTGGCTGGCCACATGCTGAAAACTAAAACTAGATACGTGTCTCTCATCATGCACTAAACTAAAATTGAAATGAGTCAAAGAGCTAAACATTAAAACAGAAACACTAAACCTACTGGAGAATAGAATGGAAGAATTCCTGTCCTTTGTTTTGAGGTAACAAAAGCAAAAGGCAAGAAAACCAATTTATATAAGGAATTTATTAAACCTTAGAAAATTCAAACCTTAACATTCAGGGTTGTGTATATTTAACCCAAATTCCCATAGTTTGAGTATATATTTGTCTGTAATTTTATTCTTTATAATCGCCTTTGAACTTTGGATTAATCACTGGTACCTGGAGATTCTCCAGTTTTCAATTCCATTTGATGAACTCTTATTGACCTTTCAAAATATTCAAAATAGTGCACTCTCAAGGCAATTTCAAAAATTAGTTTTCGCATTGTCATTGCTACCTCACAAATTACTCCAAAACTGATGCTACAAATAATAATATTTGTCTTATTATGTTGGCAGAGTCTGTGTGGCAGGGTGTAGGAAGGGCTCCAATGGCTGGCTGTGACTTAGGGGATCTCACGTGGCTGCTGTGACCAGAGCGAGTGTGTGCAGCTAAGGACACCGTCTTTCTTGCTGCAGCTACAAAGTGTCTTGTATGGTCTCTCTGTGTGGCTGCTTGGGCTTCCTCAGAACATGGTGGCTTCTGTGGCAGCTTGGAATAAGCATCAGGCTAACGACGTGGCAGGTGCAGTAGTGTAGCTGCTGCTGCATTCTACTGATTATGAGTGAGACATTGGGGCACCCCCAGCCTGAGCATTTCAAGGGGAGGTAAAGTAGACTGTATCTCACGAGGGAGCTAGAAAGTTCTAGAAAAACATATAACACTGGAAATGTGGGCATCTTTGGAAAGTACAATATAACATGATGAATTAAACAATGTATTTTCCAAAGAAGCTCACAATATAGAGTATGAAACCATAATTCTCAAACTGTATATTGAGGCACCCCAGGTCTCTAGGGATAGTTGCCTGGTATTTTACATTTTTGAGGGAAATCAAGTGACATATCTCAGACATCATATAAATTACTTCTATTAAGTTGTTCGGACCCAATTACTCAATAAGTACAACAGTTAAGAATTTCTTTTGGCCCAACTGTGCTGCAAAAAAATTACAGAGACACTTTAGTGTTCTGTATATTCTAGTATACAGCAAATAAGTAAATATACTGTGGTCAGGGGGTGCTCAGTTTCTCACTGATGAAAAACAGAGTTACATATAAGGAAAGAAAGAACGTCTTGAATTCTGCGGCTCTCAATAGAAATTGGAGATGTTAGTTATACAGCGAGGTTATATATTGTTCGCGTGCAGTAGATGTATAGTTTATCTCCCCATTCTCTGTTGAGAAGGCCAAGGGGCAACATCCATTTTCCACTTTAAAAGCAACGCCAGTCTGGGGAGGGGAAAGTACAACTTGAGACTGGAATATCTTTTTGTTCCAGAAAGTCAGGAAGTGCACAAAGAACAGTTGGGACATATCAGAAGGACAAAGATGCCGACGTGAATGACTTCTCACTAGTCAAACTTTGAAAATTTGATCACCAGATTTCTGTAACCCATTAAGTAAAGCCAAAACCCGTGCATCCCTGGTGATATACATATGCACATACATACATACATATCTTCACACTAAGAGAAAGTTCTTCCTTACAGTACAAAGCAAATTCATAAATATGAAGTAACAATGGACTTGGAAGTCACCATTTGGCTACCATAATTGAAATGACAGATCCAGGCAAGAACCATCACTGCATACTAAACTAGCATACAGGGCTGATGAACGGCAGGATTTCTACATAGTCTCAAAGTTTCACCTACAAAATATTTATTTATTGTAGTGGAGGAAAATGTAGTAGCTTTCCAGTGGACAAACCTGGCACGTAGCATGTTAGCTACCTGGTCAAACATCAGTGACGGTACATGGCAATGTCATGTGCCTTGTGACATGACGTGCTGAGAAGCTACCTCGGCACTCCTGTGGAATTCCCGCCAAAATGTGACCTGACTCTGTCCTGAGGAGACTGCAGCCACATGCAAACCGAGAACATTCTGCAACCTGGCTGGCCGTATACTTCCACATGGACAATGCCATGAAATATGGAGAAAGATTCTGGAGACTAAACTGAATGCAGTGTGAGGCCTAACAGCTTTATTGTTAGTGTTTTTGTTTGTTTTCTATAAAGGAAATTTCTGGGACAAGTTAAAATATGTCTTCATATTAGAAAATAGTTATGTCTCAATGTGACACTGATAATGACATTTAGTTATGTACAAGAAGGTCCCTGAGTTCAGGGTACACACCGACACGTTTAGGGGTAAGTGACATCATGTCTGCAATTTTCAATTTTGACTGTTTTGAGAATCTGGGTGAAAAGTACACGGGAATCCTCTGAATTCTTCTTGCAATTTTAAGTCTAAACTTATGTCAAATAAAAGTTTAAAGGAGAGAAAACTGTACTCTTCTCCTATGGGTAACCTCCTCCTTGCTTATTATGCAGTTAGCACACTATTTTCACTCTGTTTTGTGTTGCATTCTCTGAGATCTTGCGTCTATGTTTCCTGTAAAACTGAGAATTTGGAGGCGGCGGGCTTTTTTGGAGTCCCCTAACTCTCAAATATAAAAAGCAGGCCTATGTCTGTTTGTGCGTGTCCACTGACCAATCCACCTTCACACACAGTAGCAACTGTTGTAGGTGCATTTGTGGCCTCCATTATGTCACCTCCCAAGGGTGGCTGCAGGAATGTGCCGCGGAGCACTTGGCTCACTTCCCAGCTTTTTCTATAATCTGTGTAAAGCCACTGGCTGTTCTAAAGCAGGAACATTTAGAGACCTGCACAACCAGTCCAAAGAAGGCTCGAGGAGACCCAACGAGATTATATTTGTGCTTTTAAAAAGTATCCGTATACTTGAAGATGAGCTTGTGCTTACTATATTCAAGTTATGCCTATGTATGGGATTCCTTCATTCAGAAATCCTTGTGGAAAAACTAGCATTTGGCAAGTTTTAGGGCTAAATTCTGTAGATTTCAAAGCTAAATAAGGCAATGCTGCTCTTCTGGAAGAGTCTTTTCAAGAAAGAACAGTGTGGTAAGTGCTCTAATTGAGTTATATACCAGGTATTTGGAAAGACAAAGGAGAACACAACTCACCTTCCAGCAGCTGGCATTAAATCACAGAAGCAGGAGTCACAAAAGCCATAAAGCATACCTAAGCTAACTACCTTCGCCAGACCCAGGTCCTAAATCTTGCCTATGTCTTCCTGGCCAGCTTGAGCCTGGAGCACACCCAAGCAGGGCCGCAGAAAGGTGAGGCTGGAGGCGGGGAGGGGGGCGGACCATGGCAGCACCTCTCCACTCAGCCTCCACTTCATTTCTCTGAAATACAGATTTGTCATGTGACTTTCGTTTGCCACATATTAGTGCTAACAAAGTTGAAAAGTGATTGTGAATTTTAGCATTTGATCTGTAATAGTGGGGTGTGTGTGTGTGTGTGTGTGTACGTGTGTGTGTAAATGGAATGCAATTCTCTCCATACCTGGCATCTAGGTACAAAGAGGCTAACACTAGTTGGCTGAGTAAAAGAATATTTACTGCTGCAACATTCATAAGAATGAAACACTAATATAATTTAAGCATCCAGGAATAGAAAGTTTCGAAAAATGCTGGATTGTGCCATAAAATGCAGGATTCTTTTAAAGGAAAATGGTTAATGTGTGCTAAGATAGAAAAATTTTCAAGATACATAGTCAAGGGTACATACAATTATACCAGCATTACAATGATAATATTGTAGGAGTCTCAGTTTACAAACTCAGATGTGCAAGAAATGTACCTTTCTTGAAGTGACAAACTTACTTTCTGTTTAAACTCTATTTTTCTGTGGGGATAGAAATTTAATTCCTAATGTTGCTCTTGAGTTCCAGGAAGGCTGTGAAGCCGAGGTGTGGACCAGGAGAGCTTGTCCTTGGTTATGTCAGGTATCGGTGCTGGCCCCAGGCCCGTTCTCACCCTGTCTGGTCATTGCCTTAGGGTCATGCAGTCATCTGTGTCCTCCCCTTCCCAGGGATGGCCTTCTCTGCTTCTTCTGTTCCTAAGAACCGTCCTATTTGGGGCGGGCTGCAGGAAATTCTGAGACATTGCATAGGGGCCCACTGAGACAGGACCCACACCACCTGCGTGTCTTCTGCTCCAGTGTGAAAGCAAGTGACACCTCTCTCCTTTCAAATCCCCTAAGTTTGTTTCTCACAACCACGTCCACTTACATTGTGAACATGGCACGGGATCTTACTTCTTCGGAATGCACAAGGAAGCATGCTTTGTGCAGCGGTGTGGTTTAAACACAGCACAAAGATATTTGTTTGCATATGAGTAGGGCTGAAATCTAGAAAGTCAGGAGCCTTGGCAAGCTCCCAGACTGCTGGAAAAGGGAGGTCATGGTGTCTGTGCACAAAGGTGTTGTGAACTGGACACTCCCTCCTGGGAAGTATCCATTCGGCAAGTCACCTGGCTGCATCAACCCAAGTTGAGGTTTTCAGTAATTTTCAGAGGGATGCGGAAGAAGTTTCCTCAGATCCATCTTCTTCTTCTACTTCTGCTTTCTAAGAATCAACATCTTTATTATTATTCAATCTCAGAAGCTCTAAGGCATCGTCTAAGTTCTTATGTATCTGTCCAAATCTCCTTTATGCCATTTCATGCCTTTTTCTATACTTGCAAGGGCTGAATATTAAAAAACTGGACACCCAAAAGTTGTTTACTCCCTTTCTAAATGGCACTCAGTAGGGTCACGTTTCTGTGCAGCCGTGATGTGGAAGGTGCTAACTGATGAGCCAAGAGAAAGGCCAGGGCCACTAGGAAGGCCAGCAGGGAGAGATGCCTCAGCTAATGTTTCAAAATGTCATTCTGCTGGTGTATAGCCCAGCCTGGGAGGCAGCACCGCGTCTGAGCTGTTAGCAGTTACTCCCCGCAGAAGGGGAACTTGGAGATGAGACATTTATTTTTTGCTGTATTCAAAGAACTTGTATGCCTTTTGCAGATTTTTTTTTTTTTTTTTTTTTTTTTTTTTTTTTTTTTTTTGTGCCAGGGATGGAACTCAGGGCTTTGCACTTGCTAGGCAAGCACACTAACCACTGAGCTAAATCCCCAGCCCTGCAATTTTTTTTGAAAAGCAAATTTTCTTCAAGCTGGGAAAAGTGCTCATTGGGAATGATAACTTACTGGGTTTCCTTTCTTTTTGCTGTTCCATTACGTATTTCTCTAAGACAGCGTTCAATTATTTTTAAATTCTTCCTCATTGTTTCAATGATGACATTAGGATGTTATGGAAATGGCAGAATTAACTCATGGAAACAATAGGGACTAAAATACATGCAATTTGCATAGTTTAATATGACTTACCACAGTGGGGGGGGCAGAAAATTTGAATACTCATTTTCCACTTCTGCAGATGAGAAAGGAGTAAGTCCCCCGAGGTGGCCCGAAGGCCCGAGCCTGGGAGAACCTTCTGTTCAGTCGCGTGTTCTTCTTGTTCCACAGCAGGCTTCCTTGGGCTTTTCTCAGCCTTAGTGAATGTAGACTGGGGACTTCAGTGCACGGAGAGTAAAATCCAAGTGCCTGCTGGGGCGGGCCCTTTCCAAACAGTGTGTTCACAGGGACACACGCTCAGGTCCGAAGAGTCCACTAGGAAGTCCCCTGGGCTAATCCCCCATCCCCGGTAATTTGGTTCACTTTTTTGGCTTTTATCTGTGTTTCATTTTTGAGTTTTTCCTCCATCATTTTTTTTTTTTTTTCCTGCTTGATACTGGGGATTGCACCCAGGCCCTTCACGCTGAGCCACATTCCCAGACCCTTATGTTTTATTTTTGTTTTCAGACAGGGTCTTGCTAAGTCACTAAGCTGCCCAGGCTGGGCTTGTGTTTGAAATCCTCCTGCCTTAGAGTGCAAGGGTTATAGGCGTATGTTACCTCACTCAGTCCCCATCCTTGTTTACTTGCAGATATGAGACATCAGTACAGTTCCATAGGTCGGGGTTACATTAGAAGTGTCCTTTCTCACCATTTCTTTTATTCCAACATTGTTAGTTTCAATTTTATATGTGTGTGTTTTTATTCATGCACAAATGAGCGTATATAGGTATATTTTCTAAATTCTTCTTTCTCACATAAAAGTAGCTTACTGTAGACAGGCTTTGCTCTTCCATTTAACAATATATCCTGGAAATCACTCCCTATTGTTTGCAGAGGCCTTCCTTGTTCTTGGTTTTAGCATAGTAGTCCATCGTGTAGATACACCCTGGTTTATTCAACTACTCTCCTGTTCAAGGGTATTTAGGTTGTTCACAATATTTTAAAATTATCGCCAATACTACAGTGATTTATTTTAATGATCCTGTATAGTTAAGTTTTTGAATTGTTGGAAGAATATTTTAGAATAAACTCAAAGTGGAATGATGGAGTCAAAAATAAACACACAAGTAGTTCTGTTAGACATTACACATTCCACGCATTAAAGGTTTTGCGCACACCCACCAGCAGTGAGAGCCCCTATTTTAACTTTCTGCCTTCAGATATGCGAGAAATGTCTCATTATCATTTCAATTAACATTTATCTTATTATGGCTGAAGCGATTATACTTCCTTGTTTATAGGTCTTTTTTTTTGTCATTGTGAGTGTGCACATGCCCACATGTGTGTGTGCGTGTGCATGTGGTGTGTATGGATATAAAAAGAACATGTGTTACAAATATTTCTTCCAGTTCTTTGGTTGTCTCTTGTTCTTATTTTTAAAATGTGTTTTGGTTTTCTTGCCTTGCTGTTTTATTTTTGAGATTACATCACCATGTTTATCAATATTTTCCTTTATTTTATCTGGATTCAGAGACATAGAAAGTCTTTGCCTACACTCAGATTAGCAAGGAATTTACTCATACTTTCTTCTAGTATTTACAGGAGTCCTTTTTTCTATTTAGATATGTTACTTCATTTAGAATTTTTCATACGGTGTCAGGTATAGATTTAATTTTCTAATGGCCAGTTGCCCCAGTTATTTAAGTCAAATTTTGCCCCAGAGTTTTGAGATGCATCTTCATCATGTACTAGTTTTTAAGTCATCTCTATAATTTCCATCCCGAAATACTATTTTAACGGAACAATACTTCACGGCCCATGAAATAAATGGAATAAGTAAAGTGAATATGTTCACCTTTGAACCACTTTCAGAGGAGTGACGACTCCAGATTGAGAAGTTTGTATGTTTCAGAATCAGTAATTTCATTCTGAAAGTCGCTGCAGCTGTCACCTAATATCTACTGCTGGCAGGACTCTGCCTCAACCATCTCAGAAAGAGAGACAAACTTACTTTGGTTAAAAATGTACCCAAAGCAGGAATTTCCGTAACAACTAGAGGCGCAACTCTGAAGTGTGTAGTTGAGCTTGGGAAGGCCAGGAAGAGAGAACAAAAATAAGAGCTGGTTTTTCCACTTAGTCGGGTGGTTGAATAAGCTGACCTTTAAGGTCTCCTCCACTGAGTTTTATGGTTCCATGAATCACTCCTCTGACTCGGGCCAAGCTGCTGATGAAATGGCTTGGGGAGATGTGGGGGGTCAGAGGTGAGCTGGAGATGTGGTGAGAACGGTGGTAAGAGGGGAGAGATGTTAAATGACACGGTACAGAGTTAGGAAATAATATTTCCCCTTTCGAAAGTTAGTAATCAGACAGCAGAGCAAAGATGTGCATTGGTAGAAAGAAACACTGGTTAGAGAGAAGATGGCACGGGAGTGATGGTGTGTGGGTGGAGGACGACCTCGGGGAGAAGCGTGGGACATTGAGCATGAAGATGATGAAGGCGAGTCTCAACCGCCACCATTACCAGAGTGAGGAGAGCGCCATCGTGCACAGAGTGATGTTGCCTTCTTTCAAGTTCATTTGCAGACATAAAAAAAAAAAAAACTACCTTGCATATGACACCACAGTGTAAAACCTGAACAATTTTCTGAATGGAAACAAACGTACTACGAGGTGACGTGATCTTCAGATTTTAAGGTCGGTCTTAGAGGAGAGACATGAAAGGAAAAGTAGAAATTTCTTGTCAGGATGTTTGTACACACTGATTTAAGGTTTCTTGAGGCAGTTTGACATTCTTCAGCTGTTCGGTGGTGGAAGATACCTTTCCTTGCCAGTTCAGAGGCTGAGTTTGCGAATCCTGCATTCTAGAGTGCGTGTGCCCCTAAAGAAATACTCAAAACGGCGATCTGGAAGGAGAAGCCCCAGGAGTGAGTGAGGGAGGCGCTGTGTGGACTTAAAGTAGATGTGGTGTGTTTGCCTGGAATAGCAATGATAATACTCGTGATTAACAGACGGGCTCACTGTGACCTTTACTGCTATCACCACAGGGACGAAAGAAATCTGAAGTGAAAATTCAGCGCAACGGATAATGTTTACCTTCAAGCGACCTCTGTGGTTACCTTGCCCTTCTGTGTTTGGGGAACTCTGCTTTACTGCGTGCAATTTCTGAACGGCTGAGCAATGGAAGATAACTTCCTCACCTCATTCTCCTGGGTCCTACCCGGATCTTCTGTTCTCAGTTGAGCAGAAAGAACAATACAAATATCCTTTGTTATCTTTTCGGCTCTTATTTCTTGATTCCTTTGGGTAAATGCATTAATTGAGTAAGTGCTTACCGAACACCGTCTCTGGACCCGGCCGGGGATAATTCCTCTCTGTACGGTTGGGGCTGGGTGCAGCTCGGGGCGGAGTGAGAGCTTATCTTGCGTGCGGCCCTGCATTTGACCTCCGGCACTGCTGGTGGACAGTGTAGTGAAGATTTATGTGCCTTACTATTGACCATAGAAGCGGCCAGCATACAAAGGCCGACAGGTGGAACTTGGTTTATTGTTTTATTCTAATGGATGCTCAGACAGGGTCTGGCACATGATATACACTTAATATTTGTTTGGTGAATACAAAAATGAATAATGGATAGATGGAAAGGGTTACAAAGAAAAATAAGACAGAATACCCTTGAGGATGTCACGGAGGAGAGGTGAGGGAGGTAACAGACACAGAGAAAGGACTTTCTTTACACAGTCAATACATTTGATTTGCTATTTACTTCAGAGGTAGTTATAAACACAAAAGCATTAAAACAACACGATACAATTCTCTAATTGTCACCAGCCCCTGGTGGGCATGTTTTGGGGATAGGAAAGGAAACTTCACTATCACTCCATCCATCCCACTGCATCCGCCTGGTGATTTGTCGGGGGAGTCGAGTCCATGGCTGTGGCAGAGCTGTGTTCTCTGTAAGCAGCCACCGGGGCGGAGTACCAGGTGCAGGTTCTTCACACAGGGTCAGTTCTTGTGAAAGAAGGGGGAGTAGCAGGAAGAAGGGGCAGCGTGGCTAAGTCGCATTGCCGGGCAAGACCAGTAAGATGTGTTCCATGTGCGAGGGCACCCTGGAGGCAGAGGTCTTGATATTATGCGCGAATTGCTACGACTGAGTTTCCTACAACCCGTGTTCTTCTTGACTTATATATACCATGCATAAGACTCCGTAACGGGGCACAGAGAATCGTAACTGTGAAGCCAGAAGCGATCTTCGAGACTTGGCCTCCTCTCCCTTAGAAGAGGGAGAAAGTGACCCTGGAGAAACTTAGTCAGTTCACATTCACACGGCTAAACAGGCGCTAGAACCTGGTAGTTAAGGTTGTTAAACGGTGTGCTCTCTGTTTAGTTTTATATTCTTAGAGCATAAATAAATGAATCAATACAGTGATCAGTGAATTTATTTTTAAAAGCTTACCAAATATGTGAAAGAAGATGGTTCCCACCTACACAGCTTTGGTGGATGAAACAAAGCCCTTGGGAAGAAATCAGCGTCAGCTAATGCGACTTTCTGTTTTCTCAATTAGTCACCCCAGAATGAGGGGCGGGCTGTCCTCCTCTCCATCTGCCTTCTCCTTTCTCTCCACCCGGCTTCCGGGGACTGCACACTGCAAGATGTGCATCTCGGCAAGGCGAGGCTTCAGGAAGAAATGGCAGCTGGTTCTCAGTCTCGTGGCTCACCATCTTGCAATCCTAGACCTTGGAGCTCTGTTTCCTAGACCTGCTTGAAGGTCTCAGAGCAGATGGACATCCTGATAATGCTCTTCAGAACAAATTATAGGGGAATCCCAGTTGGAGACAGGGAAATAATTGCAGCTTTCTGCTCACTGGGAAGTTTTATATGGGCTCGAAATGGACACGGCTTAATAATGTGAGTAATCCCTGGTTGTCTGCCCTTTTCCTAAAGCAACTCACAGAGCCAGTGACTTCAGAGAGTTGGGGCTGCCCCTTCACTCCGGCTCTGGGTCATGGTGCTCTCTGCTGACAGTTTGGCTTGGGCCAGCTCCGAACCGCGGGACATCTTTGCGTCCTCGCCCACTCTGCTGCGTCCTCTGTAGAGTTTTCAGAGGTGGACAAGACAGCACAAGGAAAAAACATTCTGTTTATTAAATATAACGATAAATTGGACAAGTTGAGAAGGTTATCATGAGGTCCAAAGCTACTTCCTAAAGAGGAATCACAGATTTTTCTCAAGTGTTTTGGATTTGGAGAACTTCCTCTCAGGAACTCAACAAGTTTCAAATTGAATGTCTTTCCTACATTATAGTCGTTGGAGAAATTTTCAGTTTCTTCAATATTTAGAGTCACGGACTCAGCAAGCATGTCCTTTCCGTTGTTGTACGATGCCAAACACGCTTCTCATCCACTCACTCAGAATGGTTTGGTTTAGATTACTCAGGGATTACTGGAATGTAAGTGCTAATGGTTAAGTCTCAAAGCCACAGAATTTCAACTACAATTCACATTTCCTAAACAATGAAGGGATCACTGGACACTCTATCCTTTTTATACACCTAGGCGCCGGGATGGAGTGGCAACCAAGTTTGAACAGTCTGTGTCCTCCTGGAGCTGAGAGTCTACAGAGAAGCACTGAGCAGGTAATTACTTGCCAGAAAGATGTACTGAAGACTTTCGTTTCATAAGATTAAATGTAATGCCAGGTAAGAATCATTAGACATGGCCAAATAAATAAATTCACAGAGGACTATTTCAATCTACGTTGAATACAGTGGTGACTGGTGGCGGCCCTTACTTAAGAAGGTTGGAGAAGAAAAGTAGAAATTTTCACAAAGATAGCTCTCATTTTTGAGTTCATGGTTCCTTCTTTCTCAAAGGAGGCCTGAACAATGGCCTTTGGGATTTGGTTCAGAGCACAACTATTTAATCTGGTTGCTCCTGGCATGGCCTGGGGAGCCCCAGTGGGCAGGGAGAGAATGCTGGCGTGGCTCATTTTTTGCTCTCACAGATGCAAAACACTGACTTCTTTTCAGGAACCCCAGAGGTATTTTATTTAATAAATATAAATCAACAAGTAAGAACAATGAGAATGTCAAGAAAGAGCCTCGATCTGAATATCAAGAAGCCTGTATCGGTTAGATCTGCTGGCCTCTGGCGCAGCACATCTGAGGGACCAGAAGAAGGCTGGTGGCTCTGTGGCACTGCAAACCCAAGTGACTCATCAGATAGTACAGCAAAGCTATTATAGCTTGTACTTCTGAAAGAATGGAAGAAAAGATGTAGTAAGGACTTTCCACCTCTGAGATTCTTTTTCTTACAGTTTTCATACCTGAACAATTGCTGGCATAGTAAGCACAATCACTCCTTAGTTTGATTTGTATTGGATATATTCTCATAGACCATCATATAATAATAAAAAGCAAGAAATATAAAATTATTACACAAAATAAAATTACAGTCAGACATGAACATACCCTGCATTTATGGAACAAATAGTCCCCAGTGTAAAGGAGAAATGGATAAATCTGAGTGTATTTTAATTCCAGAAATCTTTGGCTGATACACTGTACTGGATTCTCTATTGCTCTTGTAGTAGAGCGAAACTCTCAAAAGTGACCCCACAACATTAACTGTGACATTGAAGCTGGACTCTTCTCTTATTTCCCTACCTTAGCTCAGAATGTAAAAGGTAGATCCACCACACTCTCAGAACGCATTGGTTCCAACTTTTTAAATGTTTAGAGTCTTCCTTATCTGTAAAGTGAATGTAGAAAGATATTCGTTTTCCGATAGTGCAGGTTGAATACAAATGACTTTTTTTTTGTTTTTAGGGTTTTTTTTTTTACTGCAACCGGAGGAAAAAGAGGTGCACATCAGAAAACATTTGGATACTATGAGTCCCATTAATGAGAACAAGTTTTCGCATTTAACCAAGTCAGAAGGATCCCACCCTTGTGGCAAATCGGGGGGCTGTTTCCCAATTGCCCACATCAGGGTGTGGACTACAGCAAGCTAAGGCAGCAGGGCAGTCTGTCCTCCTGGCCTGCAGGTAGGAGGATCCGAGGCAGGGAACACCCCACTAGGTCCTTCCGGCAGCGGTTAGCAGGCCCAGCTTCCGGGGGGCCAGGAGACAGGAGACGCCAAGGTGAGCTGTGAAAAGGAGACAGAAGCGATTTGTTCTCAACCTCCTTTTGAGCTTGTGCTCTGTGGGTGGGCCGGGGCCCGCAGGTGTCTATAGCCAGGAGAGACAGGGCCTTACCAAGATCAGCTTTCAGTTTTCTGTTATCCTCACCCCTTGTCTCGAGCTATTCAGCCATATTGCATCTTTAATGGTTAAGCTGTGGGGCAGGTGGCTATTTGTAAGGCTACTAATTAGATAAAGGGACTGATTTGCGCCAGAATGTGGATAATGCATGGAATTGTGCCAAGACCCACAGCTCAGGAGTTTATGACCCCCAGCTACCATGGTGACCACACTTACTCAGTCGGAGAGGGCTCTTTGTTGTGGGATGGGAGGCAGCACACAGGCAGAGCATCCGCTTCTATATGGCTTGAAACCCGAAACTGGGGATGGAAGTGAAGGGGCCAGAAGGGGGGGCACCAGGGTTTCTATCAACACCCAGTTGACAGTGTTCTGTGAGTTCTTTCCACTGGTGTGTTAGAAGAAACGGGCCTTCTGTCAGATGAGCCTGATATTTGGAAGGAAATACATAGTCGTGAATCCTTTTCTGCAATGTCGTCACATTTCACAATTATCTCTACATATTTAATTTCTTATTCTTTTCTTTGTTTTCCCAAATATTTTGTTGTGAGCACTAAGTAGAGCATATTGTGATTCTCAAGATCATGACTCTAGAAAAAACAAATCTATACTCTTGAGTTAACGTGTGTGATACCATCACAGCTTTCTAGAGCTGGAAGACACTTTAGAGCCAGAGGCTCGCCTGCCCAGTGTCTTCAGTCCTGTTGTCGCAGTGTAAGAATTAATGGCTTCCTCTTTTCAAAGTGTCCCTGCAGGACAATGGCTATCACACCATACTGGCATCCAACTTTTCTTTATATAAAGAAAGGCCCAGAGTGTTTCAAAATCTCTATCACCAAGCTGAGAAGGCAGAAATAGAAATGGATAAAAACAATAAAAAGAGATGACATGATGACTAATTGAATCTAGGCTGGAATTAGGAAAAAATACAGCCAGAAAGTGACAGAAAGACTGGGAAAAGCAGAAAAGGAAGGGACAGGGTGAGGGATTAGAGAAAGAACAGGCAGATTAGGAGTTGTAGAAGCAGAGAATGAAATGGCAGGAAATTGAGGTAAGAGTTGGGATGTTCGGTTTATGATTTCAGAGGCGGAGCATTAATGTGCAGCTTGTGGGGTTGTGGGGTTCCCTATAGAAAAAGAATGACCCATTGAAGGATTAACTGAAGAGTTATCAGTGAAGCCACTGTTTACAGAGGTGTGGGTAGGATGAAACCAAAACCAAAACCAAAAGATTGTGATACATGCAGGGAACAGCAAGGGGAAAGCCAACCCCTCCTCATACTCAGGTCTGAAGGAAAAAGGAGAGGGCAAGCGACATCAGAACCTGCCAGGTAGGGCTGCTTGTAGGAGCTCTGGCCATGACTAGAGGGATGCAGTGATTGCTAAAGCCTTGGCTGGACAAGGCATGTGGGGTGGGTCACTGTCTCCTTCTCCCCCGGAATTTCCTGCCGAGGCCTTCTACTGGTTAAGCTTAATGGAAGAGAGAAAGAAGCAGAGCATTTTGGTGTTATCTGTATCTTTTATCTCTGTTATTTACAAATTATAAATCTTCATATGGGTCATTATAGAATAACAAGGACTAGACAGACATTCTACCTCCAGCAATTGTAAGACCAGAGGAATAAAGTATGTGAAGCAAATTTTCAAACATGCTTGTATTGGTCAGCTTTTCCTTGCTGTGACAAAATAGTTTGTGATGAAACATTTAAAGGAAGAAAGATTTATTTGGCTCCCGATTTCAGAGATGTTAGTCCATGGGCAGCTGGCTCCACTGTTTTTAGGCCTGTGGTGAAGTCAGAAACATCGTGGCGGATGGTTGTGGTGGACGAAAGCCGTTTACCTCATGGTGGCCAGGAAGCAGAGAGAAAGTGACACAACTAGAAAAGAAGGGACTGGGGGACAGACGTAGGCTCCAAGCTTATACCTTCAGGATCCATGCTGTTTATCTAGGCCTTACCTCCTGGTTCTGTCATCTCCCAACAATGTCATCAAATTATGATCTCATCAGTTGATAAATGTGCTTGATTAAATTAGAGTCCTCATGTTGTAATCACATCTCTGAAAGCCCATCAGTTGGCAACTAAGCCTTTTGCTCATGAGTTTTGGGGGATATTTCAAATTCAAGTGATAATTTAGTGGTTGACAGGAAGCTTAGGTGAATGATTCCAGAGAAAAACAGAACAATGAAAGGAGTCCCGTGATTTCCGGTTTCTAGCTTGGGCATTTCTAAGCTAAGACCCGGGGAGAGGAACGCAGACAGAGACAGGGGAGCCGTGAACGGAGGAGACAGAGTTTACAGTTCTGTGATGTCAAGACGGCCGCCATCTCCAGAGCAAAGTGGCAGAAAGGAAGGAGATGCAGAGTGCACGAGAACGCCAGAGATTTACAGTGGGGGGTCCCTTCAGCGACTGAATACTTTTCCGAACATGAACATGAGAAAACTGTTCCGGGCTGGGAGAAGAACCAGGGTAAGATGGGAGTAGGACAATTAATTCTCAGAGTTTAGACGGGCTGGGAATGGTTTATGTTTCCATCATCCAGAGTGAAAAGACGTCCCTGACACACGGGCTGTTAGCCAAAGTTCTAATAAAGGGTGAAATTATAGACTAAATGTAGCTCGGCACTTATCACAATATGTCATAAAAGCTGACATTGAGAGGATCAAATTGATTCATAATAGACAAATTGTCCCAGAAAAAGGTTCATAATTTTAAAATAATATAACAAAATTCAGCAACCAAAAATATACTTGCTAGGCTTATTATGCAAACAAAAGATTATCAGACAAAGAAACAGGAAGATCAGATCTATAAGGAGGAGAAAAATCAATTGCTAAAAAAAGGGGCAAAACAAAACGAAACATACCCCAACTCAGAAATAACCCAGATGTTAGACTTAGCAAATAAAAATGGTAAAACAGGTAAAACAGGTATACTCTATATGCTTAAAAAGACAATGGACAGCTGGGAATTTAGCTCAGTGGTTAAAGTGCTTGCCTTGCAGGCACAAGGCCCTGAGTTCGAGCCCCAGCACCAAAAAACCCCCCCAAAAGACAATGGACAATATGAATGCAATGAGGGGCTACAAAATATAAAAACACTAAAATGGAACTTCTAGATTCAAAAGATACAAAATTTGGAAGAGTATGAAGTAGTGAGGAGATCATTTAAAAAATGAACGTAATAAAGCCAATTTCAAACATACAAAAACTAAGTGAATTTGCAAACAGCAGATCTGCACTACAGGAATTATTAAAGAATATCTTTTAGGCAAAGAAAAGTGATATCAGAGAAATCTGGACCCACATGAAGGAATGAAGAGCTCTGGAAAATGATATTTTTATGGAGAAAATGACTTCTTTTATTTTATTTAAATCTCTTGAAAGAAAATGGACTTTATATGATTTGAGGGATAAAAAGACAAATATCCATCTCAGACAAATATAGAAAAATAGACAAATATAGAAAATAAAATACAACAAAATACAACAATGTAGAAAATAAATCTTGCATAGAAGAAAGGTCACAATAAAATTAAAATTCAGCGGTGTTTTTAGACATTGTATAATCTACATCTTTAAATAAAAGTATTTCCTGAAATCAATATTACACATCAATTTAGAAAAAAAATTTTAATCATATGTATTAGGAGAAAAAAATTAAAATTACCTGATCTTCTATTATCTCTATATCATTCTTTCTTTTCTCCTCCCCTCCTTTCTCTCTCAAGTACAAACAGTTTCAAGGGTCCTGCAGAGGATCTCCACGTTTTTGCTTTTATTCATTTATCCCTACGTCATGAGCATTTTCTGACCGTAAATGTTTTTGAAATGTATATATTAAGAGGTGCCAAATGTTCTACTCTAAGTATGCAAAATAATAAAACAATTCTTCTACTATATATCGTTTAGGTGGTTGCCATATTTTCACCTGAATAAATACCATTCTACTGAACATCTTTTCGAGGCAGGTTTGGTTAAATTTTCAGGATTGATTTATAGAGGTAGAATTATACTGAATAAAAAGATATGAACATTAAAACGATAATGAACTACTTAAAGCAAAAATAATTAACAATTTTTTGTGGGGCTTATGACATGTATAGTAAAAGATATAACAACAGAAGTACAAGACAAGAATGGGGTAAGCAGATTGTATTGCTGTAAGATTCTAATAATGTACATGAAATGACTTGTAGTACTTAAAAGTAGGTTGTCATAAAGATACATGTTGTAAATCTTAGTATAACCACTAACCCTCCCAAAGGTATAGTTAATAAGTCAGTAGAGATGAGTCCAAAAAGAGAAATACAAAAAATTCTGGTGGGACCAAAAAAGAAAAAGTATCAGTGTAGTAGATTTAAATCCAACTATACTGACAATGCTATTAAACATTGTAATCTAAACGAGCTCTTTTGAATACGCATATACTGTGAGCCACAATTATAATTTCATTGTCTCTAGTCATTACATGGAGTAAAATAATACAAAATTAATTTTAATAATTTATTTTAATCAATTTAAAATATTACCATTTCAATATGCAATTAATATAAAAATTAGACATGTAATATTTTCTATTTTTCATCTAAGACTAATTCTTTGAAATCTTGTATGTATTTTATACCTAAAGCATATTGCAATTTATACTAGTAGTAATGTTTTAAGTGCTCTGTAGCCACATGTGGCCAGAAAGTACCATACCGTACAGTGTTGGTTTAAACACTCCAATTAAAAGCCAAAGATTGTTATATTCGATCTAAAACCAGGAAGATATGCTCTCTATAAGAAACACACTCTATAGCAACATAGGATAAAAGGATGAAAAGAATATTCTATGCTCTCATCAAAAGAAAATTGGAGTTGCTATATTAATATGAAAGTCTATTTCAGAATAAAGAAACAGGAACATTTCATAATAACGAAATGGTAATTCATTACCAGACTTGAGCCTAAATGTTAATACATATAATAAAAGAGCTTCAAAATAGATAAAATAATGTTTAATAGAAATGAGAGAACTAGACAAACTGAAAATTTTAGTTGGTAATTTTAACAGCCCTCTTTGTTGATAGAATAAGCAGACAGAAATATCAGTAAGAGAAAGATGAAACACTACCCACTGGATTGACCTGACTCATAGGACAATTCATTTAGCAACAGCGGAATAAATATTCTTTTAAAGTATACATAGAACATTTACTAAGATAGACAATATCCTGGACCATAAATGAAATCTCAATACATTTTAAAAGATTGAAGTAACACAAAGTAAGTTTTTAATCACAGCAGCTTTAAGTTAGAAAACAACAACAGAATGATATCAATTTGGGGAAATTTTCAAATAATTGAGTATTAAAGTCCTGAAGAAAATGGACCAAAGGAAGAGTTACAAGGAAAATTAGAAATTATTTTGAACTGAATAAAAATGGAAAAAAAAAAAAGAGAAAACAGCTTATCAAACCATGGGGGCATTGAAAGCTGTGGTTAGATGGAAATTTAAAGCATTAATTTTTATTTCTATCTTAAAGAAGACAAATCAAACAAAAAGTAAGCACAAGGGAATAATAAAGATTAAAGCAAAAATTAATGAAAGAAAAGACATACAGAAGAATCAATGAAAGGTAACATTTTTAACATCAATCCACTCCTAGGCATATATCCAATAAAAATGAAAATGCATGTCCACAAGAAAGAGTTATACTTGAAATCAGAGCAGTATAGTATATAATTGTCAACAAGTGAAGTTAACCTAAACATCCGTAAGTTGGTGAATGGATTAACAAATCAGTACATCCACAGAATAGATCGCTTACTCCTCGGGCAATAAAAAGGAAGGCAGTACTGGTACATACAACAACATAGACAAATCTTTAAAATATCATGCTAAGTGAAAAAACCCAGATGTAAAATTCTAATTTCTATGATTATATCAAATTCAAGAAAAACCGAAATTGGTAGCACAGAGTGTATCAGCATTTCCAGGGCCCAGAAGATAGGGCTAGAGTTGCAAAGGGGTAAGAACATTTCCAGGGCCCAGAAGATAGGGCTAGAGTTGCAAAGGGGTAAGAATAACATGCAGAGATGATGGAAATCTTCTATGTCATGATTCTGATGGTGACCACATGACTGTATACGTTCGTCATAACTCATTGAATTATTCACTGAAATCGGTAACTTTCATTGTCCGTAAATTGTTAAAGTCTTTTTTTTCTTCAAATCACTTCTCAGGAGCATATTACTGGAATCAATTTCTTACATAAGTTTCTAAATATTTTTGTTTAAGCAAACATTGCTGAAGGATACCAATGCTCCAAAAATACTGGATACCAAAATAGGTAAATTCATTGTATTTCTTTTTTCTTACTGGTTTGTATTCTTATCGACTGGAATTCATTCCACCCTTTTCTACTGCTGGACTTTCAAATTTCACCTACATTTTGCTAGAATCAAAATCTGTAATGGATCCTCATGGGCATATATCTTTGTATTTTGTGCTTGTTATTACATGTGATAAATTTCTAGAGTTGTACTTGTGGGGCTACTGTCTGCAAATCACAAATTTTGATGAATATGATCAAACCATGTTTCCAAAAATTTATTCATTCACTTTAACAGTACTTGCTTCCTCCTATTACCACTGATTTGGGGAATTACAATTTGAAAGGTAAGAAAAGGCCTCCTTGTCTATCACTAAATTGTAACATTTTCCTGGTACCGAAATAGACACTGGATGTTAGAAATGTCTGACAATCAGTGGACTTCAAACTGGATTTATCTGCCTCCTAGAATCCCTAAATTCTTCTGATGAAGATCTAAAGGATTTCTATGTGCACAGCTGCTGAGAGAGATTACTTTTTTCTTTCTTTCTTTTTAAATTTTTTTTTTTTTTAGGAATCCATCCTCTTTTTCTTTTTTGATCATGTCGAAGTACGTTTTCTGTATAGTTTTACTACTTCAGATCTTACAGGAGTAGAGTATATCCACGTGTGTCTTGGAATTCATGAATTTAGTGTCTTCTTTAACCACATTTACTCTCCATAGTGTTCCCTTCCCCCACGGCTATTTAATCATGTATACAACAAACCAGCATTACATGTGATTCTCCTAGTAATGCCATCTGGTTTCTCTGAATGGGGATAGATGGAGGAATTTATTGACTTTGATCATTGCACTATAACAAATACAATTACGGCATGGGAAATTTCCTACTAGAGTTCAAGAGAAAATGGGTTAACCCCCTTCTTGGGATGATTTGTGTGTCTGAATGAATCAGGAGGCTTTCCCCAGATCCCATCCTCTTTTGTATGTAATCATGGAGATGATGTGCCCATTTGCATTACTGGTGAAGAGTTTCTCTCCACCCCCATTGCCAATCACATCACCACTCCTTTAGACAGAGGGGATGATTTAACAGTTGAAGTGTCGGCTTTGAAACACTTAGACTCAGTGGCATCTTTCAAAGTTTCATCAGGATTGACTTAGTCCTTCATTCTGGAAATATCACAACCACATGGAATCCTATGTCATCACAGAAGAGTTGCCTTTATGAGAAACCCCAAATGTGGGGGCCCCATTTTCTCTGCGATTGGTGAATATACTCTACCATACAAACGAAGAATCTAAAATTCTGACCATAGTCGTCCCTGGTAGGTTTTAGAACTTTAAATAGAGAATGTAAGCTGAATATGTTCAATTCCAGACTACAATGTTACATGGATTTTGGTAATTCAGAATGTTTTTATTCATTCAAGAAGTCTGTAGTAGTCTTTATGAGTCTTTATGAGTCTTTATGTAGTAGTCTTCTCTTCGTTTAACTACCATTTGAGTCTTTCTGAAACCCTAGCAAATCAGACATCTGCTTACTTTGTGTTATTAAAGAGGGAAAAGCGAGGAGCCAAGTTGTCTTCAAAGCAGGACACCCAGCTGGAATTCCTTCTGGATGCTGTGTTTCCAGTGGAGGGAATCGTGGGGGAGCTGGATGCCCCTGTGGCTTCAGGCTGGGCTGTTTGAGGACAGTCACCATCGCTGATGTGACCCATATCCTCCGGGAACAGAGGAGAATGGAAGCCATCTCCTGAGTCCACCAACAGTGTTCTGTCCAACAGAGTGTGAGGCTGGTGCTGAGCCCTGGAAGCGGGGTCCCGGCACGGGTCAGTGGAGTCATGTGGGGCCAGAACTTGCTGTGGCTGCCAAGCTCTCTCTGGGGGAGACTCTTCTCCCACTTGGCGAGACGGGAAGGGTCCCCAAGGACATGCCGCCTGTTAGGTAGCTGCGGCACTGAGACCCGAACCAAGAACATCAGGAAAAAAAGTCCTGCAGAAGGCCCTCCTTTCAGGCTTCACTCAAATGGCAATAGTTTGTGTCTCTGGGCAACTCCGCAGTGGCAGCCCCTGTCCTCCCAGGAGAGCCGGCGACCAGTGTGCCCTCGCTCTCCCCTTGGAGGTGGCTTAGCCGGCCTCCTGGGTTCTGGAGGCTGCTCATGTGTTTCTCATCTGTGCGAGCCTGCTTGTGTCCCTGTCGCCTGGGAGTCGACGGCAAATCTTTCAGCCTTGGGAACAAAGGGGGTTCTGATAAGCGTCTCTCCCACAGCTGATCTCTATTAAACAACCCATGCCTTTTCTTTTCTTTTTTCCCTAACGTCCTGCTGCTTGCCAGTGGCACTGTGTCCCTCTTGTCCAAATACCGCGGAGGAATGGGATCCTTGTGAGCTTTCTTTACAAAGCAGCCAGTAGGTCTCAGTTTGGGCTCCTTCTCGACATCAATCACCACCCTGTTGAGAGTCCTGGGCGGACCATTTCAATCGACCAGAACCAGATCCAGTTGTTCGATCCTGGAAAATGAATGCTATTAGATTGGTTTTCCTTTGCACAGTTCACAGAGTTAAAGATGAAACATGCAGGCACTCTGTTACTAAGATGTAATAAGCCAAGACATTCCAAGGGCTTGCTTAACCTTAGAAGTAGGTTGGAAGTTGAGACATCATGATGAAAATATTTCTGTGTGCCAATAGAGGGTTCTGTGGATCTTTAATTTCCCTCTTTATCACTGATATTGACAAAACATGTTCAGAGGCTGAGGGCTCTACGCTACTGAGTTTGCAAACTCGGACAGAACGTTCAAGCTACTCAGTGTTCCCAGCTGTAAAACTGGGATACTATCAATTGTCACGAGAGAAATGGTGAACATTTAATGAAAGCCAACTACAATGACCGTTATGTAGTAAGAACTAAATGTTAGCCAAAAGCGTCTCCTTAGCACACAACATGCAGACATTTCAGAGTTGGATAAACACACTTCATTAAAACGATTGCATCAGAGCTGGTCGTGTAGCTCAGTGGTAGAGTGTGGCCTTGGGTTCAAGAGCCAGGACTGCTAAAACAAGCAAAAATAAAAACAAAAGCCAAGCAAACAATCCCACACCCTATATAAAATTAAAACTTTAAAAAGTTGTAGAGGGAAAAAATACAATTTTGGGGTCCGCCTTTGGCAGATTGTGTCCTTGTACAGGTCAAATAAACACTTTTTAAATCTTTTCCTTCTCTTCCCACCTGGGCGTGCTGTAGTCTACCCAGCTGAAGTTCATCGGGGAGAGGAGGACTCCATGGGCTTGATTAGGTTTGACCGCTCGCTGCGCGGAGCTGGCGTCTCTTGGGCGCACATTTCCCATCACACTCACTAAATTGCGTTGCGATCATTCATTTGGTGTCAGAATGATCCACCAGGAGGGAGGTTTTCGGGGCTGAGACTGAGTCTTATTTATTGTTGTATCACAAGCACCTTTCACAGCACAGGACAAATTGTGTTCTGGTAGGTCCTGAAGAAATGTTTCATGATGGATCAAATGTATTTTTAAAAATTTTCTGCCAACTTACAGCAGTAGTTTGCTATGAACTATAACAGGAAACATTTTTAATAAAACATGACATGTGTTCATGTTGAGAAAATATTATCGAAATGAAAAATCTATTTTTAACATCAAATAATTTTTAAATAGTTTCAAAAATTTGAGATATTTCAAGTATATTAAAAATCTCAGTAAGTAAAATAACAGACACCCAAGTCATTAAAATTAAATAAATATACTGCACTTTTGATTTTGGCTCACAGTTGTGGAGAGTCCAGTCCCTTTTTGGCTGGCTCCACGGCAGAAACATCATGGTGGAAGGACTCGGTGAAGGAAAACTGCTTACAGTACAGCATCCAGGGAGCATAGAGAGAAGGGAGGAGCTGAGGTGGGAGGGGCTGGCCCCTTAGTCTGCTGGCCTGTATGTCAGTCACACACTGGCACACCTGGAACTGTGTTTTACTGATCATTTCCTAATCCATCCGAGTTGACACACGATTAAAGGTGACCCAAGACGGTGGATGTTATAGTGAGCTAGTCTTCAGCTAGAGGGCCTGATTTTTTTTTTTTTTTTTTGGTGCTGGGGATTGAACTCTGGGCCTTGTGCTTGCAAGGCAAGCACTCAAACCACTGAGCTAAATCCCCAGCCCCTGAGGGCCTGATCTTAAACACAAGTGTCCCGTAACTTTAGTTTGATTAATATAAAAGTGTGATCTGGAAATTGAGATGCCCTGTGCTTCTTCCTATCAAAACCACATAGAGTATATCTAAACACTAGGCACTTCAGTTTTCACAGTCTACAATAATTCTGGAAATAGTCACTAACTTCCTTGTTATGGGTAAATAAGATTTTTCTTACCTGTTGAAAAAAATGTATTGACTTCATTTATTTTACCAACAATATACCGGTACCCATTGTTTTAACCCTCACTTCATGCACGTAATGTCGCAGAAAGCATTCCAGGATACATAGTTCACTTCACACGGTTTGCTGCTTCATCAACTCAGGTTTTTAAAAATCAAGGTTTAATCTATATGGTCTGAAATTATCCTTTGAAATTGTACAATGTAGTGAACATTAGTATTCTCATAAGATTTTGCAACCATCACCACTGTCTAATTCCAGAGCACTTTCTTTATCCCAAAAGGATGTCCTGTACGGACTAGTAGTCAATTTCCATTCCTTTCACCAGCCCCAGACAACTACTAATCTACTTTCTGTTCCTATTCATTTGTTAGCTCAGGACATTGCCTATAGTATGAATCACATGATATGTGGTCTTCTGTGGTTGGCTTCTTGCACTCAGTGTGTCTGAGTAATTCATCCTCTTTGTATAACTGAATAATATTTCATTTATAGACACAACACATTGTGCTTACCTTTTATCAGCCAATAGACATGTAGAGTCACCTTTTGGATACTATAAATAATGCCACTATAAATATTAAGGATCACTCCTCAGCCTTTTGGCTAAGATCAAGTGCATAAATATTAAGGTATAAGCCTGTTTTCCATTCTGTTTCCCTATTAAGTATAATATATGACATTAGCTATGGTTTTCATAGATACACTTTATCGGGTACAGGAAGTGCCTTTCTATTCGTAGCTCTTTGGGTGTTTTTCAAAAAAATTCAATTGACAAATAATAATTGTAAGTATTTATGGAGCACAATGTGATGTTTCGATACATGTATTCACAGAAATATCAAATAAAGTTAGTTAACATGCTCATCACCCCACCAACTTATCTTTCTTCTGTGGTGAGAATGGTGAAAATCTGTTTTTCTTTTTTTCCATTTTGGAACTGTTGATATGTACAACACAGTATTAACTATGGTCATCATCCCAGGATGTGAACAGCTTTCCTCCGCCGGGCCCCTTTTTCTTTCTGACTTGGAACCGACTGACAACAGACTGACACCGGGAGCAAGAATATACCTCCCCTCCTCTAAGTTATGAGCGTTGGGTACCTTGTCCCAGCGACAGCAAGTGACCGAAACAACCCGCTTGTTTTCACAGTCACTTAAATACAGCCGTTGGATGGGGTAGCTGTGGGAATGCTCTGCGGGGAAGCAGCCTGTGTCAGGGGCGGCTTGCGCTTCTAGAAGTGAGTCTTAACCGGATTCCCTCCCACCTCGGGCGGCTGGAGTCCAGGAGCAGAGCTGGTTCCTGGTGAGAAGCCCTTTGCTCTTGTCCTCGTCCAGTGAGCACACTGATCTCATCGTGGCCTTACTCTCATGTCTTCATGGAAACCTAATTACCTGCTAAAGGCCGCATCTCCAGATGCCATCACATTGGGAATGAGAGGCAGCGTGTGTGTGTGTGTGTGTGTGTGAGAGAGAGAGACAAGCTTTCAGTCCACAATAGCCACTTTCTCAAAAGGTGTGGATTTAAACTAGAGCCAGCCACACACTTCCTGCATAGTTCAGTTGAATTTTTCTCTATATATTTTCTTCATGCTCTTTATTTTTATTCTTAAGAGAGCATAATCCAGACTTCAGCTTATCAAAGCTCACCAACGCCTTTATATTCCACCGCTTTTGTGAACTCTCAATCTTTGCCCAAGTGACATGACTGTCACTGTTCTGCTCCTGCTGGTCACTTGTAAGACCCTAAATGGACAAGAAGAAAGTCCAGTGGACCTGACACCTCTTTGGACAAGTGACTGAGATTAGGACCTGGACGAGTAAAGGCTTATTTTCAATAAGTATCTTAAAAATTCCTGCTAATTCTCCCAGAGTGAAAAAAACAGTCGTGAAAAACGTCTCTGGCCTCACGGAGCTTACATCCTAATGGAGGGATTTAAAGAAGCCACTAAATATATAGATTCTGTGTGAAGTTCTGCGGGTGGCAGATAAAGCAGGTCAGGGGAAGAATATTTAAATAGAAACGTGGGTAGGGAAAACCCTTCTGAAAATTCATTACTCGGAAACACGAATAAAATAAAAAGCGAGCTATGCGGACATCTCAGGACGAAACAGCAAGTCTTTGAGGTGGAAGTTGGGGTGAGTTCACGAAGCAATGAGGGACCGATGAGGGCAGGTGGAGCGGGGAGCAGAAGGCAGATGGGGCTGCGTCAGACTCTCATCCCATCTCAGGTGGGTGGGAGCCGTGGGAGGCTTTGGGCAGACGGCTGATGAGGTCCAACTCCGGTCTGAAGAGGATTACTTGGGCTTTCGTATGGAAAGCACGATGCAGGCAGGCAGGGGAGAAGCAAAGAGGTAAATTAGGAAATTAGTATTTCAAGCAAGCCGCGATGCTTGTTCTGACAATGGTGGTAGCAGGGACCTAGAAAAGGGGAGGGACTACGACCCTAAGTTTGGGTTGATGAGGTGGAAATAGATTGTCTCAGTGATTTTTCTAATTTCTTTTGGTTTTGATTGTGTATTAGAATTTAGAGGAAAAATGCAAAGATTTAGATTGAAATGAAGTCTTGAGTGTTTATCACAAGATTAAGAAAAAGACATTGCCACTACCTTAAAAGCCTTCGTGACTGTCTCCCCAGTTACCTTCTTTTCCTACCTCCAAGATATAACCATTATCCCCTCTGGTTTTGATCATTCTCTTGTGCGTCTTCATACATTTTTGGGTAATGTATCTATCTCTGCATAATATAGTGCTTCGTTTTGGGGAACTCTGTGGCAAGGGTAAGTGGTTTAATGGTTTAGGGAAGGATAATACTGCCCCGTGGGCTGAAGTCTTCCACATAGGAGATGCGTGAACAGAACCGTGTGCTCACAATCTGGTTTCCGCTTCCCCATGTGGGGAAGTTGCCAGGCAAGATGTTGAGCGAATACGGGAGAACTCGGGGCACCTCTGAGTTGGGCCAGTAAGCTAAACTGTGCTGGCGGCCGGGCACTAGTGTCCAGCAAGAAGTGAGAGAGGGGTGCATTTCTTTTTATTTTCTGCTTCTAAGTTTATTGCAGCCTTTAACTTCCTAAGCCTATCCAGCTCCCGAAGGCAGGTCAAAGCAGGGCACTGTGTGGAGTGAACCGACCGTCCTTTGCTGTTGGAGGCTGCAGGGCACAGAGTGGTGAGTGGTGACTTACTCAGGAGGTGACCAGTGAGAGCCAAGTGCGGAGGGAAGCAGTCTGGGTTGGCTGGCCTGGGCATTCTGAGCTCGTGGTGAAAGGGAGATGCAGCGTCAGCCGTGACTGGGAGGTGAAGTCTTCTGTGGGAAACTTTATCTTGAGTCACATATTTCAGTCTTAGCTAATTTCCTTCTGGTTTTGGTATAACTGTTGTCCTGTCATCTTTCACCATCTATGTTGTGAGTTCCTTCTATTTTATCCTTTTTCCTACATTCCTTGTTTTTTGAAGTTTGGGCATCAATCTGTCATTATTGTTCTTTTATACAGTTAATCATTTAGGTGAGCCCATGTATTTCTCACTTTCAGTGATCTTTATTTCTTCTTGTATCTATCTTCTCTCCACCTGTGACCATTTTCCTTCTGCCCGAAGAACACTCTTCACAATTCCTTTGGTGCATGTGTGGTAGTGGTGAATTCTTTTGTGTTTCTCCTTCTATTTAAAATGTCTTTATCCTAAATGAAGACCGAACAGTAATTTATTCACCTGAATATCACTCTCTTTCAGCATTGTTTGCCTGGGCCTGTTTGCCCTGCTCAAGCGGTTCACCTGTGTCCCTCAGTCCACTCAGCCCCATAGCTCCACTGACACTAGGAAATTCAGTGTGCTCTCACTATTCCCACCCTCTGTCCCCTTTCTTCCCTGGCTTGCCCAGTTCCACATAGAGCATCAGCCTCCTCTCCTGCCCATCTAGACTTTCTTGATCTTTTCTCTCTCTTTTGCTGTCTGACCTCATCTCCCACCACTTTAGTTTTGCCATGCTTCATCCCTGTGGGTAGGCCACAGTTGGAATGGGTTCCTTGGCTGGGATCTTGGTTCCTTCCTTGACTATTACTCAAGTTTCACTCCAGCTACGCTGCATCCAGCCACCCTGGGTGAACTCTGCCTAGATCTGACCTGAATCCTGCAAGTTCTGACTTCAGAACAATTTCTTTGTGCACAATTTTTGATGAGCAGGTTCAAAAGAGTCCAACTCTAATGGTGACACAGGGACAGAGGGGACCTTGGGTGTGATAGGGGAAGATTCCTCACAATTTGTCAAGGTAGAAGTTTAAACATAAAGAAAACCAAATTGAAGTCTCAAACATATGTGCATAGGCCCTGTTTTTGTAGACACGAATTTTATCCGAACTAGTTAAGCATTTTCCTTGAACTTGGAAGTTTAATGAAATGTTTTATGATTTTACAGTCTCACTAAAAAGAAGTAAAAAATTATTCTGAGAGAATCAGGTGTAGTCGGACCTTGAAAATTCATTGAGTCATTGGAACTAGGGTAGGTGAAGATAAAGAAGTATCATAAAATAATTTTTACATTATTACAAACGAAATAAAATATAGTTTAAAACATACACCATTCAGAGTGAGTTTAGAACATTCAGCCTAATGTTAGATCTATTTGAATGCTTTTAAGTAAAAACTAATTCCTTTCTAAGAAAACCGTGCTACTAAGAAAGTGTCTTTTGTTGTAGATCGTGATAATTACAACTCAGTTAGTGGCTCAGACTTCCCATGTGTCTGCTGGAATTACCTTGTTGGCCTGGCTCTCAATTTTCCCAGCTATGAAATGGGAAGACTCATTGCTGGAAAATATTTTTGAGAACCTGAAATAGAAGGTAACAATTTAAATGCAAAGAATAACCATTTTCTTTATTCATGTGAATCTGATCTGGAGATTTGTACCCTTTTTCCCAGTCTAACAAAGGAAACGACATCTGTATCTTTCATCCTGTTGTGATGAATTATAAGACGGGATATAGAAGTCAGCTCTGAATTTCCTTTCCTTTTGGCGTGTGTAAATCCAGACTTCACTGTTATTGCCCTGTTGTTTTTGTGGTTTCTTTTCCTCTATGTCGACTGTGTTCGTGCGAAGGGCTTTCTCCAACAGCAAATATTTGCCTCATTGGCAGCGTTTCTGAATTTTCATCTGCCAAACTCTTCATATAGAGACCGTGTAAAGCGATTCTTTTCTAACTAAAAACGCGACTATCCACCCTCCCCCCGCCCGGGGCTCTCATCACTGTCAAGATCGGGACAGCGCAATCAGGCCACTGCTGTAAAGTAGCATTGAATGTGAGGATGAAACTGTGATGTGCAGAGCAGGATGGAACTGACAGGGAACGTTCTGTCTGCGAATATTAAAGAGGAGCCTTTCATCTGCTCGTGTCTGATTAGACAGAAAAGTGGTGATTGTAAGCACGGAGCTGCCAGCGGCAGGCGCGCTGAGGGTGGGTGTGTTCGGGGTGTTGCGGAAAGCTGCTCCACTTTGGAAACTGAGCTGGTGTGTGCGTTTGTGAGGTTAGCACTGCAGCTGGCCGCCTGGACCTGCGGGCTGCAAGGAATGTGCAGAATGTGTTTGATCAGTTTCCCCATTTAGGGTCGAAGAAAGGGGAGTAAAAAGAATGTGGTCAAAATGGGCTGGAAGGACTAGTCAAGTTCCTGGGGATAAATCTGAGCTTAAATTTAAATTTTAGAGAATGTCTTTGTTGAAATCTTTTCCCGCAGAAAAAGCATGACTTTTGGGGGTAATTATCAGTGTTTGAAAAGTGCCCAGAATACTTTCATACCTCCACAAACACTTGCAAATCTCCCGTTATTACCCTTTCCCAACACTTCCAGGAACTGGATGCTGGATCCCACGCGGGAACATAATATGGAAATGATCAGAATTACGGTGGCTCAATGCCCTCATTACACCCTTGACGACAAAGAGGTGTTAGTCCAAGTGGCTCTGAGAGACTGTGTATTGGCAACCTCACTTTTTCTTTGGAAAAAATTTTGTTTGGAACCTAATGTGTATTGCCTTTATCTCTCCTTTTCTTGTAAGTTCAAAACGGCTCATCTTCCTTCACCACGTTCCCATCAGTAACGCAGCTGGATGCAGAGAGCAGCCTCAGGGTGGTGGACGTGGATTCCACGGGTGGGGCGCAGGCCCAGAGTCGCTCGGTGTGTTGGAGGAAAGGCTGAGAGGAAGCCAGGCCTGCTCGCAAGCACTGTGCGGGCAACAGTAAGAGACCTCCAAACATGACAGCAGATGCAGGGCAGGACAATGGCAGGAGGGGGATGACACGGACAAACTGGAGGAGAGAGTTTCCTTTGCCGGATGCTAGAGACCTGAGCGCTTAGCTATCTCTGCTATTTCGTGTGCTGGGAAAGGATGAATCAATTGGTTGGAATTGTATAGCAAGACCCTGTCTCAAAACACCTCCCTCCTCCCAAAAGAAAAGAAAAGAAAGGAAAAGAAAAGAAAAGAAATGAGATGAAAAGAAAAGAAAAGAAAAGAAAAGATCTTGGCCTTGCTTCATCTATCTGGAACTTTTTTTATTAGTAAATATTTGCAATACATAATGACCATTTTTATTGTGGGTATTTGGTACATGTACATGACATCTCAATTCTTTCTATGTCCCCTTTTTCTCCCTTCTCGCCCCCGTCCCTTCCTCCCTTGGTCTCCTTCACATTTGCAAAATATCTATCTCTCTGTTTCCTATTATCTATCTTTTATTTTGCTCTTTATTTACATTTAAGCTTCTCATATAAGGGAAACCATGCAATATTTAAGCTTATGTATCTAATTTAGTTCACTTAACATTATGGTTTCAAGTTGCATCCATTTTCTTACAAATGACTCAAATTTATCCTTCTTCGTAGCAGGATAGTACTCTTATGTTTGAGTACCATGTTTCCTTTACCCATTCATCTGTTGATGGACATACAGGTCACTTCCAGGATTTAGCTAGTATGAATTGTGCTGCTATAAACATGGGTGGGTGTGGATCAGTGAAATATAATGTCTTTTACTATTTGAGGAAGACATATCATCTAGGATTTTCTAGCTTGCATGAGAAAACCAGATAGTGTGTTGTCTGAGCTGCCACGCAGGTGAGGACCCACTAAGGTCCCATTCCATGGATGGCTCGCGTAGCTGAAGTAGGTAGACTTCCTGGGCTTGGATTAAAGGGGATGTGCTGGAGTGAGGCGGCACAGAGACCCCTACTACTGCGCTTGACATTGTCACTGTACGAAACAGGGTGACGTAAAGGATCACCCCAAAACAGATTCGGATTTACTAGGCCATGGGTAGGGTCTGTGAAATGAAGAACTGCAGAATTCTGCAGCAGAATTTTATAAATTGGGAAACAATGCCTCAGAGCAGGCACACGGCTTAGCTGACTACCGGGACTCATTCACCACGAGGTCCTCTGCCATGTCCCTGGGGACTCCTGACTCACTGCTCTCTCCATGCATCTCGCTGTACCTCCATAGTAGCTTATAGCCAAGATGCAGAATTAATATTGAATTCTAGATGTAGGCAGAATTTTTAAAAAGATTTAAAAATTGCCTCTGCAAGTTCTTTTCCTTTCTTTTCTTTATTTTTTTTTGGTGCTGGGGATGGAACTCAGGGCCCTGTGCCTGCTAGGCAAGCACTCTACCACTGAGCTAGATCCTCGCCCCATCTTAATCTGTCCTTATAGCTCTCCTCCTGGAGAAATATTTTAAACACAAACATGAAAAAACAAACATTAACTGTAAATTATTATTTGAATTGAAGAATTTGTGAAAAGTTCCTAGAATGCCCCAAGATTCCTCCAGGTTGGTTTGTAGGAATATTTTCCTATATTTATAAAACATTTTCTTAGAATTGCTAATACAATTATAGATGTAATTGGGAAAATAAAGATTATTTCAAATTTTTTCTCTACTTTCTTCCTAATTAAAAAAAAAACACAGGCACAAAAGCCATTCAAAAATACAATCTTCAGTATGTAAAAATATTGATGGAATATTAGAAGATATTAGCAGTAATTCAAGATGTAAAACATATAAAGTCAATATTTTCACGTTCACCAGAGTCAGGACTATGTACTTTTTCTTGAATTTTGCAAACCTTATGAATTACACGGAGAAAATCTGTAGAGGAATCAAGGAAATGTTTTGTATCAATTTCTAGACAAAGCAGAAGTTAGATGTATAAGAAACTTCTAGGAATGTTCATTTTCCATTACGTTAGGTTAATTCTAAGTTTTGAAGAGCTGGTCCCAGTTTATACCTGTCACGGACAAAAATACAACTTGCAGAACTTCGTTTAGCTCATCGTGAGCCAGCTTTGGGTCTTGACAGTGAGGTCATTCTGACACAGTAAGAATGACTCCTACACTATGTTTTTTGTTTCACGACTTAATATATAATCCTGGAACACTGAGATAATAAGCCACATAAAGAGGTAGAATGTATTTACCTTAATTAATGAGGTGTCATAATGTGTATGCAAATTAATACCTTATTCACGTCAGTACAGTTTTTTTGTTACTGACTAGAATTGATAAAAATTCGATTTCCCAAGAAATGGTAGAGAGCGGGAGGGAAAGAATTAGGGAGGGCGAGGGGGAGAGAGCGGGAGAGGGAGACAAAGGGAGAAAGATACTAATTCAGATCAGGAAGATGAGACACAATCAAGCCAGAAATACTTGGATTTCTTTTTTCAAAGTATGAAGGAAAACGTACACCAAAACATCTTTAACCGTCACTACACTGTTCAAAATATTGCTCCTTGGACAGATCTGACTCAACCAAGAAGTGAGTTCAGCAGGACGACGCCCTTTTGGTGTGTCAAGGACAGCAGAAAAAATAAGCTAGTGCTTACAAAGGCTCTTCAGAAATGAGGCTCCATCACACCATTGTGCATTTAAAGATGGCTGCGTCCTGAACCATTTTGAAAGCAGGAGGCCTGCATCGCACCGCTTGCTGTTATTGAGCCGACAGTCTGAGAGCAGCCCGCGACACGGGCATCTGCTGTCCTTTCCTGCCGCGGTGAGCATCAGCGGGCGTGTTCTGTCGCTGCATTTGGTCTTCTCCTTTACCTGGACAACCAGGGCTGGGCCGCAACAGAGCCCGCAGCTGTGGCGGAGGGCTACGTGGTCACTGCCCACTATGCTGTAACAGATGGAGGCGCTTGGACTCTTAGGAACGCAGAAGCAATGATGAAGGCGGACACTAGCCACCCCTCTGAGACACAGTCACAGTTTTTATCCATAGTTGGCAGAGCCAGGTCCCAGAGGAAATAGACACGAACTAAAAGTAGAATGGGAGGAGATCATATCTTGGCTTAATACAGCCCTCAGAACTCCCTGTTCAAAGAGAGGGCTTCAGATGTCTCTCAGGACTTCGCTGACATTTTGCTTCTGAAAGATGGACTTAGATTCCGTGTTCCGGGCGCTTGTTCCTTGAGCCACCTCCGTCAGTCTTGAAGCTCTCTCACTCTTCAGCTCTGTCTAGTCTTTAGTTGGGGGTAGATAGAGGCAGTTTTGAAATAGGGTTGACTATGGCATCCTGAGCTTGCATGAGAAATAAAACCAGACTGTGTGACCTGAGCCACCAACTTGCAGGTGAAGATCCACCAAGGTCCTATCATGGAGTTGGCTTGCATATTTGGAAGTACGAAGACATCCTGGGGTTGAGTACCACATTAGGACCAGCAACAGAAAATACCGATCCTGTAATCTGCAAGAATCAGGAAATGGGCATGAGTTTGTCTCAACTACCAAGTCACTGATTCTTCTTGTTTACCTCATAAGATTTAGGTTTTATGCTACTGGGACTTTTCTTAAATATAGACAAGAAAACCATCCCAACATACTAAATACTCTCCCTTGACTTAATGCATGCGAAAATAATTCAAGTTGTGTATCTCCTGCAGTTTATAGAATTCTCTATCTCATCCACACAAGAGCTTTGTGGGTTTGAGTTAAGGTTGCCAGGGCATAAGTGTGGAATCTGTGGCTCTGACATATTATGGGATTTGCTGTGGTTTATGACTAGATGTCTCCAAGACCCTCGTGGCTGGTGGGGTGGTTGCAATGTGATGGGACCAAGGGGGGCTGTAGCTAAATGTGACATTAGGAGGTGGGGTCTTGCCAGAAGAGGCAGGTCACTGGTGGTGTGGCCTGGAAGAGCATCTCTCCTGCCCTGGTTCCTTTCACTCTTTGCTTCCTGAACGCCGTGATGTGATCCGGTTCCTCTATGCAGGCCCTTCCACCGTGCCATTTCTGAACTGGAGCCAGCTGACGGTGCACTAAAACCTCCAAGAAATGAGCCAAAATAAACGTAGCCTTTAAATTGTGGGCATTGGGTATTTTATCTCAGCATAGAGAAAGTGACTACAACTCCAGGCGTCCCACAAACCTTACCTGGATTTGCATTTCTTAGGTTTTCCTTTGCTCATCGCTCCAGCCCAGTGTGCATCCCACCCCGGCCCTGTATCTGGGAAGGGGCATGTTGGACTTTAGGGGTCAAAGGAAGGACCAGCCCAGTATTTTCACACTGAAGCAGCTGAAGCCACTGTAAAGAGTGAGTGGAACTCTGGTGTTCCATGAGCCCCTAAGAAAAAGAATTACTTCTGGAAGGGGATTAAGGGTTTCCATAGAATTCGTTATCTGTTTTCTTTGGACACATTCAGTTCTTAGTCAGTGTGATCTGGGCCTGAGTACTGTGTTAGAATCAGTAACAGAATATATTGATCGTGCAACTTGTGAGAAGCATGAAATGGGCATGAGTTTATCTCAATGCTTCCATAAAAGGTAACTTTTATTCTACTTATTGGAACCTTTTTTGATTATTATTATTTGAAGTGGATCCAGCAAAAACAGAATTTGCTTGGATTCTTGGTCAACTCTTTCACTTCTGGTGGTAAAAAATAAACTACATGAAAGGGCCGTGTCTATTTTTCTTAACTTTCCTTTCCTTTTTGATTGCTCAGCCGGAGAGAAGTGCTGGAAAATATTCTCCATATGCTCAAGTGTGTGTGTGGGTGGAGAGGGGGACAGAGAGGGAGGGAGGGAGGGAGAAAGAGAGAGAGAGAGAGAGATTTGCTGCACCTGAATGTGTTAAATAAAAGGTTTGGCCTGGGCAGCTTCACACATGTTATTTTAGGCGTGTGGGTGTCATACAGTGGGGAGAAGAATCCTTGGAGACAGCAGGGCTGGGCTATGACATCTCTACACAAAACTCAGACTCTATGCCCTTATGGCAGTTGTCCTACAAAGCGCTCTGAGGGCTAATGTGTGCTACCAGAGAAGTCTAGTTTTGGGTCGGGTCAAGGCAATGCCTCATTTGTGGGGGACAATGTGTTGCTGCCACTAATGAAGGTAGACATTATCAGAGCAGATGTAAAAAACAGGACAACTAATATCTTTCTGCATGGTGACTTGAGGATACAACTAAATCAATTTTCAATAGAGTCAAAATGGCCATGGGAATGCAAACACTTTTTTTTACTAGGTGCTATTGAGAAATGAGAGCACTAATTATAATAAATAACCTATTGAAATAAAGTACCATCATTAGAAATCTTATCATTTGACAGCTGTAATTATTTTAAAGCGAATTATTAGGTTTTGAGTTTTAAGCACCACAGAAAGCATTCAAGGCTGAATCAAATAATTGTGTCATAGGTAGTAAAGCCAAAAAACCTTAAAAATAATCCATACACTTGATTGAGCAATTGCTTCTAGGAGTTTATCTCAAGTATGTAATAATTAAGCAAATAATTATTGCAACAATTGTCTTTGAAACTGCTATGGTTTAGGTCTGGGGTGTCCCTCCTGTATTTGAAAGGTGACTGGATGATGAGGGGCTGGCTTGGGTGTGCTGTTGGGGATGGTGTGTGGTTGGGAGTGGAGGAAGTGGCCTGGCAGGTGCATCTCACTCTCCTGCCTTCCCTTCTCTCTCTGCTTCCTGGCTGCCATGACGGGAGCAGCTCTCCTCCGCTGCTCCCCCCAGTGTGCCTTTTCTGTGACTGAGTCGCCTGACCATGAACTGAAACTTCTGAGAACGTGAGCCCAAATAAACTTCTCCTCCTTCATGTTGTGGTGTCCAGTACTGTCTTAGTGACCAGGAAAGTGACCACAACAGAAACATTTTCGTACTAGTTAATAATTGGGTAGATGGAATGTTGAAGACTAGGAATTTGTTGAACACATAGATTATGGAATATCCATACAGTAGAATCATATTTAGTTGTTAGGATCAATAGAAATATGTCTATGTCTCATGTATGCAAGTGTATATTAAATATAGCTTTGGAATGTTAGAACCACAGACAAGTTGAAAGAATTGTGCAATGGGTATCCGTTAGTGACCCCCTCCGTGTGTGTATGTCTGTGGGTGTGCATGTTCATGCTTCTCTTTTGCTAAACCTAAAAGTGGGCTACCAACATCATATTTTACCTCTTAATATTCCTCTCTCAAGACTGAGAGTGTTCTCTTTCATAACACCATTACCACACATTAGGAAGTCATCATTAATTTCATAATATCATTTGCAAACATATTCAAATTACCATTATTTATTTTTATATAGCTCCACCTCTTTTTGTTTCTGGTCCCAATCCCAGTGAACTCTCATTCATGGCCTTAAGAGTTATCTGTAGTTCTCTTCAGTCTTTGAATACTGTCTCCTCTGTTTGTTGATGACTTCAAATCCTTCCAAAAGTCCCGGCAGCCTACCTGCAGAAGGTCTGATACCCTGGATTAATCTGTTTCTTCATGATTAGATCTACATTAAACATTTTAGGCTAGAACACTGTGTAGGTGATGTGGGTGCTTCTCACTATGTTGCAGCAGGATGCACATAGTATCAAGGCTTTGAGTTGCTGGCAAAGTCAGGCTGGACTGGTTGTAGGGATAATAACTACCTGTATTTTAAGGGCACATTTTACCCTTTATAATGAAAAGGGATGACACTGTGAGCTGGAGACAAAATTTATCAGCATGTAAAGATGTTTGTGTTCTATTAAATATAAGTGAAACTGTAAGGATCTCTGATACACTAAAAGAACTGAACAAATATACACAAAGAAAAGACTGGAAAGATAGATATTCCAAAGCATTTACATTAAGACTGTGATTATAGGTGATTTTTATTGTTGTCTATTTTATTCGATTATTTCATTTCATGTTTGATATGAAACTGCTTTAACTGTACAAATTAATTTAATTTTATGAAGTATATAGCTTTAAATAAAAATAAATGATAAAGATGGACTGGATAATAAAATTCATTAGATGCAGCTGATATTTTATAGTGTGATTATTTTAGATAGGTGAATGTTGTATATTTATTTTCCTCTTACTCCCTCCCAGCTTTGATGACCCCAACATTAAATCCTTTGTTTGCCAAGTTGGAGTTACATTTATTCTAGAAAGGAACAGTTAAATCAGTTCAAGGATAGGATTTTTCACTCCAGGCTCCTCTCCAGAATTTCTAAATGTATATTTTAATAAGTACAGTGTATCTATGATATAATTTAAAATGAAGTCATCACAGAATTTAAAGCACTCGTTTGCTTCTTGGTCTGGAATTGTGTAAAAATCCCACCTGTGTAAAAATGTCTTAATTCCTGCTATTACTCATGCATTTTGATTCACAAATTATATAATATGCTTATGGCCTGAGGTGACGTGGTCTCTCTGTAGATATTCCCAGGTATCTACGTAAATGAAGCTTTATTCATTGAGTCAAGGTGAGGGGCGGCCAGGCTCAGCTTGTCTGCTGACCTGGAGGTATATGCCAGGTGGCAGGGTCACCAAAGATCAGAGGCTCAGGGCTCTGGGAGAAGGCTTGGAAACCGTGTTGGCTAAATGACAGAGCTGAGCAGGCCAAATCACAGCCTCCTGCTGCCTCTGTTATGGATACACGGCCTCTTGTTGCTGGAAGCAAAGGCTGCCACAGGCTTTTCGTGGACGCTGACCAGGCAGGAGGCTACGATGTTGGGCTCTGTCCTTGGGGAAGGCTTCATTTCATCCCTGGGAAGGCAGACAAGCTGGTGCAAAAGGAAACCCACACCTAGTAACAGATACACAGTCATGACGTCCTGCTGGGAGATCTGAGGAACAGGGAGAGATGGAGTTTTGCATTCCATTAACTGTAAGCAGGATGTGAGGGATTAAAAGGGGGCTGGAGTAGGCAGCACCAGGCTAAAGTCTATCTACTAGCCTTAGAACACATTTTCTGTGTGTTTGCAAGAATAAATCCTGTGGAGCAGTATTTTGGAAAATGTAATAAACCTGGCACTCTACAAAATCTGTGGATAGCTGGTTTGATGTTTTAGTACCCTACTTCCATTTCAGTGCCCATCCCCACCAGTCCTGGCACCCTATTTTTCTTACTGCTCTATTTCCTTCACTGAAGAACCTGCTCTTTATTTTTTATCTTTCAATTCCTGGAGTGAACTCAGTCTAACAATCATTGGTGGAGTCAAAAGAGTGCTAAACGCAGCATTGGAAGACCTGGGATCAAGACTGGTCACGTGGACTCAAGTTGATTGCTAACTTCGCTGAGCTTCAGTTTCATCATCTGCAAATGGAAATCATGGTCTGACAGTCTACACAGTTCTCACCATACCGCCAGAGAAGGGAAGAGATGGGAACTAACACTTTTGAGCACCTCCCAAGTGCTGGGCTCCGTGCCAGGCTGACTTGCACAGTGTGGGGCTCAGCTCAGTCCCTTGCCATTTGGATTCTGGAATGTCAAGGCATGTCTGGTGATCTGCCAACATGGGGTTTCTAGAAATTTGAGGAAACTGAGGAGTATCCTTGAAGAGAGTTTATAGGAAGAGTAAGTTTAAAAAAAAAGACAGGTTCCATAGCACATTAGTAGCAGGGAGGAGTTTCTGAGTAAAGTATAGTGATTTTGGGTTTATAACTTTCATAAATCTAGGCTTGGGCTTTCCTGGATTTATATCTAAGGACTCTTAAAAAAGTGTGGGTATATATAGAAAATAGAAACATTTTTTAAAGTAAAGTTGTGTCAGAAACTGAGGCATAAAAAACACAGCTTTTATACCTTTGTGAAACATGTAAGAAAAATATAACAGTAATGAAGGAAGAGAAAAATTTTCTCTGTGATTTACATCCAAGATGGCCACTACAAATTCTTTCTATTCCTGAATGTCATTTCTCTGTCAAAAGGTAGGCTCTATGCTCCCAATTCCCTTGAAGCTGGACTGGCTTTCATAATTGATTAACAGTATATTATACAATTAATACTCAAGATATCTGAGGCTCATCTGTAAGAAGCCTTGCAGCATTATTTAGGTCTCCTGGAATGACTTTTCTTGTAACTACGCTATCCTGCAGGAAGTTCAACAATCTCAGGACCATCATTCATGAAAAGTTAACCCATAGGGAGAAACTCTGGTAGATGAGATATCGTGGAGCAATATAGAGGCCGAGAAGAGCACCAAGGTGCCAGATATGTGAGTGCAGAACCATCTAGAAGAGAAATCTCAATTCCAGGCTGCCCCACGGGGATGCCACAGGGATCAGGGGTGAACCGCACAGGCAAGCTCTCTTGAGACAGAATAATACACAAAATATAAAGGTTGTTTTAAGTCACTAGGTAACTTATAAGTAAGAGAACATGTATGTGTGAGTCCTGCAAGTGTCCTAGAAATCAGGTTTGAGAACCATTTCTCTAAAATAATTCAGATTTCAAAAACTATATCTGTGAAATAATATAAAAAGCCATAGGCGAGAGCAAGGAGTTAGTCGAAGTTGGGCAGTACTAAGAGACAACAGTAGATAATTGTCAGCTACGGACGTCTTAATGTTTGGCTTCTATGGGAACAGATTTCAAACTGAGTCATCGGGCAAGTCTCGGTGGGTTGAGGAAGAAGCTTTCCTGACCTTTTATTCAGAGTTCAAATCAAGAAAAGCACCGAGAAAGCCTGGCTCCTTTACGTTTAGCTTTGGCTCTGACATTGTGAATTGTGTTGAGATGGGGTTACACTGAAGTACACAGCAGCACTTTGGGACAGTAGACAAACTCTTTACAAGCCTGTTTTATTTGCTCAGAATAAATGCTGCTTTACTACCGTATGTAGACAATCTAGCCAAATGGGAGTTCTCCTTATAAGGTAGTTAAGATGAGAATAAAAACCATGTGGAAATGATTGAGCATAAAGAAAGACATCAGGTCTTTTTGGCCCCAAACTTAATCCCTCCTTAAAAGACCCAGAACACAACCTCAGCCTGCCTTGTCCGGAGAACTAGACATGGACACTCAAGGTAATCTCCACCTTGCTTTGCCTGTTTGTGCTCACTGACTGACAGTGCAGAGACTAGCCAGCCATTCTGCACGCTGGTCCTGTTGTTCAGGAGAGACACTCGTGACAAAATGCTCTCCTGGCCAAGGACTGAGGGACTGACAGAGTGATAACTCGCCTTCAGTGTTGGAAATACAAGGCAGTCAAGGTACCAACGCTGAGTCGAAGCAGACAGGTCTGCAGATAGAGCGATATATTTATTCCAGGGGTCGTGGGGAGGTTATCACGGCTCGACTCTATTACAGGTTTACGTCAAGTGTTTGTTCTAGATGACTGTTTCTTGCTGGCTGGCTGAGGTGTGGAGACACACGAGACCCGCAGCAGGGGACGGCGGGGCAGTCAGTGGATCCAGGAGGTGATTATTCACGGAGGTGCATCTCTTAGGTGTGACCATGCTTTACCTTGCACATCGCTTGGGTTGAATCACTTTCTTCTTGCTAGTTACAAAAAGAATCATTGTATGCTGGATGGCCATTGTGCTGAATTTTTCTGAGATTTGAATTTTTTAGTTGCTCTGCACTCTCTCAAAAACAGCGTGTTTACAGGCTCCAGGTTGTCTGCCCACCAGCAAGTGGGGTCTTGGGTCAGGTTGCTCAGACTCCTGCAGGAATCATTACTCACCTGCATTGTGGTCTCTCATGTGCACCATACGCCAGTTGGAGGTAACTGTATAGCAGGCTTTTGTCTGTCATGAAGGAGCAGGAAATCAGAGGTAATATCTACTTCCTGACAAATTCACTTCTCTCTCTCATTGAGTGGATTTTTCTTGATACTTAAACACTGAGGGGGAAAAGCAAGTTTCAACCTCTGTGGGCAAGCATCAGCTAGGATGCCACTGGAACCCTTCGGGGGCCACTGATGAGGCCTCGATTTCACCCAAGTCTTTTGCAGTGAGAAAGAAATCTTCCATAGGAAATTAGTCATTTAATCTATCCATTGTCAGAACATGCAGGGAATTTTGTTCACTATCACTGCAGAAAATGAGGGGCAGTCAGAACTGGGTATTTTTGCATTTTTACTTTACCTGAAATCAGTACTCAGACCCAGGGCAAACTAGACTGCCCCCTTGCCCCAGGTTCTGGATGAATACCTTGTCTCTCTGAGGCTTGCAGCGACACGGATGGAAGGGAGGCCGGTCAGGTCGACCTGTCCAGCATAAAATGAAAATGTATGTGATTCACTCTCACACCCTCAGGAGACTGGGGGCTAGAAAAATGGACTGAAAAAATTGCACTGGGCTGTGAAATCAAAGCTTCCTTGTGTGAGGAGATGGACCATCCCATGGCCATATCAGTGTTGTTGGGTTTGGGCAGAGGAGAGACGCAGACCATGAAATGCTCTGATTTGTACACTCTGCAAAGCAGATCAAAGTGCTGGATCTTGGACGGATGTCACTGCTTGCTTTATATGCGGAGATTTGCCAGCACTTTGAGATTACTTTTTCAAAAATTCAAGTAAAGTAACTCAGTAAAGTAAACCAGCAACTCAGGAGAGCTCTCTGAGTGTGCTCCAGGGATCTGTATTAATTGGTGGCATGTGATGGGTGAAGATCCACATTCTAACTTCTCGTGGCTTATCTCTTATTCTGGACTGTTCCAAAAACACTTATTCTTTAGAAAGAAAGGATGAAAGAGAGGTGGGGATCAGAAGGACAGAGGAAGGGAAGAAGAAGTTACCTCCAAATCCGATGATCTGTGTATGCTGGAATTACAAGTATATCCAAGCCTATCCATCTGTCTGCCTGTCTGTCTATGCATCCAGCTGCCCATCCATCCATCCATCCACCCTTCCCTCCCTTCCTCCTTCCCCCATCTATCCTTCTTTACATTTGTCTATGTAGACAAGAGAATAAGAGAGACAAAAGCTTACTAACACACAGAATCTTTTGAAAGTGGTTTGCTTCATTTTTGTGCCCACTGTACAAATATTTAGAAAGTTCTACATAGTCCTTACAAGGTCGCATTTCAGTTGTTAGGGGTGGGGATCCAGTCTGAGGCCCAATCTTTACAAACAGGACCCCCTTTGTTGTAGGGAAGCTATGAAGAGAAACAAACCAAGGAGTGGAAGGATCCAGCTTTCCTTCTGTGTTAATGCCTGGGGACCGGGCACAATTCGGTAAAGCTCAGGGGGAAACATATCCCTGTCTTTGTGGTATCCGTTGTGTGGATGAATAGAGAGGTTTTGTCTCTTAGGGTGTCCATGTGGCACCTTCCATCAGAATTCGGTTCACTGAAAAACTTAAAGCGAATCGCCCTTGACAACGTTTCCTACATCCCTGCAGGGTTAGATTGCTGTAATCAAAGTCACTGCAGATAGCAAAGACTTGCAGGGGTTATCCGGTTCATCCTCTGTTAGTGCCCAGTTTCTTCCTTCAGCGGAGCCGCTCCTGTTTGGTTCTGTCCGGTTTCCAGTGTCCCGGGCAGGGGAGCTTCCCGCCTGTCCCTGGGGACCCCCCTCTGATCCTGCAGCTCTCTGTGCCAGGAAGTCTTGTCTGATATTCATCTTCACTTTTCCTTCTTTGGCTGTATCCATTACAGCCGGCCCAGCCTCTGTACCAGGCTCCCGTTGCCCTCTCTGCGGCTGACGCTGCTTCCCACTTGTTAAAATCCCTTTCAGGTGATTGTCTCTACACATTGTGCCCTTAGCTCTGGACATGCCAAAGGCTACTTTTCGAGATTCCCTCGGCCATATTGTGTTTGCATCTTTCTGCATATGGGAGAACAGAGCAGATGGTATCAACTTCAAAACAAAGTTGTTCGTTATAACTAAGAACCTGTTTTTGTAGTGTTTATAACTTGTTCCCCCTTCCCAAGCTAATTATAAGGCTCTCATATGTGTCCCCAGTAGCCTTATTCTTCACAGGTCGACTTTGTAGTTTACTTGGAGATAAATCAATATTCACAAAAATGGGAGGAAGATAAATGTAGTAAAGAAAGACACATACTCTTAAACAATGAGATAAAATATCAACTTTGGGAGAAAGCCTGTAGAATCATCTGGAATGCAGTTTATAAGTTTGTGTGTTGTTGGGGATTCTTAAAAGAAATGCAAGATGGACACAGGTGTGGACTTTGGTGCACATTACCAGGCGGGTTACAGGCTGGTGACACCATGGACCCAGAGCAGGCCAAGGGCAACTCCGGATTCTGTGGTCTTTCCGTGTGTCTCTGTCGGATTCCAACTGGAAGGGTCCTGCCTACTACATGGGAGACCCGTCTCCTTTTGAGTGTGTGGGGTGGGGGCACCGTGGGGCGTGGTTAGCAGACGCTGCACATCTGCCAGTGGTCTAAGTGAAAGCCCAGACCCTGGTGTCAGACTGCATGAGATCCCAGCTCTGTTACTCCTATATGCATTTGATCAAATTACTTAATCTCTTTTCTGCTCAGTTTTCTCATCTGTAAAATGGAGTATTGATCAGAGATACGTCATAGGATTTTGGAAAGGATTGAGCCAATAATGCTTGTAAAATATGGTATAGTATGTGACGAACAGTAAATACAACATGTCCTAAGTGTACCTGGAACATTTTCCTGAGTTTTAAAAAAAGTTTTGATGAATTTATGTGGACGAGTACTTAGTATTGACTATAATGGTAAACAAACTGGAACTAATCAACGTATTCATCGATAGGGGGTTAGAGCCTGAAATTTTTCATTAACAAATAAGTTAATGTGAAATAGCAGAATACAGAGTAGTACAAACGATGATAGCCCAATTTCGTATATATGTACACACATATACGCATTATGCAAATATATAATGTATGCACATCAAAAGACACCGGATGTGAGTGTACCAAAATGTTAGTATTTTTACTGACATATACTGCCTCCTACTCTATTCTTAGCAGCGGTTACTTTTATTTTGTTATTTCCAGAGAGGCATGTTTTATAATGTGGGTCTCTACAAAATAACTTCCATGATTGATGTTTAAAACTTTCATCACTGGGAGTGAAAACCTCCTCAGCCTAAGACTCTACAAGCTCTACTCCACGTTCAGCACTGGGACACATTTCCATGGTCAGCAAAAAGATGTGACAGTGACTTTCTTGGTAAGCGGCGTTTTGCAGGCTGTTCTGGCCCAGTCATGGAGGAGGCAGGAGGACCCAGGGGAGGTGTCACTGTCTCGGGCGGCTCCCTTGCCTGTGTGCTGTCTACTCAGTTTTCTCATCTGCAACATGGGATCCTAAGAGGATTAAAGGAAATGCCCTACTGAGAGCGTGTGGGGTATGACACATTTCCAGCTTACCCTGATGGTGATCTTGGAAGGAGAAACTGAAAGGGGCTGACTTAGGACCAGAACAGGAACTCCAGGGTCCTGACTGCTGTCCTGGTAGTCTAGACCAGCACTACGCTTTCACTGACATACACCATCGTTATTTACATAAGTACTTTTCTTTTTTGTTGTTGTTGTTATTGTTTTTTGTTTTTTGCTTTTTGGGTGCTGGGAATTGAACTCAGGGCCTTGAGATTGCTAGGCAAGCACTGTACCACTTGAGCTAAATCTCCAGCCCCTCTGTAGTTACTTCTATGAATGAAAAGATTTAGAAGTAAATGCATTGTCTTTGCTTTAAAAAAAAAAAGTAGTATTTCAGATTTAGATCAAAAGAATTTCTGATCGTGATAAAATTTTCACCCCCCTTAGTCCACCATATTTTGTGTTCAGTGTCAGAGCATGAAGATATTTTGAAGCGAAAGAATTGGTTGATATCGATAGTTTTAAAAAAGAAGCCATCTGCCAAATCACCTCTCAAGCAAAGATTTGACTCCTTTGATGTTTTCTCAGCCTTTGTCTTATTTGGCATTTTTAGAATACATAAGCAGATCGGGCTGGGACTTTTTGACATCGCCAAACTCAGCGAGGTACTTACAGTAGTATCAAGGGGGTGACCTCCAGTTTTGAGGACACCGCACCCTGACTTCCAGTTAGCAGAGGAGACTTCTGACACTTCATCTCAGAATAGAGACCATTTGAGAAATTATGTTTTGCAAATGGGCTATTATGAAGAATTGGATGCCATACCTGATGCTGCTTGTCATATTATATCATGGCCAATATCACTTTCTTTGCTTTTTATAATGATTGTTTTTTCCTGCCAAACCCAAGATAGCAGACGGGGTCTTTGTGGCTCAGCACTTCGAGATACTTTCTGTCTGTCCCCCTGACCTCAGGAACACAAACTAGACTTCCAAAGATTGCCTGTTTACTTCAAACCTCATGCTGGGTGCCTGCTGTGGACCACATTTTGAATGTTTTTCTAATGATTTTTCAACTACCTTCTTGGAAAAAATGTTCATTTCAGAAATCATCTGTTGGTAATCAGGGAGACCGGCTACTTGTCTTCTCTTATGAGGCCTCCATCAGGTCTCTGTGGCACTGGCGGCTCAGTCGCCTGCATCGCGGGAAGGAGTACAGGCTCCCTGGGAGGGTTTTGGAATCACGTGGAGTGTATGACTTGGAAGTTCTTGGTCAGTGTATGGTAAATTTGTTGAGGATGATGGCAACTGAAATTTTTAATGTGATTTGGGTGTCAAAAGCAACTCATGGACATAGGTAATTTTTCAAACAGAATTTCCTAAGGGTCTCCTTATGTACTAGGTATTCAAGATTGAAATATTATGAAGATATGGTTCCATTTTTATTGAATTCCTGGGGAGTAAATGGAATAATATCGTTACTTTTCATAATAACTGTGTAAAGCAGGATTTCTCTCCTCTGATTATTCAGGTTGTACGAAGTTATGTGAGCATGTACACATTTGGGAAGGGCAGGGCTGGTCCTCAAACTCAGGCTTCTTTTCTCTTGCTCTTTCCATGAACATGGGCTCTGGTTTCAAACATCTGTATTCTAAACTCACTGGAAAACTGCAAGGATTCTTCATGTCTTTCAGCTTAGGTACCCCCGTCTGTAAAAGGGAAGTAATTCTTGTTCCCTTCTGGTGTTATTGTGAGGATTCCATGTGCTCTGGAGGTCAAATGCTCAGCCCAGAACCTGGCAGACAGGAAATCTCAACAAATGCTACCTATGATAAGAACAATACGAAGGAAGATGGTTGGGTCTGCGGTATGAAGCTTGGACATTCTTACAAGACCCTTGAGAAAAATGTCATTCTCATAGAAGTGGAGTAGACCAGGAGGTTGTGTTGATGTTGGTTTCCATTGTTTGCTAGTGATTATAGAGCTGTCTGTCTGTCTGCCTGCCTGTCTATCTATCTATCTATGATAATTGAATCTTTTATTCAATGTTGGATATTTATTAAGCACATATTATGTACCCATCACAGATCTGGAAGGTTTCATTCTACAAGCTAACTGATCTTCAGACTGGTCACATAGATGGAGCAAGACTCAGAAAGTGACATACTTTGCCTGAGTCACCTGGCTTATAAGTGACAGTCAGGATGCCAATTCCATCCCTAGGTCACCATCACTACTCATAGCTTCTCGAGTGTCCATTCACTGCAGAGTCTGCCTTTCTTTGTTCAGTGAGGGATAGAGTGATTTTAGAACATCATATATGTTGGGCAAACTCAAAGTCCCAGGATTACTATGATTATACTTTATTCAGAGAAGTCTAAGAAGTAAAACAATAATTATAAGTAAAATGGGAACATAGCAGATAAGAGGTGGTATAGAAAATTTCCTTATTTACACATGGATTTCTTCTTTCGAAAGGTAGGTGCTTACCACTAAGCATGTTGAAAGTTACTACATCCACTTTTCTTTTCACAACCAGTTTCACCATTGGATAACACACACACACAGAAATCCTTTCTGTTTTTACAGCATCCATGACTTGCATAGACTCAGGTGGTCATTGGCTATCATGGGGCTTGTCTTTAGCACGCAATAATGTAAAGCCGAATTAAATATTTTACATTCTAAAATCAGTGGACTTGAAAATCAGCACATCTCTTCTCACAAGGTTATCACTTACAGAAAATATTTGGAGAGAGCATTTAATTGAGATTAGACTTTCTTTTGGTAAATGATTTCTAAATCCCAGACACTTCCTCTGTCAATTAGGGTAGAGGGTCAACTTGATTGGTTTGGGGATCCGGCTGGGGGTTGGTGCAGCCCACTTCTGGGTGTTTCTGGGTGGGTCATGGAGGTGTGACTTCAGTCCTTGTCCCATTTCTTGGCTGGTACTCTTCCCCTGGCCACCATGAACTAAGCACCTTTGTCCTGCCATGCCCTTCTGCCATAATATTCCTGTTTTGAACTTGCCAGCCATGAACTGAACCCTTCGAACCTTGAGTTGAATGAAACCTCTCCTCTGTTAAGCTGTGTGTGTCAAGTATTGAGTCTAACAATGGGAAACCCAACTAATATATTACCCTTTGGGCATTATTATTATTTTATCATTATATTATTTTTTAAATTTTTTAATTATTTTTACCAAGAACATGTATTGGTACATTATATACATAATGATCATAATCAACATGGTTATTTTGTACCTGTACATAATACATCTTGGTTTTATCATTTTAAATTCATATCTGAAATTCAGCACCAGTCTCACACATAATGTGCTTCCTTTCAGGTACCCGTGCCAGGGATTTCAGCTAGAATCTCTCCCTCTCTGAATCTGGCGTTCCTCCTCATGATGCAGGCAGTGTGATGCTGACAGGTACTCAAGGAGGGTTAGCTTTGTCCGACCCTGGCAGTCAGGCTTTAAGATCCACCAGATAAAGTACAGGGTGAATTTTAAAAACTATTAAGAACTAGGGTCCTACCAGAGTTTACCTACCTGGGGAATAGGCATGTCACATCATTCATTCATTCATATTTATCTTTATCTGACCCTTTTCTACACTTCCTTGAACTCCTGTAACTAGTGTACCTACTCACTATACAGTAGCACTAAGTTCCAGATAATGTGTAGCGAGCCTGTCACTAATATCTTATGGTTGTTTTTGAATCCTAATCCCTAATCTTAATCCTAATCCTGAAAGAGTTGTTTACTTTTTCTTTAGAACCCGCTTCACTGATTGGTCCCTGTAACTGGCCAGGGATAAGTTAGAGCCTTCTAGAGTGCCAATCAGTGGGAGATAGTCTTATCTGGCATTACCACCTGTGGGCAGAGAGGGTTGTGATGACTTCAGAGTGTAGGTTTGTGGCTCTTTTCTTCCTGTGCGGATATACACCCTCCTGCCTCCCCGTATTGCTCCCATGCTCCCAGAGTGCAGTAACCTCCACCCCACTCTTTCCAGGTTCCAGCCCTGCCCTGCTTGGCATCCCTGAGGATGTGCCAGGTCCTGGGTGTGCCCAGCATTGTAGTGACTGATGGTGATGGATGACGATGCCGCTAGACTTGGTTAGAAGATTCTAACCAAATACACATTCTGGGGTCAGAAGTTATGCAGCGGTTTTGGATAAAGGACTCTTGCTCTTCTATTTTTCTAATATTCTTGCTTTCAGAGTTGGGAAGACTGAACACTGAGCGAGTTGGAAAACTGAGTAACAGATAGCAAGGGACAGTCACCATTCTCCTCTTAGCTGTACTATTAGGTTGTGAATGCCCCTCGGAGGCGTGTTGGCTACAGGCAAGTGGCTCCAGAGAGCCCGTACCCACCACTTGGCCACCAACCCAAATATGTGTGGGTCCCACTTAGACCCAAGCTCCAATCTCGACAGCAGTCTCAAATGGACAGTGAATTGCTTAAAACTGTGTTTAGAGGAAGCCACTTCATTGTAATAACGGTGATGTAAAAACTTTGATATGTGAATGAAATGATGCTATTGTGGTGGCAGAGGAATACAAGGGCTGAAAACATTTCAGAATTTCAGGATGATGAGGTAATGGTAGAAAGACAGTCCTGCATCAGATCCAATGCAGCTTTACTCAACAACAACCTCAGGGAAACATCATGTATTGTTATTGTAGTTGAAAATTACATAGGAAATAGAGAAGTCTGAATCTTTTACTCTGATGGCCATTCCTGCTCATTTCAAAGAACTATTTAAGAAAACACCAATCATGACGTTTGGAGGTCGTTTCTCGCAGACATCGTCTCTCCCACCCAGTGTGTGCCGGTTCTGGGAGGTCGTCATGCGCACACTGGCCTAGCTACGCCGCTCCACGTGGGCTGAGCAGATCAGGGTGGGTGTCAGCTTGTGTCAGGAGTGAGAGGATGATGAGCGGGACTGAAATCATCACTCAGGCAATCACCAGTGAAAGCCTTGAGTGAATCCCCTTAAATCCCCGGATCCATTTAAAAATTAATTGCATTTGACGCTGGAAACACACACCGTGGAGCTCGTGTGGATGGCTTCCCTTTGAGGTCTGTGGGGCTCACTGCTGTGCTACAGATGTGCACAGCTACCAGATGTGATTGGGAGGACCCGAACCCTTATGGTCAGACAGCGGGAGCCAATCCTGAGGAGTCAGGAAGTGGGGTGACTAACAGCTCCGTGGCGTACAGAGAGCCAATCAGGCTCCCCCGAGGCGTACAGTGACACCCAGGTGTTGTCAAATACTCTCACTTGGGCGGCGGTCACTGGCATCATCCGCAGTCATACCAAGAATTATTCTGGGTTAAAACCCTAATTTCCCTTGAGAGCCTTCTTTTGGTTATATTCCCTGTTCTGTTTCCTTCTGTTTTCATCTAACTTTACAGGTTTATGGAATCAGTGCTTAAAAACTTCAGCCTTAATCCCAGTCATGGAGATTGAAATTCTGAGTTTTTAAGCAACACTTTTGGGACTTGGAGCTGCTGCTTCTCCCACTGGGGACTTTGTTTACAGTCATATGGCCAGGAAGGAGCGGGTAGCCCTACGGAGTCCCTAGATTTTTCTTTTAACTCTCCCCATACATGCCACTCACCTGTCTGTTCAGGGAGTTTGTGCTGTTTCTGCAAGACAGCTGAGCATCGATTGTCTCTGACACCTTTTACTGGCCACTCTTGTATGTTGCGACATCATTGACCTTTGTGAGTACATCTGTTTTTGCAATGGGTTGCTGACCCTTATTTGCATACCCCTGGAAGGAAGGATGTTTTGAAGACTGCCCTGGCTAAACATACAGAGAGATGAATTAAATGGGGAATAAGAAAATAACCTGTAGGTGTCTTACTTAAACATAAGAATTAGTGACTTACAAGAGTGTGTTTTGCAAACTGAATACTCATTGAATTCTGGGAAGTTTTGCAAAAATAAATTGAATTCCTCTTCTTTTCTGGTGAAACAGTAAGGCTATTAGTCTTGAGGATAATGCACTGGGTCAATTAGCGACTTAGTTATTTGGGAAAAGCGAAATTCCTCACCCATGTATAAACTCTAGTCTTTCTACACCTGGTGCGCCTGAGGTTCACACATCAATTCAGTTAAATGATCCAGTCAATCCGGTATCAAAATTGTTGCAAATTTTAAAGAAGGAAAGACAGAAGAAAGAAAGGAAATCCTTTCTCTCTGCCAATGCCCCAAACCCCACCACCACTGCGTGCTTCTGAAGTCCTAAATTTGGTGACAGTCGAAGAGGCTTCTCTTTCTCTATAGCACCAGGCAATCTTGGGGAGAGTAGGAGAAGACAAATGGGGTTCAAGACAGTTGTTTATAGATGGATGTGTGCGTAGGAGGGAGAAGAAGTTGAGATTTTCAGCGTATCCCAATGTATTTTTCAGGACTCTATTTGGAGCCCATGAAACAGCCAGATCCATCCTGTATGCTAAGTTTGAATCTAGACATCTTAAAAGTTACAATTGAAATAGTCTTTGAGAACACACACAGTACTCTGATGTGGGCATACAACTTCACAATATACAAGGCACATAAAAACATTTTTTCCTCGTGTATTTATTTAATCAATCCTTAAGGCATTGTTCTCAAGTTGAGACTATTATTCCTATTTTCTAAACAAGAATAGAATATTGGTTTTAGAAGACTGATGTTGCTTCACAGTCCTATTCTGCAAACACCCAACACCCCCAGGAATTACACAAGGCAGTCTGCAAAAAGCACTTAGAACAGCGCCTTGAACATACACAGGCTTTGCCTCCATCCTGTCAGCTGGGTATGGTAATTTCAAGGGAACAGACTGATCACAGGCCTGAAGCTGAGCATTATTTGCATGGAGAATAATTAATAGAATGGTTTTTGTAGACTTGGTTCTGATGATAATTCGAGTGGTAAGAGTCGGGCCTATAAAATGTGAAGGTGAAATGAGTCTTTTAAGAGAAGCAAACAACAGGACTCCAAGTAATATGAAGAACGAAGATTCGAGATTCTTAAGGTATTATTCATGGATGATATACAGACATATATCTCAAGTAATTAATTATTCTACTGAAAATTTACCTCTGTGATCCACTCAACGGTATGATCTTGGGCTCCTTATTTATAAACTAGAACAATCTATACATTGTCACATTGAAGGAATGTCTGAAAATCATCTTATCACCCCCTTCACTGTTTAAACAGATGGAACGTACCTTAAGACAAAAATGGGCCTGAGCCAGGACTTCTTTTATGCCAAGTATTTTTCACCCTCGGACTGGGGCATTTCTATCATATATTGCTGCCAACTCATTTCTGTAAGTTAAAAAAAAGTAGTTATGAACTGCAACTACAGCCCTTACCTGCATCCTGGTACAAACAAGAGAGCAAATAAATAAAAATTTTTAACATGATCGAACTCAGGAGAGGCCAATTTAATCACTGAGCAGATATTAAGGAATTTTATATGCGGTCATTGTATTGTGGTTATGCTAAGAAAACTGCACTTTATCGTTCAGAGACTCACAGTGAAATACTAATGAATAAATGATACACCTGGGATTTTATTCAAATTATATATTAAGGGTGGGTACAGAGACAGATTTTTTTTCCCGAATTATTTGTTTGAGATATGCAGGTCTCTTATGTTATTCTATTTTGATGTTTGTTTGAAATTCTCCTTAATTGAAGAAAAACATCCTACCAGTTACTTTTGTGCACGTGTTAATGCTGGCTTCCTTCCTGTTTTGTCCTCTGAACGCTGGCATACAGGAGCCAGCAGTAATTACTCTTAGGCTCCTCCCAGGAAACAGGTTTGCTTTTTGCCTGAAAGATGTTATGAATCATAAAACTGAACTCATATTCCTTTTTGTTTCAGATGTTAGAAAGCTTAGGGCAAAATGTTTGCTGGATCACAAAGGCACGCTCATTTACTCAACACTTCTGAAATCGTGGCAAGATGGACTTTTGTGTCTTCTACCAAAGTTTTTTCATAAGAAGAGATTCTAGAGAATTAATTTTGGATGCTCCTTGGTACTGTACTTAAAATGCCAGGAGGTTGAATGTTTCCAGTTGTAGCCAAGGTTTGCCACTATTGGAAAATTAGCCTCCTTGAGCCTCAGGATAAGAATCTATACCGTGCAATAAGAGTAGAATGAAGCTGCAGAGGTGAGCATGAAATTTCCATGAAATTAAACAAAGTTTTTGTACTTAAAGACAGGAGTACTAGGTAGAAAATGTTTACATTTTCTTCTACAACCACAAATAAATATGGTACTCATTATAGCTAAACAGAAGGTGGAGAAGGGAGCTTGTAACTGTGTCCTAACTTTGCTGTAGGTTACACTTTAACTCTATCACATTATTCAGATATAGTAATATTTAAATTTACCATATCTTGTTATATTCTATGCATTTATGTAAACGTGTATAAATCCTTTTATGCAATGAGACAGAGCATAAATAGAAGATTGCTGCTGGGAAAAGGTTTATGCTTAATCCTAGGCATGTGCTAAGTAATAATTTGAAAGATAAAGTAATTGATAAATCACTCACCCCCTGGTAACTGTGTAATTTAAAATTTAAAAATACAGTAGTGAAATAATCAAAATTATAGGTCAGTGAACACTGAATTCTTTTTAAAGGAAAGACTTGCTGAGAAATTAAGCAGAAATTTGTCTACTTGTTGGTTTACCACTCTCCTCACTATAAATTATTCTTTTCATATCTTTCACACTTACTTAATTTGTATCCTTAATTTTACCTATTTTTAAAATCATGAACGGGGAAATCAAGTATATCTTTATGCCAAGAGAGCCTCAATCCTTCAACAAGATTTGATCCACGAAAGGTCGTACAACTTTTCCTTCTCTTCTGAAGTCTGTGAATCCAGTTTAGTGGCTCATCCGTGACCCAGAAGGGATTTGCAGGTGCACGGTGAAGTGTGGCCCTGCACCCCCCAGTGCCTAGACCTGACTCGAATCACAACCTGCTAGGCACAGTGTTTAAAAAAGTGACTGGCTCATGTAGGGCACAAATTAACTGAAAAGTCACATTTAAAACCCATCATCATTTAATACTAATGTACTTAAGAATGCATATATCAGCATTTTGTTTTTCAAAAAGTAACTATAATTAATACACCTTCACTGTGTTAATTGTCTTGATTTTCCTAAGTCTACGATGGTTCTTATGTTAGAGAATGGCTTTTCTATAAGATGTGCACTGAAGATTACAGGGAGAAAAGGACACACGAGTTGTGATTGCAAAACACAGTGACTGTTTACAGTAAAAAACAATGATTACAGTGAGAAACATGCTGGCATCAATCCTTCAGAATACTCCCTCTTACTTCAAACACACTGAGCCCAGCCTTCTTGCCGCTTGCTGCAGCAGTTCTGGGAGTCCTCTTTTGTGGTGTCTTTAGTTGTGTTGTCCTGGCTGCCTTGAGGTCCCGAATCTGTCCTAGATGCTGCGTACCTTTCATGCTCATTCTGAATTTGGGGAAGAGCCAGCAGTTGCATGTTGCCAGATCTGGTGAATAAGGAGATGAGGACACATTGCGATGTTTCTAGAAGCTGCCTTTCCATTGGATGGCGCTTGGCAGTCTCATTCGCTGTATTTTGTAATCGTACTTTGTGAAGATGCTCATGAAAGAGGATTTCCAGAGCTGCTTCAGAAAGTGGCAGGAAAGATGGGATAAGCGAGGGAGATTACTGGAATGTGTCTTCTACTGTAATAATTTTTTAAAAATGTGAACTTTCACTGTGTATTTTGATCACATCTCTCGATAGCTTCACCTTATGAATGTTAAGAGAATGAAAGACAGCAAATGGAAAAACAATGCGAACGGATCTGGGTAAAGGATATGTGAAAGCTCTTTGTCCTAGTTATTTTTATAACTCTTCTGTGCATTTGAAATTACATCAGAATAAAAGATTAAAAAATTATCACAGAATTCTTTACTTAAAATGGTGCGATATACTGTAGAGTGATGTTTTAGTCTAGAAGGTATTTTCCCCTCTTCCTTGAAGTCACTGTTAACGATCTGCGTCTTCGTCCACAGAAGGGAAAAATGCCTGTTAACATTGCTATATCCTGACGTTCAATATTAGGCTTAATTTGGGAACAGAACATGGAAAACGGATGGAGGACGTGTCAAGTTTCTGGCATTTCAAGGCCCAGTGAACTGTTAAGGGTGACATCATGACCACTGCAAATGAGGTACAGGGACTGTCCTCGTTTCAACGATCACAGAGTTGCAAGCCTTAAATGAATCATTCTCATTCTTTCTTTCTCATAGAAAACATCGTTATGGTAACAACTCTGAAAGTAAGCCAGACCCTTCACTTAAGGTTAAGTGTGAGTGTCTGGTGGGTAACTGCAAAGGGCCCTCTCCACTCTCCACTGCTTTTTCCAACATCAAGCTGCTAGAGTAAATTTCAACCCACATCTGAGGCTATAAATTGACAGGACTTCACAAAACTGTTTAATTATCTGATGTTCTCATCTTTGGAAAGGTATGTTGTGCAAGTAGAATCAGTAATTTCGACTGAACACAAGCATTGCTGCTCGTTGCTATGAATTTAGGTCTTATTTTAATATTGTGCATAGAGACATAAAGCTGGTGGTCTTCGTCAGGACTGGGATTCTTTGAAAACACATGCAAATAACTGGAAAAATCAGAGTTGAACCTCAGATATTGTAGATTAAAATTCTAGTGAAAGGTTGATTAGTTTTCATTTCAAACATGCATTTGAACAATGATAGCGCCACACATAACAAATGGGAATCTATTTCATGCATCATGTTGTATGAGAAATGACGGGGAGGAATATATGGTTCTCATGATCAGGCTGCTGTGGTTCTAATGGGGATGCAAGGTGCACACCGCTAAAGCAACAGAAGACCCAGCATGGTGCACAGATGGGTCTTAGTCCTGGAGCGGTGATCTCCCGCTGATGTGACCACAGTGAGTTCGTCACACTCACTAGTTCTTACACTGTTCTTTCATTTGTGCAATAACAGGTACACTCCAGACTACCTTCTAACTCTCAATTTTACTTTCTATAATTATATCATGAAGTTCAGTCTCTCAAGTGCTAATAACATTGTTAACATTTTATTATCTTTCGAAATAATTTCTCAAAGTTCTACTAGTCCTATATATTATAATTATTCCTGACAATTCTTAAGTGATGATAGCTCGGTCTCTAAAAGAGTAAGCAACCTTTACTCTAGGAGACAAGAAACTCTTTGGCTTCATATTTTTAGCTTATTCTGGCATTCAAGCCCTGAGTCATTCTGTTTGAAAACAACATTGTTTTTAAAATGTCAGAATATGAAATATTTATAACACATATCCAGCCTGATGAATGTTAACACAAATAAAATGAGGCGCATGTTATCAAAACCCCAGAGAAAAGAAAGGAACTTAAAATTCTGCTAAGTTGGAAGAGCCAGAATTTCTCATGAGAGCTGGCGGTAATCACAGTGGTCACATTCTGAGAATGAGAATTGTGGTGTGATGATGTGCGGAATCTCTCTCCTCCAAAATACAGAAAGGAAGTCAGTAAATCATGCCTGAATTATGGCTACTTCTTTGGGTTACAGATTGCAAGCTCCAGTCTGCTCTTGTCACTTTTATGCTGTATAGATGGTGCAGGTTTAAGAAAGTCTAATCTGGTGAGAATCCCTCCTTATAAAACATATTAATTCAAGAACGATTATATTCTCAACAAGGTTACATCACACAGCCAAATTATAAGCACACGGAAAGGAGGATTTGATTTGCCAAGCATATTTTCCATTCAGTATGAAGAATAATTTTTTCGAGGGGCTCCAAAATCAGCAAGCAAGCAAGCAAACAAACAGAAAAGTGACATCAAAAAGACCTCTGAAACTCAAACTATAGAATACATCCTGCACAAACATGATTTTAATACAAAATATAAGATTGCTGACTAAATTAGAGTCTCAAGACAAAATGATGGTTAATGGCAATATGTTAGTTCAGTAATCCCTCAGACACAATTCTGAAATACAAAAAGTTTGTGCAACTGATTTTTCCTCTTAGTTTATTCGAGAAACTCAAGGTAACCTGAACCAGACTGGTAGAAAACCTGACTTGATGTAGGCATATTCATAGTCTTATTTACTGTACTTCCTGGGAACGCTCATAGTTTTTGATGCAGAAATGTCAAAGTGTCTGATTACAGGGGTGTGGAAGACTCTCCTGATGTGTTACGTAGTATGCAGCAGATGGACTCTATTACCCTTCTAAAATTCACTCCCCCCAATTTTTTTGAATTTTAAAATACATATGGTTGCATGAATTTCACATAAAATATAGATTATACTGTATACCTGGTTCTTTGAGCTGCCATTGACTCTTTCGTTTATATGGATCTGTTTTTAAATCAGTATTTCGCACAAATGCTGCAGATTTCTTTTTACTCACGGGCTTTTCTTCCTCTTGCCTCTCTTACTTTCTTGAAGAGTTGACTATAAAGTGAATTTTTCAGTGTGGATCACATTTGCCTATAGATTACCTTAGATGATAAAAATACCAGAAACACAAGGGTAACACTAATAGAGCATATAAGTGATTATATGAACAGATTTGGTTTAATTTTACAAAAAAATCACTTATAGTAGCATAATTATAAATTTATATAAGTAAAGGAGGCAGTTAATAGTGTGAAATTAATAAAAATAAAGGCAAAATCTGTATTTTGTTATCTCTGAAAGTCTGAAAATTGCCCTTTGGGAGTCAGCTCATGTGAGAAAGAGATTTGTTATTCCTATAAAGCTTTGCTGGTATTTCTTTTATTACTCCAAAGTAAAGATACACTTTTGAACTATACAGGTTTTAGTAGCTTGCAGAAGAAAACCGTGTAGATAAAACACATTCTTCTGATCCTACTGTAAATTTTCTGAGTGGCCTTGACCAGGTTAACGATCTCTCTTTAAAATGATAGATTATATGTAATTTCTTTCCAGACATCAATTCATTCATTTATTTTTCCATATTTCCATTTAAAAAAGCTTATAATACCCTGTTTAACTAAAAAATAACTGACGCTGTATTATTAGCTAAGATTTTGGAAATGCCAAGTCTCTCGAATGTGAGCTGTCCCGCCCTGAGAAGCCGTGAATGAATGTTGTAAGTATTCTATAAGGTGCGTGGGAGGCTTCGCCTGACTGAGCTCAGGGCATGAGACTGTTAAGGACCGGAAGAGATGTGCACAGTGTGGGGGAAGGATTGGCAGACAAAGGCAACCCCTGAACAACCAGACCCTTTTCTGGGGGCCTCTGTTGACTGTTAAATGGATAGTAAGGGTATAGGAAAGGACATAGACAAATAGAAATGGAAAACAGCAGACAGAAACAAACACATATATATAGTTATTTACAGAACCGTCAGAACCACAGCAGAGCATAGCTTCAGAGATTTCGGTGTCTGGGAAAAGTGCTACAAGTCCTCAGGATAGAGGAGCCACACCGCCAGCCCACGAGAAGTTTAGGAAGATGTAGGGTCGACTGGATTATAAGCTGACAGCCATAGCAGAAGAGAAAAGCAGTGAGTGAGAACAAGAAAAAGAATAGTTTCTGCACCTCTTGAAACCTTTTTCTAAATAGAGTGTATCATCTGTGGTATCTTGTCGTATATGGAGAATGTACCTATATACAATAAAATATAGAAATGTACTAGTTATGTTGAAGTCAAGAAAGAAATAGAAGGAGTCACGTAATGTGAACCAGACCACCTGGAGAGGCTGTCAGGGAAAATCCAGAGTCGAGGCTGAAGGTTCCAGGTAGCTGTGTGCTTCGCTGCCTCTGGCTTGGTGCACTGGAGATCCAAGCCTAGGCCACCTCTGCTCCCTGTGGAATTGGGATGACAATGTTTTTGCCTGGTTACTGCGTTTCATCAAGTTTTATGGTTAATTTTCCTCTCCTTCTTCCCAGAGCTGAGAAAACTCCAACTAGATTACTGAAATAGCTTGTTGGATGGTCACTCTCTCTTGTATGGTCTGAGAAAAATCAACTGAATGTCTGAAATCTTCTTCTATCTCAGCAGAGAGCCTTTGCGCATCACAAGATGGGCTTGGCTCTGCAGCACTGAGAACAAGTTCTAGGCAGGAATAAAGCAGCGGGGCCTTTTCTGCAAGACTTTGTCTTTTAAAGAGAGGGTCGTTCCAAGAGACTTTGATATATTGTGTGGGCCAGACTGTGTCTTATGCCCTCCCTTGTGTGCAAAGATGTCTATTTTAGTTGGTTTTCTGTTGCTAACAATCGAACACCACAGATCCAGTTAATTATAAAGAAAAGAGTCTAACTCACAGTTTTGGTCCAAGGTCAAGGGGTCCCTTAAATGATACCTTGTTTTTTGCTGGCAGAACCTCGAGGCATTGCAGAGTATGATGTGAAGAGAGACAAGGTGCACACATGCGTCCTCTGGTCTTTCTCTTCTCATCTTGAAAAGCAACCAATAATGCACCATGAGGCCCCACCCTGATGACCTTATATTATTCTAATTTCTTCCTCAAGGCCCTACAGTAAATACCACGACTGGATTACTTCCACCCTCTTAATGTCTCACAATGGGGATTGAACATCAACACGACTTTCAAAGGGGACAAACTGTATTCAACCCATCGCCCTGCCCCAGTAGAAGTGGAGATTCTTGTAGTAAAGAATTAAATGGAAAAATATATTAGGCAGTTTGTGTTTGGTATTTGTAGTCAAAATTTATTTCTAGGCTTTTGCTTTTCTGTGCTTTATAAGATGCTTGTCATGCAGGGCATTTCAAGAATATTATATAAATGGAATCATAAGTATGTACACTTCAGGGATTGGCTTTTTTCTTGTGACACAATTCTCTAGCGTTCTATCAAAGATGTTGCATGTTATCGGTAGTTTGTTCCTTTTTATTACACAGTAGTATTCCATAGAAGGAATGTAGCATAGTGTGTTTAATCGTTTAGTCACTGAAACGTCCGGAGACATTCCAGTTTTAGGACGTGACAAATGAAACTCGTCTAAGCATTCATGTGCAGGTTTTATGTTTTTATTTCTCCAGGATAAAGCCCTGAAAGTGCAGTTGATAGTTTTATGTGGTAAGTGCATGTTTAAATTTTGCATAACTCTGGAAAAGCTGCACCATGTTATATTCCCTCCAGGAATGTATGACTAGTCCAGTTCTCTGCATTCATTTCATGTTGCCACTGTTTTTTATTTCAGCCATCCATCCTGTGAGGCGTCTAGTGACATCTCACTGTGACTTTAAACTTGCATTTTTTTAATGTAGACACAGTGATGTTGGCCTTCTTTTCACTTGCTTATTTGGCATCTCTGTATTTTGTTGGGTAAAATATTTATTTTTATCTTTTACTCATTTTTAAATTTAGGTTTTAAAAATAATGTTAAAAAAATAAAAATAATGTTGACTTTTGAGAGCTCTTTATTTTAAATACTAGTCCTTCGGTATGTGGATTGCAAATCCTTTTACTCACTTTGTAGATTGTGTTTTCATCCTCTAAAAAGTATTTCTTTGACTAAAATTTTAATTTTCAATTCAGTCTATCCATTTTTACTCTACTAGATCTTGCTTTTGACCTCGGGTCTAAGAATTCTGTAGTGGGTTCTTGATACTAAATATTTTCTTCTCTTTTTAAATAGTTTTATGTTTTGAGTTTAAGACTGGGATCCATTTGGAGCAAATTTTTGTGTAAGGTATGAGGTTTAGACCAAGGTGATTTGTTTGTTTGTTTGTTTATTTATTTTCCTGTGTCCAATTACTCACCATTTGTTGAAAAAGTGATCTTCCATTGAATTACTTTTGCACCTATGTAAGAAATCAGTTGTGTAGATGTGTGTGGGCTACTTCTTGGTTTCTTATTCTGTTCCTTTTATCTGTTGTGCTTGTTGCCTATCACTCCATGAATATCCTCGGCATGATTAATACAGCAGAATTATCATCCTCAGAATGGCTAGACTGACTCCTTTTACTTCTCTAGGAAGAAATTAGCTTAGGTATTCTAGTTCCTTTTCCTTTCCATATAAACTGCAAATAATCTTTTCTACCTTTATCTGGAAAAAATATTGTGGTAATTTTGATAAAAATTGCATCAGATCTTTGGATTAATTTGTGAAGAACTGACATCTTTATTATATTGAGTTTATCCATGAGCATGGTATGTCTCCATTTATTTACATCTTCGACTTCCTTCATAGTTATGGTATAGTTTTTCAGGATATCAAACCTGGGCGTGTTTGGTTAGATTACACTTAAGTATTTTTCTTTTCTTTTTTTTTTTTTTTCTTTTATGCTGGGGATTGAACTCAGGGCCTTGTGCTTGCAAGGCAAGCACTCTAACCATTAAGCTAAATCCCCAGCCCTTAAGTATTTTTTCTGAGTGGCTACAAATTATATTTTAAACTTCAGTGTCTATATGTTCATTAAGTGGTACCTTGGTTCACAAACTTAACTCTTTCCATGATTCTTTTAGTGGTTTTTAGTGTATTCACAAGATTATGCAGCTATAACCATGATTTAATTCTAGAATATTTTGATCATTCTCTGAAGAAACTATGTGCCCCTCACCATCCATTCTCTATTCCTCTCTGCCTCAACACCTAAAAACTACTAATCTACTCTGACTTGCCTGTCCTGGACTTTGGTGTAAACTGTTTGTACACATCATATACCAAGTGGGCTTTTGGGTCTGATTCCTTTCACTGTCATAGTGTTTTCAATGTTCACCAAGATTGTAGCATATATTAATACTTCACAACTTTTCATGACTAAATAATATTCCATTGTGTGGATAAACCAAATTCTTTAGTGCAATCATCAGCTGATGGATATCAAGGTTGTTTTTATTTATTTATTTTTGCCAATTATGAATACTACCACTAAAAACAGTCATGTATGTGAACGCTTCTTTGCAAATATATTTTCATTTGTCTTGGATGTCGCCCTAGAAATAGAACTGATGAATCATACTGTTGCTATGTTTAACTCTTTTGGGGAATTAACAAACTCTTCGAAAACAGCTGTCCACTCATTCTGTTCTATAGTATAACACAGGACATCTTTTCTTCTCACACTTAAAAATGTATTTTTATTTCCACTTAACTGCTTTATATATTTGAATCATGTTTGCCTGTTATTTAAAAATTAGAAGTGAGTTAGGAAAAGTAAGTACCTTTCTCCCTTATGTGGGTACTTGCTCAACTGATCTCCATCATTCCATTACTAGTTTAAAATATCACCTTTACATGCACTAAACTTTCCTACATTTATATCCATTCTTTATACATTTTGTTTTGTCATTCTGATTGCCTTGTCTATGTATGAATCAGTACTACAATGTTTTAACGATGTTCATTTTCTTATATATTATGACTTTTGGAGGGATTAGTTCCCCTTTGTTGCTTCTTTTTCACAAAGGTTTCTAGTTCTGCTTGTTTGTCAATTCATTCTTCTTGATCTAAGTAGAATGTTTGCCACTGGCACCCTTAGGGAGCATCTACTTCTATTTCTCTAAAATAAAAACAGGTGAGAAAAAATTTACAGAGTGAAAGGAAGACAATGTCATTTGGTTTGTTGTAGAAGTTATGGAATGTGACATTAGTTTAAATATTAGCTCTTTCCACCTGAGAACTTCCCTACTTTCTTGTTGCCTCATCAACTTACTGTCTAGTTGGTGGGTGTTCAGGTAGAAGATGATGCGTCTAGATTTGAACTGTGTATCTCACACACCCAACCCCACTGTGATCATTAGGTTGGTGCTTTCAAATTTGGTTTTCTGCCTGGCTCAGATTTACGGCTTGGAGGTATTCTTTTAATGTAAGACTTAAGTAATTCTCTGTGAATGATAAAACCAGATCTAAGAAAAGAAGTACGTACAATTTACTAAACAATTAACCAAAGTATAATAACAATAGTTGAATGATAGCATTCAATACTGTTTAGCGGTTCATGATAATTTCTGTGTAGATTACCTCTGGATCTTTGGGGGTTCTCTTGCTTTTCTCCTGAGAATCAACGTGGAGCCATTACTCATTCTTGATTGGGGAATGTTTTTATAAAAGTAGTTAAAATTTGCTGAGAAAATGTGACGTTTTCTGTATAACAGTATTGTGCCGCACAGAGATAGAGTGGAAGAAAGCCTGGACACTGAGAGCTGTTTTAAATAGGCTGTGAGAACCAAGTGCCTTAAGGTGGTGGTGGGAGGAAAAGCATATTTGAAAAATAGTATAAAAGCAACTTTTCAAGGTAGACTCAACAACACTTTCTTTAAAAGTTTCCACTCCTAGGAGGCCTGGTTTCACGCATGTTGCTCCTTTCTGTTTTCCCCTGGGGGGTCTTTGCCCTCCATTCTGTTTACAATGACACTTTACACTGCAGTGTGTTGCTGCTTCCACCCAATGTGCCCACTTGCACACACGTGTTTGTTGTAGTTTCTCCTAAACTAGTTTGCATCTCCCTTAAGGGATGGCATCATTTTGGTCCTTTCTTTGTATCGCGTGGAAGCTAATGGGGGTATTCTGCCTACAGCAGGGTTTTAGTGGGTCCTGTTGACTGATACAGTGACCTGAAGGAAAAGAAAGTATAATATACAGCAGGAGGAACTGGTACAATACAGGGGAGATTCAGGAAAACAGAAGGCTTTCCATCTTTCTTTTTGATGACAAAAGTAGAAATAATCAAAGGAGACCCCCTGCATGAAGTGGATTCTTCTAGAACAGACCACCCAACCATTTAATCAAGTCTGGTCAACGTCCCAGGGAGCTTTTTCTTCAGGCTACAACCCTGTGTACTACCACGCTCAGCCAAGGGCCTCCTGCAGTCTTCATTAACACATGGACAACACACACACACACACACACACACACACACACACTCCAGTTGGTCAAAAGAAGATGGACCAACTATAGCGAGGAAAGAGTTTGTTTATATGTTTCGGTTTCTCAGCATCTGCAGCTGTCATCTGTTTTCAGTTTGGTGATTTTTATTAAGGCGAAGTGGCACATGCTGTCACAGGAGCTGCTCCAGCTCACGCCCCAGCTGGTCACCGGTATCCCCTGGTGTGTGGAGACATGATATGCTTCCTGCCAGGGCTTGAGCAGGAGGGAGAGCGCTGTGCAGCATCAATTTTTAGTTCAACACAGAAATAGACAAGCCGTAGGCAGACACATGAAATGCAGAGAGCAATGACTCTGTTTGGGGAGTTTGTCTATTAATTTCACAAATAATTATTAAGCACTCATAGTTCCTCGCAGTGATTTAATTTCCCTCTGGAGGTTTGGACAGTTAGCTTGCTGTTGGATGGGTGACTTTCAGGCTGTGAGCTTTCATTTGTGGTCCATCCACATGCCTGGTCCGTCCTACCTATACCAGTGTGCATCTGGGTCCCAGCTGCCTGCGTTTGGGAGGGCAGCTGCAGTGGGAGAAGGCAATACGGCCGACTGGTCCGACTGCAACTAAATCAGCGGTTCTGAGCTTCATTAGCGCTCACTAAGTGAGCAGACCACAGTGATTTGGAAGAGGAGGCCAGACACGGAAACTTGATCTCTGGCAAACTCTGGGACTAATTCACGTTTTCATATGCTTCCAAGGAGACTGTGTGGTATTAGTTGTAGCAACGTATGTGAATTTTCTCCCAAGCACATCTCGCTGCACAGTTTTGCAGGGGAGATAATGCTGCAAACACATTTTCCTGGAGGAAGACCTGTGGTGATGTCAGCGACTCCAAGAGTCATCATGATGTCTGTCCAGAGCTCGGAAGATGCTGTGCAGTATTTATTGCAAAGCCCAACAGGAGAACTGCGATCTCAACTCGTAGGGCACTAGCTGACATTCATCTTGGCTCGCCGCTGTGTCTGGGTAGACATGGGGTAGTTGACTGTAGGACATAAAGTGGCCATGCAGCCAGTGCTGTGCTTTGTGAGCTGGTCTGCTGCCGTCCCCGTTGCACTAGCAACTCCCCGCAGCTCTCACTTGGGGCTGCATGGGCGGGAGGAGAAGCTTGGTGACTAGAGGAGGAAAAGGATGGAGGTTGCCATGGGTCAGCTCTGCCTGTTGGTACCAACCGAAGATGCTGCTGCTTCACAGCCCCTCATGGGCAGGATCCTTCAGGACAGTGCTGAGAAAATCCTCCCAGTGAGCAGAGTTCTGGGTGAGGCCTCCGTTATTTACAGGAGCAGAAGTGGTCTAAAGTGGGGTGTACGTGCACGGACCTGTGGACAGTGGCAAAGGACAAATGTGGGATGACTGTGAAGAAAGGGAACCAGGGTAGAGGAACATGAGTGGGCCTACTGGAGTGAGCAAAAGTGGCAAGATCTTTGGCAGAGGCTTTAAGCAACCAAGTGTATAGGAGGACCTGGCCGACATCTAACACAATGGCACTACAATGGGAACACGAACAGTCATGGTGGCAGGGACGGGACTGTCGTGGCCTAATGGTATCGGCTCCCTCTTCTATTCAACAAAACTGAACTAACTATTGATGCCATCAAATACTCAACCCACCAAGTACAAAGACCAATGCTAAGACACTCTGAGGGCACTGCTTATGGAGGAGAGCACACAGCCACTTGGTGAGGGTTGGTGATGAGAGACTTCTCGCATTCTGGAGAAGGCAGATTTATTTTTACTGTTCCTGTGCACAACTCTGGGTGTGAGTTTGTCTGTGTTGCTACAGAGCCTCTGCGCAGAGTGACTGTTTGTGGACCTGCAGATGCTCTGATTCTTCAACGCAGGACAGTGCATACTTTGGACGCACACACACACACCGTACCGTGTAGGATGTGCACATTGGGCTCACCACTGTGGACCCACCAGTCCTATCACATGTAGCAGGTGCTGGCCAGGCAGAGCTGATGGCCTCTGAAATATGCAAGTGATGTGCCATTTTAAAGATGATAGCCTCTCGAGATGGAGCATCATCCTCCAAAACATAAACACTCTCAGCTTCGGGCTCTGAGGATCAAGAGGTCCTGGATCCTCAAAGAGAATTCTTCCACCAGGGAAGAGTAGGAAGGACACACAGTGCAAGTATGAATGTCATCTGATTACCTCAGTTCCTGCACCAAGAGGCCAACAAGAAAGGAGTGTCTATACTGAGAGGAATAGTTGACCTTGGTCATTCACAGGGGTGGGGCTGCTGCTACCCAGGGAGCACAGGGAAGACAAAGTTTGGCGCTCGTGTTCCCAGTTGTAACAGTAACTGGAAAGCATGGCAGCTGTATTAGTCACCTTTCTGTTGCTGGGACAAAATACTTGACACATGCAACTTAAAGGATAAAAGGTTTATTTTGGTTCAGGGTTTCAGAGTTTTCAGTCCATGGTCAGCCGGCTCTGAGGCAGAAAGGGCATGGCGGAGGAAAGCCGCTCACCTCATGGTGGCAGGAAGCAGAGAGAGCAGGAGGAGGCAGAGATGAGACAGACTCTCCGAAGTCACAGACCCCAGTTACCTGCTTCCTCCGACCAGGTGCTTTAAGCAGAGTTCATCTCCAGGTCTGGCGCATCCACTCTCCCCAACTCCCTGCTGTTCTCCTGGTGTGTCCCCTCCCTGGCAATATTGGCTGCTGAGCCATGTATGTCCTTGACAGCATGGAAACTGCCCTACCCAAGACTAACTTCCCCCAAAGTGAGTTCTCTGGCCAATGACTGGCTTACATGGAAGTGCAAAACCCAGGCCCATGCCTCAGCTGGCATAACTCCAAAGGGCATTTCAGCCTCAAACCCTCCCCATGATAAGCTGGGGCCTTGGCTGTAACTTCATTGCAGGTCTGTTTGACCTTAGTCTGTTTCCTTCCTGCAGGTGTGTCGCCTACGAGCACTCTTGAATAACCCGCTATGTCCACCTCTTCATTGCAAATCTATTTCAGAGGAACTCGAGGGAGACTACAGAGCTGCTAGCACTATGCTCATGCTTACAAGGCACCTAGTAAATACCAGGCCTTCTCTTTCCCTCTGTTATTTATTTCTGACTTGAAACCACAGCCCTTGTCTGTGACCTCATAAATATTTATCAAATAGTCATAATACAATGGATCTTGGTGGGAGGAAAAGCTGAGTATGTGGTAAGCGGTCAGGAGGCACAAATCCCACAGCCTCCCGGGCTGAGGCAGAGAATGTCCGTCCTGAGCACGCCTCATGGGAAGTGTTTTACTGCAAACGTCCATAGAGCAACTTAGCCCCCCGAGGTGGCCATGATTCTTCCTATCAGACAAAGAAACGGAGGCCCCAGAGGAGAGTCTGTCCACTTTCTAGCGTGCCTCAAGGCCCTCTCACGTCACAAATACTTGATTTTCTTGGCAGCAAGTCATAGCCGATGATAGCAGGGAGAGGTCCAGATATCCTACTGTTGTGCATGGTAATTTTTTTTATAATTTATTTTATTTTAACGGTACATTTTAGATGTACATAGTGATAACATTCATCATAGGGGATTTGGACTTGTACATGATATATCTTGTTGCTTCTTTTTTTCCCATTCCCCTCCCCTCCCTTCACCCCCTCCTCCTTCCCCATTTACAAAAGCTTTGTTTGCATTTTTTCCTTCCATTTCTTATTTCTCTTGTCCCTCTGTTCCTTTCCCCCTGTGTGGTAATCTTTTAAAGAAAGTTGAGAAGATCTTTTGCAAATAGGATAGGGAGCTAGAGGCAGAGGGATGGGGCAGAGAGTGAAGGGGAAGGCAAGATAAAAAGAATGAAGATGTGTGCTGTGCATTTACCAATTCCGTAAGATAAGTGTAATCATTACATACTGCAAACATGCCTAATAAGAAATTGACCGTGTATGCAGTGTTGTGCCTTAATGCTGCATGCTCAATATCTAAAGGACAAGTAGGCCAGTGAGCTGTTTATCTTAAGCTCTTACTGTAATGAAGTTGTACCAGAAAACCAAACTGCTTTGTTTTGAGGGGAAGGTGCTGACATGAACGCTGCCCCGGCTCCCTTGACCGAACAGGAGTGATGGAAGCACCAACCACACCCGAGGGATGAGCCGCAGGAGTCCCTGTCCAGACGTGGTCTTCCCGGAGAACTCACTACAGGTTCCGTCTCCATCTTTTTGTGACATCGAAGTCTGATGGAAAATATTCCCAGGAGCTTTGTTTTGTGACTCACAGCAGGCTACAGATGGGAGGGGCAGGGGAAGGGAGAGACAGAGGAGGGGAGAAGAGGGGAGGGGAAAGAAAAGAGAAGACCCTGTCCTATGCCTGTCCACACAGACAGGGCCTGTGGCCCTGCTAGGAACACTTGGCTGGGATCAGGCAGCAGTGGGCCATCGAGTGGTGGGTGGCTTGGGGCAGCGGGCAGAGGCTGCCTGGCGCATGGGGCTGAGAGCAGTGCGGGGCAGGCGAAGCGAAGGTGCAGACTGGTGGAACCAGCAGGAAGACCTGGTCAAGGAAGCTCATGATCTGCAATCTGTGACTGCGCTCTGTGCGCTAAGGAATGAGTGACAAACATCCTCTTGACGCTGCTCTTGGGTTTTGAGATGAACATGTTTCTGGTGGCTTTGCTGAAAGGACAGAGACTGAGGCCTACAGGGTCGGATAGTGGCCCAGGGGTCTGAGGCACGGACAGCCCATCTCAGCGTTAGGCAAGAGGTTCTGCACTCTGCCCGTCTCTTCCAGGCGCCTTCCTCTGGCACTTTGGATAGGACAAGCTATGTCTCTCTTGCTCTGGGCCCAGCCTGCTGCTTCTGCTTCCATCTCGCCTTTTGAGCTTACGTCTCTGCTGCCCCTTCCACTCTTGCATCTTGGGACGTTCCTTTCCCTGCTTCAGCCCAAGATACTGCTGTCACATGGGTGTGGTGTGCAGCCCTCCTGCTTCCTTCCCCAGAGGAAGCTCGAGGGTCCCCGAACAGGCAGCCACACGGCGCACCCTGACCGGTCTGTCCCCCTCACCAGGGGCCACGGGGTTGGCCCTCCCTCTGCCTGAATCCTGCTCCTCCTGCTCTGTCCCCCAGCTTTCACAATGGCCGGCCTCCCACTGGGCTTCTGCCGCCCCGTCATCAGCACACCCACAGTTTCTCTTCCAGAGTGAGCTTTGATAGCAACGCACCTCACGCCAAGCAAGCTCCCCACCTCAGCATGAAGCGTGAGTCTTTGGTTTCCGATTCCTCATGTCACGTTTCCTCCATTCATTTTTCTTCCTCCCTTTCGGGCGTGCTGAGCCCTCTGGCTCACATAGGGCGTGTCTCTGTCAACCTTTGGGTGCTGCAGGGGAACTGCCAGATCTGGTCTCTTCCTTTACATGCCTAGGCCGGAATCCAGAAAAAATACTAGTTTTGTACAAATATATATGTAAGACTGTTCATTTTAGTTTAGATTATGCAAGAAAAAAGAAAAGAGTTTAAACTACCAGTAGAAAGAGGAGATGAGATTATGACTCACAACACAATAAAGTCCCATCTATCATTCAAAAGAATTGAGTCTCTGTTTACTTGAATAATGTGAACGATTTATCGTAAATTGAAAAAGCATTTTCTGAACCAAAAGGCAGAACACGATCAAAAACTGGTCTTTTTTCTCTTTCTCTCCTTCCCTCCTATCTTTCCTCTCAATGTGGAGATTTTTATAGGAAAAGGCGAGAAAAAGAAAGCCCACCAGTGCATCTGGGTGGTGAATTTTAGGAGGTGTGCTTTTATATTTTACTGCATATACTTTACGATTAGATAATTAAGTTGCATAGTTATGATGTTTTTAATGTTTTTAATTTTTCAAGCAAAAACATTTACAAACAGCATAATATGAAACCAACCAACCAAAATGAAGAGAACAGGTGAAATATTCCCAAGGTAAAAGTTTATTATTCTAGAATATGTGTTTACATACAAGGAATAAATTAGATTTTTAAAATGTATAATGCCTTAGTTACTGAAATATATTAAGCTACATACATACTTCTTTTTTCCTCTTTACATTTTATCATATATTAATTGTACATATTAATAGGGTTCAGTATGACATTTCCATTCGTGCATAAGTGTGCCCTGATCGAATCCAATCACCCACCCCCACACCCTCTACTCAGTTTCTAGTGGTCAGGATTCTACTTTCCTGTAAACTTTTCTAGCATCTACGTATGAGAAACAACAAGCACTACTGATCTTTCTGTGTCTGGCCTATTTCACTTAACATAATATTTCGCTTCCATCTATTTCATGACAGAATCTCATTTTTCCGTATGGCTGAAATACGCTCCTATAGACATATATAGACAGAGATAGAGATGGAGATAGAGTTAGAGATGGAGATAATGTGTGATGGTACATACACAGTCTCTCACACCTTTTACCCATTCGCCTATTGATGGGTACTTAGGCTGATTCCGTATCTGAGTTATTGCAAATACTGCCACAAAAATGTGGGTGCGCAGGTGACTCCTTCAAAAAAAATTGTTCCTATTAGTTATACAAAATGGTGAGTCTCATTTTGGCATATTATAAAACATGTTGTAATCACTTCCACCCCACATTAACGTTCCTTGTCTTCCTCCATGCTCCTCTTCCTCTTCTCTGTCTCTTTCTTACTTTCTGCAACATGTAATTCTTAGCCCAAAAATTTGATATTCTCTTTTAGTGTATCCTATTGCTTTTTGTATTTCTTTTTATTGAGATGATGTTTGAAGATGTTCATTGGTTTAAGTTTTACTGAAACTAAGATTTTTCTCTGGAAATTTCATAAATACATAAAACAATTCTTGATTTAATATCTAGTTGAATGCATTTCTCCAGTGTTTCCTCATCCTTTTTCAGTAATCAGGTGAACCACACACCATTCCTGTGGCCGAGGTGGGATGGCGTAGGTAAAGTGAGGGCTCCTACCTATCCCTCAGCACCCACCCCCAAAACCCCTTCATACTGCCCTCTCTGCTCCAGATCGTAGAGTGTACCAGCTCACTTGTGCTTCTCCCCTGTCCTGCCCAGGATCACTGAGTTTGACAGTCTGTGCACACCAGGAGAGACACAGGATGATGCTCCAGACAGTCATCCATCTTGGAGCTGCTGGCCCTCCGCTGCAAGTGGCTGTCCCTTTCTCTGGTCACCAGAGCACAGTCCTGTTTGAGCCCCTCGGCCTACACCTGGATGCCAGGAATAGCCCATGACACGTGACCAGGCTGTTGCTGAGTCCCCCATCTTCCAGGTCTTCAAACACGCTCTGGACTTGGCCCTTTAAGAAGCTGGGTTCTGCCTTTCAGACCAGGACAAGAGTCTGCTTATTCCAGGGAAGCAGTAATTCAGTCATCGTTGTCCTGGTGGCCTAAAAATGTCAATGCTGCTTCCAGAGGTGCCTACTTTACTCCCAGGATGTAATTTATGGACTGGGAGAATCTGATTTGTTGAGTCTTTGTTCTGCGAAACCCAGAAGCGGGTCAAAACTTGAGAGTTCAGGGTAAGACCTTGGACCTGTGGCAAAGAGTGCTAAAATGCCAGTGTGAAAGTCTCCGGGTTCTGAGGGGACTTCTGTGCAGTTTTTTCTTGTTTAGTTTTGCAACCCTTGAGAGAGGGAAGAGAATTTTTCTAACTGGGGCTACTGCCAGCATTACCATTCATTCCCACAACATCTAACCCAACTCACTCTCCGTGCGACAGGGCTGAAGAAAAAGTGGATGGCAAAGACCCCCAAGAAAAAGCTTTCGCTTCGGAGCACAGCCCCTGTCTCCTGTCCCATGTCTTGTCATGTTCCTGTCCAGTCTGCCTCTGGAATGTGCTGGAGATGAGGAGTACGGGGACTGAGAGGGGACTGTGCTCATTTCTCACCTTGCTGAACATGACTGACACAACAAACCAGGAGGGGAGATGAAAAGATAACAGTTTGTCCCAAGGGAATCTTCTCTCTGAGCCCTGCCCCTCCCCAGGCTCCTGCACACCCCTGCCTTTCTCTCCTTTAACCTCGGTTTTAGCGTTGGGAGTTTTCTTTTTTTTTTTTTTTTAAGTTAATGGATGGTGTTTTTTGAATTAAGCATTACAGAGAAGCATGGAAAAGAAATAGAATGTGAAGTCTCTGCTCTCAGAATGCCTGAAATCAAAAGACTCCATATCCTATAATCTTTCTCTTTTTCTTTTGAAGATTTTAAGCACAGCCAGTCAACTGTCCTCCGTTCCTTGGGTCTGCCTTGGGGAACAGTGAGATGATCACATTTTATGTCTCATTAAGAACATATGGAAGGGCTCAGCGACTCTTAGAGTGTTAATTAGGAGCAGCCACACTCGAATCAGGTATAATCTCGTACTGCCTTGGGACCACGACCTTGGATAATGGAGAATTTTGACCAAGGAAGAGAGCTGGTAACTTTTTTCTTTTGATGCTGAAAACCCCAAATTAAGCTTCTCTTAGGTTTGCCGCCAGGTTATTTGCTGACAAATTGGATTTCTGAGCCGGACTGTGCTACATTGGGGGCAGTCAACAGTTTTTAGTGACCCATACTTACATACCGTAACTCCAGCCCACAGGCTGGGATGCTCCAGCCAGAAAGCTGAGATGCTGGGACCCAAGACATGCAGGACCAGGTTGTGCTAAGCATGTCACTAGGTTGAGGGTGTGGTTTCCAGCTCTTAAACTATCTCAGGAGGACACAAAGCACAGCACGACCATACCTTGCTGTTAGCACGTTTTCTAGGCCTCCAACTCAAGTCTTCGCTGTGGCTTGCTTGCACCTGGACACTGCACTCCAGGTCGCGCTGCTGCATTTAGCCTTGCAGAAGAAATCTTTCTGTGTCCTGGCACAGTCAAAAGTAGGCTGATATGAATCTTTGATTTATTACTGATAATTGGCATGTAGTAGATCCTCAGAAGTATGTTTGATTAAGGCAGTAATTGTCCAAATAAAATCGAGAGAAAGAAACTAACTTCCATAGCTCCAGGACAGTCACCTCCTCCTTTGAATGAGCAGAAAATCAGTCTCTGTCTATTTTAATCCATTGCATACATTTCCCTTTCTTCCTGACACTTGCTGGTGAGTCTCTATGCTTTGAATTAGTAAGCGACTGGTGCAGAGATGGGTGAACCCCGCCACACTTAGGTTTGTTGAACGTTGCAGACTGCTTTGAACCAGAAAAACTCAGAGCATGTCTGGCAGAGCTCTTCGCCTCAGTGTTTTAAGAGCATGTGGATTTAGATGGAAATTTAATCTGCATGTTCATTTACACGTAACTCATCAAAACATTTTAAGAAGCCCTTTGAAGTCTGCAGAGCCTTTTCAATCCTTTTTATGGAAACTTTTCGAGCATTTTTTAGGTTTTCATGGGAAGCTGTGTTTGACTAAGACCAAGCACACTGAGTACTGGGTCCCTCCTACTCTCCCCAAATATTTTATATTGATCTAAATATCATACCCTCTGTTCATTGGGTTCTGTTGCTGTTCCAACTCATTCTTTCATTTCTAAATTGATGTTGTTCATTACACTTCACGAAGAAAGGGATAATGACATTTGGAAGGAGCTAGGATATGCTCAGTCTTTGGTGGAAAAAGAGCTGGACACGTTCAGTCTTGGATGCTATCCACATGGTAGATAAAGGTGTCTTGGGCAATTCATATTGGCCAAAAGGAAAAAAACACTCCATTTGGTTCAGGAACGGTTAGTATCTCTATTAGGTGGTGAAACTCAATCTGCTACAAACATTTGCTACCTTTCAGTGAGGTCCACAGCACACCGACAGAGTCCCCTCTGCATCTGCAGGAGGAGCCGGCACCCGAAGCAGAGGGTGGGGCTGAGGAAGCCTGGTTTGCGTGGGGACGTGTGGTCTACTGAGGGAGGCAGACGCAGATGTGAGGAATACTCAGAAAGCAAATCAGCAGGACCAGATGGAGACCGGCTAGCTTAGGCAGCTGGGAGGAGGAGGGCAGTGATAACAGGTGAAGTAAGCAAAACAGAGGAAGAGCAGGTTTGAAATGAGAGAGAAATGGTGAGCCTGATTATAGACCCCTTGACCGGACATGAAAATCAAGTTGCAAGGAAGTGTTGTATTGAGGATTCTGAAGTTTTGGGGAGAGATTGGGGCAGGGTAAGATTTAATCGGTTGCTGGCTTCTACCTCAGTAGTAATGGGGGAGAAGTGGGTGAGCTACTTGTGAAGGTTATTATGTCAGATATGTAACTTTAAAGATGGAGGAGACCAAGAAGAGGCACACCATAGAGGAAAAGGGCACTCTAGGTGGTAGAAGTAGGCGTACACTTCCAGGTGGAGGCAAAGAGTCTTCTTAGAGAGTGGGAAGTCTGACGAGTGAAGGGTGAGATGGGATTTCTCGGCCAAAGTGAGAGGGCAGAGTGGAGGGCCGGGTGAGGGGCGGATGGAGTTTCAGCATGTAGAAGTCCAGAGGGAGAGAGGAGACAGGAAGGAGGTCCAGTTTTAATATGGAAGCCTGCATATATGTGAGTACACAGTGCGCCTCAGTTCACAAACTTAATGCCTGGAAAAGATGGCCAGGTTCGTGAGGTTAAGATGGCTGTGGTCACGTTCATCACCTGATGCAGAGTTTGAAAACAAAAACTAAATTTTGCTAAACATTTCTGTTTGCAAACTGAACTGTTTGCAAACAAAAGCATTCATGAACCAAGGTAGCACTGTATTTGCTTTAAATTTTTCAAGAAGTGGTAGACAATGTAATTATCTCTAACTAACTAGAATTTAGAGCATGTGTGACATATGAGAAAGATTGAGAAGAATAGAGAGCAGTTAAGTATATATTGGCACAGAATAAAACATATATGTAGTATTTATTTAAAGAAATAGGCAAACTGGCCTTGAATTAGTCGTCTGCGGTAACTCTTCCAGGTGTGAGTGTTTTATGACTCCTTGGAAGACATGATTCCTAAATTTCATCAAATTCCTAGAAGCTTCAAAATGGTAAAAACCATCATTCTCACATCAACAAATGAACACACATCTGTCTTGGTTCTTTGAGCCTTAGTCACATCTGTTTAGCTAGTTAGCTACTCTGATATCCATCAGAGTTTCAGGACAGCTGAGTATTACAGATTTATTCTGTTATACATTTTGTTTTAGATGTTACTAAGTTGTTTTGCATTCTTTTCTAACTTGTTGCTTGATGACAGAGAGAAGCCTTTCAAATTGGTTGGGCAACAAAGAGAAAATTTTACAATTTTCAGCAGTAATACATCAAGCAGGTAACTGAAATGCAGTTATCTGTTGTCTTAGTCAGGTTGTCTACAGGGAGATCCTAGATGGGGATTCAGCTGCATGCAATCAGGAAACCTTGTGACGGAGAGGAAAGCAAAATAAGGAAGCAGGGGAGCTGAGCAAGGATGAGGTCCTTGAACTAATTATGGGGAGGGAGAGCTTTACAATTTGATTTCACTACAGTGTCTCGCCTCGAGACAAAGTGTCTGTGGGGCGTGGGACATGGCTGGGAGTAGAGAGTAAAGGGTGGATGGAATGGGTGATGATGGTGACCAAACCTCCCACGTCTTCCCAGTGAACGGGACCCGGTCAGCCCAGGGAAAGACTCTGGTGATGGAAAGTGTAAACTTTAGCTCACCACAGAGGAAGCTGGAGGAAGAGCTCCCCGCCTGGTCCAGACGATCCAGGAGGGTCACCAACAGCGGCTCCTACTTAGTGAGTACATTTCTGTCCATGTTAACTAATAAATATTCTAGAAAAAATATGAAAGTCAATTAATGATCAAACACATATCGAGAGTCTGTTAAGTACGAGGTGTTTTCAATTTAACAAAAACTAGTATCTCTGCTGAGCGGCAACGTGACTCTCATTTGCTACAGTGATAAGAGGCGATCTCCTTTAAATCATTACTTAGTCTGCCCGAGCTGCGTGCTCTGAGGACAAAAAGTCCAGGTATTGGCAGAAGCAGGTGCGCTTTGGTAAAATCCAGCAAACCGGGTCTGGGAAATCTGTCTTTGTCTAGAGCAGTGGTCCTTAAACTTTAGCATGCCTCAGAATCACTAGCAGCTTTGCCAAAGCACAGGTTTCTGTCTCCTTTGGGCTCCTCAGGAGTGGCCCCCTCTTTGGAACTGGAGATTTCACAATGCTGCCTTCTTTCTGCTTGGTGCTGCGGCCACGGTGACTCCACATCACTGCCCTGGGAGTTGAGTGGCTCTTATTTTGAGCTACTCAGGCCAGTTGAAGCAGCATTTTGTTCTTAGTCCTATTTGCAGACACAAACATGCATACACACACATGCACGCACACACACACACACACAAGTGACAACTTGATATATGTTTCCCTATTTAGTTGTACCTATTTATGCTTGTGTTTTTAAGACTGCAGACTCCATCCAGATGGACATTTGTAGAGGCAGCTGGAAAGTTATAAACAGTTTTCCTAATGAAATGAAGATCAAGATCAGCATCATACAACAGAAACATAATGCAATACCATGTATATAATTTGTTAAATCCAACAAATGTGAGGCCATAGTTTTGGACTGAGCTTCTGTGTTAGGCCCCATTAGACTAGACCAAACTAGAATGGAGTCACTCATGCTGAATGCCATACAGTCAAATTGAACTCAGAAATCAGCCAGTTTTCAGAAAAAGCAAACCCAGGGGATTCACATCTACTACTCCAAAGCCTGAGCCGGAATAAGGAGGTCTGTGTCCAACCCTATAAGGAAAGAGCCCGGATGTTAGCCAGTCTGCTCTAGTCCCACACTGTTTCCTCGCTCCTACTCAAGCTACCTGGCACACACAGACTGTTCTGCCAGGCACACATTTCGTAGATTGGATCCTGCCTGGTTCATGAATTCTTACTAGATCTTTATCATAATTCAATTCATTGAAATTTTGTTCTTCAATAAATTCTGAGATTTCTGGTACACACACTCAAAAGTAAAAAAGAAAATGGTGAAATTAATTTTAATAGTATGTTTCATTTAGTCCCATGATCTAAAAAATTCCAACTTTAATATGTAACCAGTATAAAATTATTGAGGTGTTCTGCATCGTTTCTCTTTGGAGGTAGCTCTTCGAAGTCTGTGCCACAGTGCAGCTCTCTTTGGACTGGCCTCTATTTACATGCTCAGCACCCTCATGTGGGCAGCAGCTACCATACTGGATAGTGCGGATGATGCTTTTGGGAGAATTACTGAGCTTTTACCTGGTTAACTGAATCAGAAGTGTGGTGTCTCTCCTACTATCTCAATTCTCTAATTTTTGTTTAGTTGGTGGAGATCTGTTCCTCAAGGGTTTGACAATGGACAGTGAAGACGCTGCTGAGGGGACCCAACAGTCTCATCTGCAGAATCCAAGGAAGAAGCAGTTTCTTTAAGAGAATAACAAATTATTTTGATAAATACAGTGAGTCAGGAACCCCTGTTATCCAAGACGCAGTGTTTCCCAATAACCACCAGTGTGGAACCCAACGTTCCTCATGGAAGATAAGATCACCCACACTCTGTTTCAGCCTTTCCAACAGCCCGGGGCCGGGGAAGGGATGTCTGAGGACTCCACAGCACAGGGAAGCCAGCCAATGGGGAGCTGGCGAGCTTGGTTCCAATTAGTCTGAGGTTAGCAAAGAGGTTTAGCTTCATTCCTGCCTGGAGGCAGGGTGCTAAAACTCATGTAATGCAAATGAAAAATTAATGAAAATAATTTACATACATAGGGCTTCTATATACAAAGCTTTCATGTGTATTATCTCCTCTTCTACTTGGTGTCCAGAAATTGGTAGGACTTGTATCACATCTCGTTATTCCCCCAGTCATTGTGGTCAATATCTTGTCTCTGGTCCCAGAGTTAACAGTGCCCCGATCCTGGATTTAACCCCATCCTCAGGTCGATGTCCCACGGCACCGCTTCCAGATATCACGGGTGAAGTGCTTCCAACGTGGGTGCTCAGAGGACACAGTGGCGGAGAAAGCTAGACCCAAAATCAATTTTGAGTTGAATGATGCTGTCCTTACTTATACATATTTTTCTTTCCTAATAAACTGTAAGTGAAAGGAATTTTCAGTGCTTTCATTACTTCTGGAAGCTTGAAAACTTATGGATGTTATGCTGCTGCAGAAATTACGTATGCATATTTCTTCTTCCTGAGCTTTTGCCAAAAGACACTAGTGTAAAAACAAAACAGCTGAGAAATTGTCACTTGGCTTCTTTTGGCAGAGTTTACCGCTCCAACCTTCTCCCCCCGTGTTACACCCAAGATGGAACTTTAGTTGGGGTACAGAGCCCCGTTTCATCTCTTTAGGGTACATGCAAGAACCGGAAGAGGCTGATCTCCTCTTGAATGAGCCATGTAGGGACACAGATTAATGTAGTCCCAAGCTGATAAAGGCAAAGATGAAGCCATCGAATATGTTTTTGACTATTGAAATACTAGTTTAAAAACTGTGATCCAGAAGGTTCCAAGCTTTGTTGCATATTAGAAACACTTGAACGGAGGAACAATTTTACAAACATGCTGATATCCCTGACCACCCTACAGAGATTCGGACTCAGTGATCAGGGTTGGGGTCCTGGGGTTGGCATTTTGGGTGATCCTAAAGTGAGGTCCAGGTCAAGAACTGTTGTAAAGTAAAAAGCTAGAATTTGTAAACTAGAATTTTCAATTTATGTTAATCCTCCTCATATATGCAACATTTGCAAAATTTCTGGGAAAAATCAAACCTCATTGGAAAAGTACAATTTGAAGTTGAAAAGAAAAACAAATTGTTTGGGATTCAATAGGGACTGTAAATCATTCAAAGGACAGATGAAACAGGAAATAATTCACCACGCTGTACAAGACTGACCGTGGAGAACTGCGGGGTGGGACAAGAGTCGTAAGGTGGAGGCCGCACAGCAAGGTCTCTCCCTTTTCACTCTTTCCTATGTCCCTCTCATTCTCTTATTGTTTTTTTGGGTGTGTGTGTGGGGCTGCTGGGGATTGTACTCGGGGTCTTGTGCTTGTTAGCACCCTACCCCTTGAGCTAAATCCCAACCCCTCTCTTATCGGTTTTATCAACTGGTAACATTCATTGCCAAATAGAAGTTTTTGCAATCAGATTATTTATTTTTTTGTGGAACGGACTTTTAGATCCTTGGTCTCAGTTTAGGGGAAGTGAAAGATTAACTAAGACCTGAGTTGAAGTTCCAACTTTTCTTCCACACTACATGTCAGTGGGAAAAGCCCGGACATCTCTTCAATGTCCTCAATTACAATGATAATTATCTCACTTATTTGTCGTGGCGATTGAACTAGGCAATGTGTAAAGCCACTTTAACACTGAGTGGGAGCATTTAGTAACGTGTTATTAATTCTTAGTTTTCCCAGCCCAGTAAATCCTGCAAAAATATACTCAACAAATCTTAATTTCTCTGTCTTCCGCCCTGCCCGAGTTCTTCTTGAGACATCTGCAGTAGTATCTCTCCTTCTGCACCAACCTTCTCTCCAACTCTGAAAAAATTTTTCTGCCATTTTTAATATTGGCTCTGTTTCTTTTGAAGGTTAATATTGCTTCATAGAAAAATTAGAGCAATTTCAATGATTTCATTTCATTTACCTCCATTTCAAAATCCTATGTTGGTCTGCACTGTTGTGTGAATTTTTTCATTCTTTACTGCCAGCTTTGTTGGCAAATGTCACTGGTACCTGTCTACTAAATAACACACACTTTCTGGTTGACATCTAGTAATTTTTACATAGCAGTTGGCTGGCAAAACTTACTTCTCACCCCATAAGAATGGCTGTCAGTATTTAGCCTTTGGATACATTGTTCTTGCCTCTCCCATCCTGGCTACTGCCTCATCTTTTTTCCAACTCCAAAACCAACTTCCTTAGTAAGATTTGTCCTCCAAAACTATGCCGATGATATGCTCCGTGTGTCTGGAGGCTAACCAGACACACAGACTAGTGTGAGATGGGTCCATGCTGGAGTATGTGGCATATACCCGGGTGACACTGTGCTTCTAATACTCCCCCTAGATTAACTTTCATGAGTTTATCAAGGCAGTTAAAACATCTTAGATTCCCACCAGTCGTAGATGCATGTGAGTATTCTATTTCTCCTACATTCTTGCCAAAACTTGGCATTCTGGCTTTCTAATTTTAGTCTAATAAGTGTGTGTGGTGGTATCTCATTGTGGTTTTCATTTGCATCTCTCTATTGATTTAAGATGTTAAACATCTTTTCATGTACGTATTTGCGACTTGTAAATTTTTGGTAAAGTGTCTGTTCCAGTCTTTTTGCCCATTTCTAAAATCAGGTTGTTTGTTTTCTTACTATTGAGGTCCCCTGTCCCCCACCTAATATATATGCACACATATATGTAAGTATGATATACATAATATGTATAAAATGTACTTTTGAATTCTAATAATAACTTCACCAACTTATAAATAGCGTAGGACAAGGGAATTCCTTGGGAACAGAACACACACTCTGAGATGTAAATCTACAGTGCATACTGGAGAGTCAAGTGCTCGAGGGATGCTTAAATGTTTCATGGTGATGATGGAGAGTCCACATGTTCTCCTCACACATTTGGAGACCATGCTACCCAGAACCAAGTATTTTTTAACTTTAAGGCCATGGATTAACCTAATCCTATTTAAAGAGCTCTGTATGGGTAGCATATGTTACACAATTTGCAACACAAGTACTTTTAAAGTTATTTCACGGAATAAAAATTTGGTAGTTTCCCCTAAGTAGTTAAATCGGGAAGCATTTGGCTTCCAAATTATTAACAATCTGTTCAGAGTACCAGTCTAATATTTCTCTGTAGAACTATCTTTGTAGATGAGTGTAAGTAACAAATACATCTTATTAAAGGAACTAGTTACCAAACACAGAACCTATTAGTATATTATCAAAGGGCAGAATCATGGTGTCTGAGAATAATTTTAAAAAATTCAGATCACTTGGTGATGCGGCTAAGTTACCTTATAAAGCTTTGTGTCCTTTGGAATAAATGCCATCTGAAAAGGGAGTGAGACTAGCACATTAATCATAGTTCTGCGGGCGCCGACTATAAACTGTGAGGAAAAGTTGCTCCACTGGATAGAGTGGCCCTACGTGCAGTTCATGGCCTTCCTGCTCGCTCTTTAATTTGAGCTTCATTGCATGTTTGAACCTAAAGGACAATCCCCAGTGGGTCATTGGGTGCTTGACAGATCACCCGGTTCTCCTCATGGTCCCCGTGGGCTGTAAACTTACCAGACCTGGAACTTCCGCTCCCCAGCCCACCCAAAGAGAGGCCTCCATTTTGTTTTATCCACCTGCTCTCACGTCTCACAACCAGAGACTATTCTGGTTCTAACTTTAGCCTTTCATTTTGTCTCACCCTGAGTCCAGCTGTTCCTCTCCCTACCCAAATGATGCCACTTTATGCAGGAATGTCTGCAATTTAGCAACTGCGTGATTGAGAACTTTCCACTTAGTAGAAAGGAACCATTTTTTGAAACTTCTTTATTTTCATGAGACGATTTTCATATGTGACTCTATGGATGTCCCCCCCTGTTATTTGGGCAATAAATTCAACTACCAGAATCTTCTAACAGTTTCCTGCACCACCACCATCCCACCGCAGCTCATGGAGGACTGGTTAGGTCCTGGACACTTAGCACATCTTCTTTAATTTTATCAATACTCTTGTAAGACAAGTCTCAAGTCACTCATTTTATAGATGAGGAAATTACTGTCAAACTCCTGGCTGAAGATTACACTGTCAGCAAGTTCCAGAGTTTATCATTATTCTTAGCAGGAATTTTTTAACTGCTACAGAGTCGTGCTAGAATTTTGAAAACAATGTGGTGAAAGTACCATCAGAACAATCATTAATACATTAAAAAAAAAGTTTCTGCACAAAAAAAGCATAGTGTAATTGTATTCATTTCCACATTTAAAAAATATGAAATAACAGGCGAAGGCCTTAAGGTCATTGGAACCTTCTAAAATCTCTTGAACAACCAAGTATTTTGACATCTATTATCACCCACTCTTTCCACTTGGAGATGACAGAAAAGTTTATTTACCTAGCTGAGCTCCAGAAGTTTGTTACTTTGAATCTTTTGTTTTCTAGATTGAACCAGTATTCTTTTTTAAGCAAATTGATATTATGTACATTCTCGAACTTCACAGGCAGACATTTCATCTACGGATACTGGCAAGAGCCATCTTTAAGATCGCGGTCCTGCTTTTCCTCTGCGAAGAAGGAAGAAGAGGGGAGCCCGGAGGGCGGGTGTCGTCCTCTCGCGCCTGCACTTCAGAACTTGGGAAAAGATGAAGCCACTATCACGCAGGCAGCCAGTTTGTGGAAGCAGGTAAAGACCATTTGCATTCAAAATATTACCATACGGAATTTATTGATTCCTTTTACGTGTGAAAATGAAAGCCACTTAATAGTTATTAGATGGTGGCAGGAGTTTGTAAACAGTGAGCTCAGAAGCCTTCCCAAATTCTAGAAGGGCGGGATCTTAGGGAGTTTCTTCAGCTAACTGGTGTGCATTAAGCATTCAAGGCGTAAGCCCCGTCGCCGCCTGCTCTTGTAAGTCTTCCTTAAAGACTCGTCAAACAAGTCACTGAGTCCCGCTTCCCTGTCTCTGGAGCTCGAGCTAGGGGAGAAGTCCGATTCCCCTTGCAGAGAGCTGCACAGCGGAGCGCTGCCCGCGGTTCTGAGAAAGGCCCCGGGGCTCCGAGACCGCCTGGCCTTGCTTTCCTTTAGTTTCCCCTCGAATCCTTTTATCCAGGTTGTCATTTTTACTCTTTCTAGACCCGCCTGATGATTTCAATGATTTCTCCACAGTAATCCCGGGGCCCTGGTTCTGATCAGCAGGCTAGATGTGTGTTTCATTCTTTAGATATTCCCTTGATTGGTTCCTGGTTCCATCTCCATATTTTGCATTTTTTTCCCTGAAAGAACAGCGTTTGCCATATGCCGTATCAATCCTGTAATTGGTCCAAGTCCTTTCATATTTGCCTGTACTGCTGAAAGCAATACTAGAGTCATTTACGCTCTTTGAAAGACTGTACATTTTTGGGGGTGTGTGCGTGTACCCTGTGCGGTTAAAATGCTGGAACTAGTGCCGCCCACATATGGGAAGACCACTTGAATAAATAGATTTTCTTTTATATCCAGGCATTATCCTCATTTAAAAATCCCATACCACAAATTTAATGTTCGTAAATTCTCACTTCCCAAAGTAGAGGATCTACAGACTGAATCATTGACAGTTTCTGTTCTTTTCAGGTGCCTCTTTTTGCTTTTGTTTAAAGTATGTCTGATTTGAGAGTGAACTTTACAAGAATAAACCATCACCGTTAAAAAACTTTTATGGCTGGGGATGTAGCTGAGTTGTAAACTACATGCACAAAGCTCTGGGTTTGATCTCCAGCACCACAAAAAGATTTTTTATTTACATGCAATCAGTTGACACAAGCATCATCTTCTGTTACTCGGAGTAGAAACTACACCATATTGATGCAAATGAATATCAGTCAGAATTTCAGAACAGAAAGGAATTTGGGGGCATCTGGTTTTTCATGCTCACTTTTTGAAGGAGGAAACAAATCAAAGAAATTGTCTTATTTCTCAATTTTTCCACTACAAGTGGAGAATAGACTTGCCCAACTTTGTACAGTTAAACCAGAACTGATTTTTGGACTCTTACTCCACCATAGAATTTCACCAGCTAGGTAGGCAATGGACTTATTAGTCAATGTGTTGTCTTTCTGATAAACGGAGGAATAGAGATGGGAAGGAACATGGGAGGGAGGGTGGGGTGGGGCAAGGAAGTAGATAGCTGTATTATTTTCATTCTTTTCTTATGAAGAACATAGAGTTGTGGATTCACTTAAAAAGCCATGCTGACTATATTTAGAAAATTGGATTCATTAAGGATGTCTGATCCCACAAATGCCATCAAGGTTCAAGTTTATCATCAGTTGAAATCATGTTATTTTACCTCAAAGTATATTTAAGTAAAAGAAATGTCCCAACAATCTCTTTTGTGCTGTTAAAAGAGAAAAATTACAACACACCTAGGTTTTGCAGACCATAGTTGGCTTTATATGCAATTTCAGAATTGGGTGGCAGCAGCAGACTAGATGAAAAGTTTGGAATTCCCTGGCCAGCCACACAGACAGGTCATTTTTATGGCTAGAGGAAAAGAAGGGATGTACAGAAACCAAAAGGGAGTCACTGAGGTAGCCCCAGCAGTTACAGCTTGCCGTCGTCTTGTCAGAACTAGGTTTGAACTGATGGCTACTGTGGGTTGGCTGAGCCTCAGCTACTCATCCTAAGGGTAGATTTCAGTCTGTTTCTGCACCAAGGTAGGTTACAGTTTACTCTGTATGGAGAAACCTTTAGGCCAAACTTTAAATAACCACAGAGGCAGCTGTAGGACAAACAATTCAATATAACACACTGTTTATTGAAGAAGAAGCGGAAGTAAATTTATACTGAAAAACTGACTAATAGATCCACTTTTCTTATAAAGCATTCTTTTGTTTAGTCAAAAAACAGTACCATCTGGCAGAGAAATGGCTGTCCAAAGAAGACACGGCTCTCTGAGTGATACTCACCGGTCCTGAACCCCAGACCTGTGTGTACTCACGATTCATCTCAGCACCACTTGAGTTTCACATACCTTGGGACTGGGGCTTTAAATCTTCTTCTCTGATACAGTCCTCTTTGTTTTAGCTCCCTTTTCAGCCCCCACGACTGGAAACTCACCAGTCACAGTCATGTTCAGGGAGGGCAGCGGTAGGGACAAAAACATCAGGCCTTCTCGTCTGTCCACATTCATGGAACATGGGATTACACCATAGGAGCAGGCATGTGCGGTCTGCAAGGGTACAGGCATGCAGGACCAGGCAGCGAGTTTTTCTAGTGTTTTCCTTGGGTTGATTTTATGTCTAAGAAGCACATGGGTTTTCTTAAGTAAATATAAAAGAATGAAATCAGATTTCAGAACATTAAGTAGATAAATTGAGGGAAAAAATTTAACTGAAAATGATTATGCCTCAGAGTTCATGAGCTATTGCAATTTGATAAAGCAGCTATAGTTTTTTTTTTTTTTTTTTTTTTAGTGCTGGGGGCAGAACTCAGGGCCTTCTCTTGCAAGGCAAGTACTCTAACCACTGAGCTAAATTCCCAGCCTAGTAGCTATAGTTTAAGTAATGGCCAAGTGGGATCTATATGTAATTCATAAGATAGGAGCTGGTTTTAAATACTGACTTTGATGCCCTGAGCAACACATCAGCCAATCCTTTCTTTGACAGGAAAAAAATACCTACATAACATCTTTAGTCTCTGTGTGTAAGTGTGTGTGTGTGTGTGTGTGTATGTGTGTGTGTGTGCATCTACATTCCTGAATGCACATGTAAGGGTGCTTACACGTATGTTTGTAGTGTTGGGTGTTGAATATATGTGTGTGTACTTAGGGACTGGTTGACAGAGACAAGGAAAGGAATTTTTTATAGGTAGTCTGTGTTGCACAGGGAATGATTTACTGATTACTCCCCGTGTTCACATTTTTTTTTAATTTTTTTATTATTTTTACCAAGAACATGTATTGGTACATTGTATACATAATGATCATAATCAACATGGTTATTTTGTACCTGTACATGATACATCTTGGTTTTCCCCCCTCTTCCCCCCTTCCCCTCCCCTCCCTTCCATTCACCCACCCCTCCCTATTTGCAACAAGTGTAGCTACACTTTACCAT